>JAKGSA010000609.1:437598-454525 GCA_033558755.1 Philaethria dido
TATATATATATATATATATATATATATATATATATACATATATATAAGTCAATTTAGTCAATTCTGTGAGAACTCTCGACAAATTAAACTATGTGTTGCTCTGTAAAACAAAGTTTAATTTATTTTTATAACTTTTACATTTTTACATTAATAAAATACAAATACACAACTACAATTACCTGTAAAACAAAGAAACGACATTTAAAGTTACTTTGTCGATCTCTTTTCATTACTTAACATTAATCTTCATTTCACTTTTATTTTTATCACTGTAAATCTGACGCCATTTTGTCTTTACAATTAAATCTTATTTTCCTAACCACTCACGCCATCTATCTAATCAACATCAACAATAGTAAAGCACGCCCAAATTCGAACTACTAAAGAAAGGAATTCAATGGTATTTCCTTACATATATATTTAGCTTCACGCTGTAACACGCACATAAGAAGGTAGGCAGAGGGAACCTGAGAACCTAGTATTAAGACACTCCGTTCTACATTTCCGTTCCCCTCTTATTATCATTCATAAATATAGTAAAAAATGTTAAACTCGCGTCAGGACACGTGACCTGGTCGAAAATTCGTAAGACGTTGAAATTATTGATGGAAGTTGATTTTTCTGAGAGATAAACTATTTAATGTAAAATAATTTTAATAGTCTTGGTACATACATACATATATAGCTTCACGCTGTATCCCGCATATATCAGGGTAGGCAGAGGGAACCTAGTGTTAAGACACCACCAGACCCCACTTTCCGCCATTGCGTGCTGAGTGGTGGAATTCAATGTCGCACTTTGCCGTGTTACCAAACCCAGGAAATGAAAATACTAAACTATTACATTTCCTGGAGTGGGAATCGAACCCACTACCTGTCCAATTTACAGTCGCACGCATGTCTTTCTGTGTCACGACAGGCATGATAATTAAGTACATTTAATAATTTAATTGCGCATTAAGCTTTAAATATATGAAATGAGGTGCAAAGTAAAAACTTTAAACCAGCAAAGAGCAGCAACAAACAGTAATAAGATAGTAAACCGATCACCATTAAGTAGAAAAATGTGGAGTCCATTGGAACAGACATCTCGGTGAGTCAGATAAATCACATCAACTAATTGCGGAGAATTGAACTGATTACGGTTGAGCCGAGCCTCTATCGTGCAGGTTCGAGTATCCGAACGGCTGGGTTGAGGGGTGTCGCGTTAAAGTACAAAAAAAGTAAAATTTAAAATATTTAAAGAGGCACAAGTGTGCGACTGTAAAACGACAGGTTGTGGGTTCGACTTACACTCCAGGAAATGAAGTATTTTCATTTTCTGGGTTTGGTAACAAGGCAAAGCGCGGCGTTGAGTTCCGCCACTCAACACGCAATGCCTCAATCTAGCGGAAAGTGACGAACGGGTTTGTTGAAAGAGAACGGAGTGTCTTAAAACTAGGTTCTCAGGTTCCCTGTGCCTACCCCGCTATATGCGGTATACAGCGTGAAGTTTATTACAGACCTGCCACTTCAGCAATTTAAAGTTAGGATTAAAACATATTAGTGAAAAAATATTTTATTCTGTCCAAAAATACTATAATTATGTTAATGTGTGGAATTAAATGAGGGATACAGCGTGAAGTTAAGAAAAAGAAAAAAAAATTACCCCTATATTCAATTTATATTTTCAAAAACTTAACGTTGGTAACCCTGTTAAATAAAATATCGACGGACGTTTTAATTTAGCTTTCAACCATCCTTCGATTTTCCTCGGTCTGTTTACTATTGCAGTCATTAGGGATTTGCGACTGGATGTTAAGTTTTTTGATTATTTAGACTGTTTTATTAATTATGTCGACCGTTGGCACCAGTGTGGTGGATTTGGAAGATTACTCTAACTATACTCTAAGTTTAATGGCATCTAAGGAGACTAACTTCAATGTCATCTAAGGAAAATGCTTAAAATAATATTTTTTTACATTTTTTGCAGCTTTTTCAAAACTTTTTTTTTAACTTTACGCTGAAACCCGTATATAGCAGGGTAGGCAGAGGGAACCAGAGAACCTAGTGTTAAGACACTCCGTTCTCTTTCAACAATTCCGTTCCCCACTTTCCGCCGAATTGAGGCATTGCGTATTGAGCGTTGGCGGAACTCAACGCTGCACTTTGCCTTGTTACTAAACCCAAGAAATGAAAATTCTAAATTTTACATTTCCTGGAGGGAATTGGACCCACTACTTGTCGCATTTTCAAAACATTTTAGATAATAAAGATTTTGTCATGTCACTGCTCTAAAAGATTCAATACTCCAAATTTTCTAAAACGTATTTTTGAATACCAAAATATACGCGATTAGTCTCATTAAAATAGTTTCATTTAAAATAATATTTGTGTAACATTGTCTTTGTCTGGTGGTCAAAGCTTAAATTTGTTTTACCGTGTAACACATAGTCACAAAAATGGCCAAGAAGTACAGAAATGTTCTATAATTAACTCTGCGTACCCTATAATATGAAAATTGCATAGATATAGTAAAAAGATTACAATCGTTTCACGTAGTTGTTGAAGTATAAAATGCAAAGCCTAGTTCTTAGTAACAAACGCTTATCTGACAATGCATTATCTTCGCTAGAAACCAACCTAAAATTTACTGCAAGCAGAAAAGAAAACTCTATCGAGTCTAATATTCTTCTGCGTGACCTTGAACTGATGACCATCGCCGTATTATGTATACTAATATCCCCGTAGACGCGTTAATAACGCGTTGCCTAGCCACGTTTATGTCAATTTATATAAACATACATGTCGAACCATGGTAGTGTGTGTAACATTTATTTTATTAATTAAATATTTTTTTATGATTTTTTTTAAGATATACTCCTTCCCTATATGTATTAACTATAAGTGTGCTGTGCTCCTTCGTCCGCGTAATTTTCGTAAAAAGGGGTACAAAGTTTTTGCTTCACCGTATTAATATATCGATTTTACGTGAAAATTTTGACTGTTTAATCATCAAAAACATCGACTATTTAATTTTTAAATTATTATTTAGTTCTTGCATTGACATTAATAGATTTGTTATATCACAGAACAAAAAGAACTTTCATTCACTCTTGACTTCAATCTTAACATTCCCTAACATAAACAAATACTAAAAAGAAATATTGCAAACAAAAAAATCCTAACTACCCTCTACATATTAATAATCAACAAGAATACTTAAATATAGTATTTTAAGACTACAAGTAGAAAGATAGCTGGAAGTAAATACGCACAATTTAATATTGTATGTTTCAGTTATCCGGCCATACGTACGCCTCGTTACACGGTGCTCCAAGCGTTGCGGCTGTGGTTCTGCAATCCACGGAATAGGAGTCATCTACAGGTGAATATAGCGATGGGTGACCATATTTTTATATTTTTTAGGGAATAATTAATATTTTGAAGCCATTGTGGCACAATGGGCAGCGTCGGATTGTAAATGGTGGTTATGAGTTCAAACACCACTCGGAAACATGATGACATTTAAATTAAATCTATTTTTTTTCGGCGTAAGTCTGGTTGCGTCGTTAAACACATAATACATTGAATTCGGGCGGAGAACGGAGTCTTTTGACACTAGATTATCTTTTTAAAAATAATAATATCTTTATTTCTATCTCACAATGCTTACCAATCACTGGCGGACAGAAACAAATTTGGATTTGTAAGAGATCTCTTATAGATCACTAAGCATTCGCCCTCACATAGATTACAGTAATCGTTTGACATGCGATATATATATAATCACGTAGGAAATGTAAGACAGTATAGACCAATAAGTTTTTATTAATTTGTAAATTAAGTATAAAAATTATTACCCGCAATCCTTTTAACGGTCTAAGTCTCTTAAATTTTATCTATTTTTCTTTTTATGTTTTTCATAAGTAGTAAAATAATATGAAATATATTGTTCAGTATGCTATTGGTATAAATATTAGTTGTATAAATATTTACCTGATTCGAAGAAAACATTTAATTGAAAATAGAATTCTTAGAAATTTATTTTCACGGTGACGATAGACTAAATATTTTATTACTCCATTAAAATCTATTTCAAATAAAATTCCTAAATATAAAAACAGTAATTAAAATTATAACAAAAAAAAGAAAACAGACTTCATAAAGTATTTTTTTTACAAATAAGTTATAAACTACTCGTCAGATCTTAATTAAATTTAAATGGGACCACATCGGAAGCACTAGCTATCGTACAAGAAGAGAATCATCAAAATTGGTTTACCCAGTAACTCGTTATGCGAGAACACATATAAAAAATACAATCAAATCGTTTTTTTTTGTCTTTTTTAGCTTCTCGCTGTATCCCGCATATAGCAGGGTAGGCAGAGAAAACCTGAAAACCTAGTGTTAAGACACTCCGTTCTCCACTTTCCGCCGAATGAGGCATTGCGTGCTGAGTGGCGGAAGTCAACGCCGCGCTTTGCCTTGTTACCAAACCCAGGAATGAAAATACTAACTTTTACATTTCCTGGAATTGAAATCGAACCCACAACCTGTCGCGTTTACACTCGCACGCTTTTGCCTCGGCACTACGACAAGCGTCAAATTGATAAGCATTTTTTGTGTGAAAAAATTATCATCAGAACTGATTTTATTTGTTGAATTGAGAACCTCCGCCTTTTTTTAACGTCAGTTAAAAAGAATAATAATATTACTCCATAAGTAGAACGTACTATTATTTTTTTTTAATTCATTTAACTATAATGTCAACGTTGAGTATAGATAATATAATGTTATTTTTATCATACTTTTTAAGGATGAGCACTTGAATGCGAATGACAAGCCACTTATAGTCCTTATAATATGCAAGCATTTAAATAAATTGTTCACAATTAAAACTAATTTGTGTAATATGCCGTATAATTATTATTTATATGGTATATTATGTTTTCTACTAGATCTCTTTTTATTATATTTTTTCTGTTATTTATACAATCGCACCTTACATTTATATGTACGTATGTCATACATATTAATATTATAAATGGGAAAGTGTTTGTTTGTCCTCTTCCCACATTACAGCGAAACTATACGTTATTATTTTTTTTGAGCAGAGATAGTTAGGCGACTGGGGAGTCGTATATGTAGGATACTTTTTAGTGTATGTAAAAAGCATGAGGACCCCCCGGAGGGCATGTGTGAAGAGGTTAATTGATTGTGGACGAGGCGAAAGAGGTATGCAATCCGTTCTCACTGATAACCCCGCTAGGTATAAAGCGCGAAGCGTGAAGCTAACTTTTTACCGCGGTAAACACCTCAAACTCACAGGATAATGATTCGAATTTTCAATGATCAAGAAAGCGAAGCCACGGATAATCGCTAGTACACATATTAATCTGTTTCGTTACTCTGTCAGACAATCCAGAGCCTAAACTAGCTGTAGGACTTTCATTCACAAATTTCAGCGTCCTAGTTGGACGCTGAAATTCGGCATGTGCTCCTTGATGTCTTTTGTTAGTTCAATATTAAATGTTAGTACTCACTTGATATATTGTACGTAAGTGAGCAATAATTCCCTCTTCAAATAATGTAAAGCCCAAAAAAACATTGTTAAAATTGTAACCAAAATAAAAACTTCAAATAAAATGTACTAAAAGGTATAATTATTCTGAATTACTCAAAAAATACTCGACCAATCTTAACTAAATTTAAATGGGATCACATCAAAAGCTCTTACTATCATATAAAAATAGAATCATCAAAATTCACAGCTAAAAGTTATACGGTAGCATACATAAAAAATGCAGTTGTATTTTTTTTTTCTTTGGTAAACGAGCAGAAGGACCACCTGATGGTAGATACCTTTGCCCATGGACATCTACAATACCAAAGGAGTTGTAGATGTGTTGCCGACCTAGAGGATACTGATAAAAGGGGGAGGTGACAATGTAGTGGCCACAGCAGTCCGCTATGGGAACCACCACATTCTGGGGAAAGGATGGGTGAGAAAAGGAAAAACCTGGCAAATTTCCTTCGCAAATTAGCTATAAGAAGGACTTATTATCTAATAATGTAGAGTTAAGAAAGCACAAAACTGTTTAACATATATAGAATTAGTTACCTTGTCACATTCATTCCGGGCAATGTAACCGGGTAGCATTTGCGACCGCCCGCCCATCCGGCAATACGTCTTCGAATTTTTGTTCACACTCCCCAAATTTTTTACAGCAATATTTTCAAACGCTACGATCGGTCCTACGCTTTTAAAAGCCCATTTGCGTCGTAACAGCTTGTTTATGGCTTAAAAGTTCGACCCGTCACATTTGGATGAATAGGAAAATATTTTTTGTGATGGTAATCAGTTCAATTTAAATATGTATGTTCAATTTAAGTATGTATATTGATTTTAAAGATTTTGCTGATTGGAATAATGTACCTGCATTATTCCGTTAAAAATTAATTATTTTATGCGTGAAAAATTATTAATTAGGAAGTTTAGTGATAATCTAATATAGATATAATAAAATATTAACTTGTGAAAAAAAAGAAAACCGTATCTTTTTATCTATTGTAAACGCTTAATACTAACGCTTAATATTAACGACTGTCGTGGCTCTGAGGCTCGATTCCCACTCCAGGAATTGGATTTTTTTATTTCCTTGGTTTGGTAACAAGGCAAAAACAAGGCGTTGGGTTCCGCCACTCAGCACGCAATGCCTCAATTCGGCGGTAAGTGGGTAACGGAATTCTTGAAACAGAACGGAGTGTCTTAACACAAGGTTCTCAGGTTCCCTCTACCTACCCTGCTATATGCGGGATACAGCGTGAAGCTAAGAAAAAAAATTTTTTTTCTTATTATATATTAAAGCGTGACGTTCAATTCCACCAATCAACACGTAATATTTCGAGTTCGGGCCAAAAGTAAAGAACAGAGGGTGTTGACACTGAGCTCTCTAACTACGCTGAAGACACCGTCACGTTTTTTCTTTATTTATACCATTAAGTAAATACAATAATAATATTACTTCAAATATTAAAATAACAACAAAATGACTCTAAATAGACTATTTTTCACGCGTACCCTACGCAAGCAAATGCCCCCGTTAGGAATTTCATTTCGAATTGACAAGCGCATATTACTTTTGTGCCTTTATAACCGTACGTCTCTTCAATAGGCATATATTCAAATTCTACAAGTGAAGCTCCATGTAATCCCGGAATGAAAAAGTATAATTAAGTGGGTTTTTCATACTGAAAGCTAATAGATTACTGATGAATTGGCTTCTATGTCATGCCATATGTCATAACTCTCTATTGAAATCGTCGTAAGTGATACTACAGTTTAGCATGATTGGGATTTTATAACAAGATGATGTTAGTTCGTTTTTAAATTGGGTTTTTAGAACGAAATGTCGAAATATTGTTGTTATTAATAATGTAACTATTTTTGTTGTAGTTTTGTGTATGATATTTTGTAGACGTCTGTCGTGGCGCAGAGGCACAAGCGTGCGACTGTAAACGCGACAGGTTGTGCGTTCGATTCCCACTCCAGGAAATGTTAAGTTTAGTATTTTCATTCCCTGGGTTTGGTAACAAGGCAAAGCGCGGCGTTGAGTTCCGTCACTTAGCATGCAATGCCTCAATTCGGCGGAAAGTGGGGAACGGAGTGTCTTAACACTAGGTTCCCTCTGCCTACCCTGCTATATGCGGGATACAGTGTGAAGCTATGTATGTATGTATGTATATTATTTAGGAGTATATTACCTGGGTATAGATACCATCACTAAGTTAGCCTTTCTCCATTTGCTTCCCACTTATAAATATCTCATGCTATTGCACAACTGCACTTCGTCTAACATAAAAAAAAACAAAAGATATATAATATTCATCACGTGAGATTTGAATTGACATCACGTTCGGTCAAGTACCTCTCAATTACGTAATACAAAGCAGTAACGCTAAAAACATGTTGAAAATGCCTATTATTTTTTTAAATTGTATAGTCTAAAAGATTTAATTTTGAAAATATTTTATGCATAAATACATAGCTTCACACTGTATCCCGCATATAGCAGGGTAAGCAGAGGGAACCTAGTGTTAAGACACTCCGTTCCCCACTTTCCGCCGAATTAAGGCATTGCGTGCAGAGTGGCGAACTCAACGCCGCGCTTTGCCTTGTTACCAAACACATCAAGTGAAAAATTCCATTTCCTAGTGCTTCGTCGCGCTTACAGTCGCACGCTTGTTCCTCTGCGCCACGACAGGCGCATTTATAATATTAGGCAATATTTTGTTTTCCCAAATATAAATGAAACATTACAGTCGTTGTCCGATACACGTAATTTTTTATACTTCAATTCAACGAACTTATTGATTTAAGAAAATTTATTTATAACACGCAAAAACGGAATATTCCCTTTTTACCTTAGTAAGTAATTTCGCAAGATCTCTCAAGATTTAAGAGGTTCTCAAAATATTGATAAAGCAACTTAAATAATAAATATTAAACAATATATTTATGTTAAGCTCATTACTTGTCTGGCATAAAGTGTGGATGCTTGTAATTATTTGATTATAAGTAATTATTTTAAATAAATTCTTAAGTGCATAAATTAAAATCTTATAAAAAACACCTTTAAAGCTCCCGAAACTATTATTACTAGATATTATATATATAAACCCGGCAAAAATTATTGTTTGATCACTTCTTTACATAATAAATATATATCATTGTGATAATAATAATCATTACAAAATAAATAAATAAATTACTAAAATAAATTAACTAATAATGAATTATAATTTAACTCAACCACAATTATGACCACAACACTCAAGAGCCAAGAGGGTGCCTTCACCCGCCAACATCTTTAAAGATGGCGGCTGACATCTGACTTGACAAGACACGGCCATATTGAATTTCTGTATCGTCTCCAGTCTTTGCCACATATTGAATTACCGTTGCTCTAAAATGAACTGAACGCTAATTTGTTTTACATACCTATTACGTTCATAAGTAAATAATGTCGACGTTAGATGGAAAATGTTTGGTTATTTTGGCTACGGTTTTATGTATAATAAATTTAGTTATTATATTGTATAGAAAATTGATGAAACATTTAACATTTTTGTCTTATTTTGTAATGTTATAACTATCTATATATTAATACGTGAAGGAAAAAATTTTGATTCCTTTTTACGAAAATTAAGCGGACGGAGGAGGGTGAAACTTGATACAATTATAGTTTATATAAAGAAAAAGTGCAGAATGGCAACATTTTCTCAAAATATTTTATAAAAAATATATTAAATTTAATAAAATAAATGTAGCACACACTACCATGTGTTTAATATCCATGTTTATACATAATGACTATAATATACATTGCTAGGCATCGCGTTGTTAACGCGTCAGCGGAAACTCTAGTACACAATATGATTTAAATTGTATCCTATAAAATTAAACTCTGTAACACAACCAAGACTAATTATCAATATTTTTTGTTCATAAAATAATTTATTAATAAACAAAATAAAATAAATATATTTTATAATTTCATTAAATAATGTTATATTTTTAGTAGATATATTACATTATATTTCTATTTCTGTTTACAGTCCGATTGTTTAATTTTCTGGCTGCTGTCCACGGTGACCGCGGGTCTGCTGGCCGTATGCATCGTTGGCACACAATACTTTGTTATAGAGGGTAACAATTTTGGTAAACTCGACGCGGTTAGAAAGAATGAAGGTGTGTTCTTTTATTCATTTTTAATTATTTTTTTACTATACCGTTTTCGGGGTCTTATAAAGTAAAAAGAAAGATAGAATAAAAGACTTTTATATTAATACATTCTACATAGGAATTTTAAATTTTATCGATAAATAGGTTTCATAAATAGTCTTGTTTAAAATATTTATATTAGATACCACATTAGATTTCTAAATCAGTTTGTATTAAAATCTTTTTAAAAAATAATATACTTACAAATAGTATACTATAGTCGCCAGAATAGCAGCATAAGTGAAGAGAGGATTGTGTCAAACTCTAGACACGCTGTTTTTTTTTTTTTTTTTCGACTGTGTAGTATGCTGTTGGCCCTATTGGCCTCGACAGCGTCACCGGGTTTTGTGGGGGGCCGAGCTTGAAGAGCTCTGACCTCTTCCTCGGGAGGAGGACCATCAACTTAGAACTGCAGTGTCACAGGGGCGCCTCCTGCGAGGCCGAACCTGGGCTTGCGAACACTGCTTGTAGTGGGGGACTTTGCTTTCGCTCGGCCCGAGCTTAAGCCTACTGGGTAGGGCGTTTGATGCCCTGTTGGATTTTAGTGGCTTGACCCGGTCGCACCGAGGCGTGATCGAGCCGTAGAAAAGTAAGGACCTCGTCTCCACCGGCGTGGACGGTGTTTGTGTCGTGTGCGTCTGCGAGTGTGTTGGATCCTACCTGTATGTTGCGGATCGTTCGCGAGAGTAATGGCGTCAGCTTCTTCTGTTAAAACGTGTCGAGGCCTACGGGGCCCCCAGGGACGTTTGCTAATATCGTAGTCGCAGGCTTTTACCACCAGTTGGTTCGGATGAGAAGCAGCACTTTTAAAGTAGCTACTGGACAGTTTTCGACAATGCTCTTTTATCGAGTCGAGCTTTGTGTCTCTATGGATATCGATGTTACGCATGTAGTACGGTGCACCCGTGGCCATGCGTAGAAACTTATTTTGAAGGACTTGGAGCTTATAGAGGTCAGTCTGTGCGAACACAACACTGGCATATGTAAATATAGGCCTGACACACGTAGTGTACAAGCGGATCTTATTTTTAAGGGACATCTTACTTTTGGCGCAGACCAATGGATAGAGTCGACTTTGGACAAACGACGCTTTTTGTCGGACATAAGTTATATGTTCTCTGAAGGAGAGCTGGCTGTCTAGGATGACTCCTAGGTATTTGGCTGAAGTAGCCTCGGGTATGGGAATGTCTAACAGTTGACTGTTGGCATTGTGTCATGTTTACGACGAGGAAAGTACACAGAGGTGCTTTTTTCAGGATTCACTTCTATGCGCCATTTAATGAGCCACTTGCCCAACTGATCTAATGCTACTTGGATGTTATTGGCTATGTTGACAGATGTAAAGCCAGAAGCATAAATTGCGGTGTCATCCGCGAATAGGGCTAGACGCGTTCTCGGCGTCTTGGGGATGTCGTACGTGTACAGAGTGTACAGAAGTGGGGATAGGATAGATCCTTGAGGGACACCTGCCCTTATGGGGCGCTTGGAAGAGAGGGTGCCTTCGACCCTGAAGCGGAAGGAGCGGTTTGATAGATAGTCTCGTAAGATATGCACGAGTCTATCTGGCACCTTTGCTTGTTGCAGCTTAACAATTAAGCCGTTGTGCCAGACTCTATCAAACGCCTTCGCTATGTCTAAAAAGACTGCCGCTGATGACATATTTTTGGCAGCTTGCAACAAGTGTTCCGTGAGGCGGTGGACTTGATGCACACTAGAATGACGGGCTCGAAAGCCGAACTGTTCCGGCGGGATGATATCATTTGCCTCTACGTAGGCCTTGAAACGCGTAAGGATAATACGCTCGAAAATTTTTCCCACGGTGCTTAAAAGACTAATAGGGCGATAACTGGCTGGGTCTGTTCGGGGTTTACCCGGCTTGTGGATACCTATGACGATGGCTTCTTTCCATTGGTCTGGGAATGAGCACTCATGAAGGAGAGTGTTGAAAATGGTGACTAGAAGAGTCAGAATGTGAATTGGTAGGATTTTGAGGATCTTATTCGTGACTCGATCAGATCCTGGAGATTTTCTAGGCTTAAGGCCTTTAATTATTGATTTAACCTCGTCAACTGAGGTAGGGCGTATGGGTTCTCCTACTGGTGGTAACGGCGCCCATGTATCAACCTGTGTGTCCACCGCGGCGACGTGTTTAGGATCACACGGTTGTTCGGAGGGAGAGCATTGCTTTTCTAAATTATCTGCCAAACATTCGGCCTTTTCGAGGTCATCGGCGGCTGTCGTTCCATCCGAGCGTACTAATGGAGGCATTTCTACTACCGTGTCACTTTTGAATGTTCTCGCCAACGACCAGAACGCTAGGTGCGATGGCGAGACCGTAGCTAATCTATGATCCCAACTTTCTTCTCTGAGCTCCGCAAACCGGGAACGAACCTGTCTTTGGAGTCTCCAGAGTTCCCTACGGTTGGCTGGGGTTGGGTACGCGTCGTGGGCCCTAGTGGCAATGTTCTTTTTCGTAATTAATCGCTTAAGATCGCGCGGGGGAACAAATCGGCCATCGGGGCGCGCTTCGATTTCTTTGGAACAATCGTCTAACGTGTTTCCTAACCGCGAAGTTAAATTATTAATGGCCGCCTCCGCTACTTCTAGCGAGTCGAACCTATCGGGTGGCGTGTCGTTAGGTGAATCGGGGTCTCTTAACCGTTCCGCGAATACCTTCCAGTCCGTTACAGTAGTTTTTGGTGGTGACTGAGAACACTCTTGCCCTATTTTAAGTAATACCTATATAATATATATGTATACCATACTACCTATGGTCTGTGTCTGTCCTGAGGGCGACGTCCTGCAGGATAGCTATATCGAGTATGTCTGGGCGGCCCCGGAGCCCGTATCTAATAGGACTAGGGGGGGCTAGAATCTCGAAACGCGAGTTGGTAAGTCTCGAGATTGCGTCTAGTGCAATCCCTGAACTGTTTGATAAATTTCAGTTCCACCTCGTGTGTTTTGCGTTAAAGTCTCCGGTCAGAAGGACCGAGTCACCTAGGTCTAAGAGTAATTTAATATCTGCCTCTAGTAGGTCTTTCGAAGGTGAGAGGTATGCTGAAATAATTATTAATGGCTGGTGTCCAGTCATGTGCACCTGGCAGACCGATGCTTCGATGTTGGTGAGCGTCGGCGGCGGGACTAAAGGAACTATATGTAGTGACTTTTTGTAGAAAATAACGGTGCCTCCTTTGGGTCCGTTCCTATCATTGCGAATCGTGCGGTAGTTCGCAATCTTAGGGTCCCTATTACAGTTTTTCAGGAACGTTTCCTTCATTAACATAATATCGACGTGGTGTTTTGCGACGAATTCTCGGACCAGCCCTATCTGTCTGGCCAGGCCGTTGGCATTGTAAAATACTATATTAAGGGATCGCGGCTTGACTCGCGCGAGTCTTAAATCGGGCGCGTTAATATTATTATTGCTGACCGCCATTTGGAATTAGTAATCTTGCGCTTGGAAGCGCATAATTTTCGCTAGTAACCCAGTGTGCTGGGTTAGAGTACGGAAACGGGCTTGAGGAGAGCCGTCCGTGGATCGGAGGCCACCTGCGAGGGCGGCAGACACGCTGTTCTCTTTCCATTTTAATTTAAAACATTGCGTGTTGAACTCAACGCAGCGATGTGTCTTACCAAATTGGCGAAATGAAAATATTTTTTATATAAAAATTCTATTTATATTTTTCCCTGAGGGGACGGGGTTAGAATACAATCCCTCTCCGCCGCTGGCTAGCGTCCCGTAAGAGGCGGGTATCCCAGTAGTTAGGTGGTAGGAGGTTCGTCCTCCCTCTGGCAAACCGCAAAATAAAGTGCTCTCACTTCACCACGATACTTATTACTCGTTTATGTACATTTTAGTATATTTATATCCATTTTGCTATTTTTAAATATCATTCGTATCTTGAATTAACTAACACTATTTTTGATAATGTTAAATTAATCATTTATTCCTTTTTTTTTATAGGTATATCTCATCGTATTACTGAAACAGCAATGGATTTTTTCATGGCAATAGTTCTGTGTGGCTACTCGGTTACTGTTTACTTTTTATGGAAAGATCATTATGTCATGTGGAATCGATGGCGGCGAGCAAACGTCAATGTTCAATTGTTACTTACTCCAGATTCGAACCCTGTACCTTTCGTGCCAAGATCTAGATATAGCGTTGTTTAATATGTACGTTTTATTAATATAAATATTCTATACTTTGTATGTTAACGTTTGTATGTAAAACTGAAGATATATCAGTCTATTTTTTTAAAACTGACAATTTTGATTGTTTTGTCTCAAATTACAACACATGTTTTTTTTTTATATTTCATGATATATTTAATCAATACTGTACGTATTCTTATAGCCATAAAGTACTATAATAGTATTACACTTTTAAAAGATTTAAAAAAATACGTTACTTTTATTAGTTGCCATTAAACTGGCAGGAAGAAATTAAATAGCTAAATAATTTAAACAAATACAGTGAGTTGTGTTCACTAATCCGACTCTTTATTTGTTTGTGTAGGTATTATCTTTTTTTTATATATTTGTAACTTTTCCAAACATGTAAAGGTTTATTTTATTTATTTAATAAAAAAAGTAAAATTACTTCATATTAGTTTTTTTGTAGTTTTGCATGGTTCCTAAAAGTTTTAAGTTATTTCCAGAAGGGAAGTTTTATGAATATTAATACCTATAATTATTACAATTTTTATTAATAAAAAATATATAAAACGTATACTTGACATTATAGCATTTTTCTATAAATTCAAGATCATATTTTTGCTAATGTTATCTGTATTTGAATAAATTACACAAATATTTTTTATCTGTCAACTGTACAGACAACAAACGGCGGCATTTATTTGTTGACATCTGACAACCGCTATAAGTGGTAACAGTTTTTCAAGTGTTTTGGATTTGAAAATTAAAATAATAATTAAGATATAGACGTAATATTTATTTATAGATTTAGTTCAATTGACAAACATGAGTTTTTCATTTGGGCAAAGTACAACAACTGCAGGAGGTACTTTTGGTACTAATACTCCAACAGGTAAAAGATATTGATCTTTTTTGTTAAATTTATGCTTTAATATATTTTGTAATACAAATAATATCTAAAGCATACTTAAAATATATATTTTTTACTATTTTAAGTCTGATATTTATATATGTTATGTTTTCACACTATTTCACAATAGTCAACATAACCTTAATTTATATAAACTAACACAATTAAATTTTCTTTTAATGAAAATATGACAAATTTTAATTTATAATCGAAATTAAATGCCTCTAATTTATTTTAGTAATTTAGATGAAACGATTCATAGCTTTACATCTTACTTTTTGAATAACCAAATAATCTTAAAAGAAAATGATAAAATTGCAGGCTCTTTATTTGGTGGTGGTGATGCAAATCCTTTTCAAGTAGGCTCTGGTATAGTTTACAGATTATGTTTCCTTTTTATGTATTAGTTTAGTTAGGAGTGTTATTTAGCATATCATATATTAGTTACAATTCAAAGTATATAGATGTATAATTATATTAAGCATTTAATTGTAAAATAGGTATTACAATATATGTTTATAAGTATACATTATACATTTATATACCATTTAATTTTTTTTTATTTTCAAATGGTCTCTAACTTTAGTCTCATGTTTTTATGTTTTTTTTTTTCAGATAATAAAGCTAATATTTTTGGTAGTCCACAAGCTAGTACACCAGCATTTGGTGGATTTTCATTTGGAGCTAAGACCACAGCAGCTTCTTCCAATTTATGTAAGTATTGCCATATAACTTTTTTTCATCAAAAAAAACCAAATTATGTACATATTATTAATACTTTTAAAACTTAAATATGATATAATTAAATTATTCCATTGTAGTTATTATTAAAAAACCCATACTAGGTTCCATAAACCCAAAAATATTTAAGTTATATGTTTCATTTTTTAATGTCATATGATGGACCACCAATTCATATATTCATTCATAAAATATACTGTAATTCATACATATAATACACCACAGCCCTAAAAAGAAGGTATTTAAAAGTCAGTGAGGTCATTATTTTATATTACAGATTACATTCATTTAAATACATTAACCCTTTCTACTCTTCTTACTTTCTTTCTAGGCGTTTCTCTGTCTGGTGAACCAGCAACTCGAGAGTAATCTCACACGCTCCCCCTTATTTCCTGAGTTGGTTATTGTTAACCTAAAACGCCAAGAAGGCTGAATTCGAACTGATGTTGAAAACAAAGTCCTACTTTGCTATAGGAGATGAAAGTGGTGCCGCAGACTAAATATTGTGGTGATAAGCAGCCATTCACACATAGTTTGGAACTTATGTATTAGTGGCCCTGTCGGCTACGCTGAAAAGGTTGCTTGTGTCTGTGACATAAACAGTTTGCGTTACAGCTTTCATCTCCTACATCGATAGAATCTAATACTTCCATGCCAGATTAGACACAAAGAAACTTGTGATAATACACTTCGAATTCTGAACTTTGTATATTGATTGATGAAGAGGAACTCTATACCACACTTTCTCATTCAAGCATGTTAAGCGTTTTACTGATAACAATATAGTTTTTCCTGGACTCGAGTGACTTGCGGCTCAAGCATGAAGCTTATTTTGTAAGGTTATTAAGGTTATTAAGAGTTTATATATAATTTTACTTTAATTTTCCAGTTCCCACACCAGCCACAACAACATCAGCTTTTGGTGCAAACAAGCCATTGTCCTTCGGAGGCTTCACATCTCCTCCAGTACAAACTGTAGGGTCTCCTGGTTTTGGACAATCACCTAATACTGTAAGAATATATATATTTTTTTATCTTTAAGGAATGTAAACTGAGATAACTTAGTATTAACTCTTAGTTCTAAATTTCTAACTGTTTTATAGTAGGCTAGGGAACCTAGTGATAAGACACTCCATTCTCATTAGATTTATTGCCCCACTTTCCGGTGAATTGAGGCTTTGCGTGCAGAGTGGCGGAACTCAACGGTTAATGAGTCGCACCAACACATCTAAATTTTATTAAAAAAGTGAATGCATTGAATGCACCTGTTCTTGCAAATAACAGTAGTTTTTGTTTCATCAAAATCGGGCTAGGATTTCATAAATTACAGCATCCTAAAGCTTGAACATTTT
>JAKGSA010000609.1:454628-574461 GCA_033558755.1 Philaethria dido
GGGGAGCGTGTTGTTACAACGTACATGTGTGTAAGTGTGCGTGCGGCGGGGAGCGTGTTGTTACAACGTACATGTGTGTAAGTGTGCGTGCGGCGTATCGCCACGTGACGTCATCATTCACTCATCTCACTCATTTTTAAAAATAGAAAAAAAAAAACAGATTCTATTTTCTTCAGTTACCTTCTAGTTAGATATGCTGTTAGCTAAAAATATTGGTGTGACTCGAACTGGAGTGGGAATCGAACCCATAACCTGTCGTGATTACGATAAGGCTCTTTCTTTTAATAAAAAGAATTAACCCGAAACCGAAAGTAAATTAACTGTTTGAACATTTATAATTTCATATGTTTTTTATAGACAAATGCAGATGTTAAACCACAAACAGGGTTTGGTGCACAACAACAAAGTTCAGCCTTTAGTACTCCAACAACACAAGGTGAGTCTTTATAATATTTTTTTATTATGAAAAAAAATATATAAATCGTAACAAAAAATTTAAAAAAAAGCATGCAAAAATTATATTAACCCTTTCGCTACCAGCGTCACATATATGTGACGAGCCGATGTTCTTACCAGAGCCCGGCGACACAAATATGTGACGGGAGTTCACTACCAGTTTATGACAATAGTTTGTCCCAGATCGTACCGTACATAAATAGGTTATGTTATAAAACAATAAAATAGATACAGGATGTTAGTAGTCTGGTAAAATTGCTAATTTCACTTAGTTAGAGTGTTATAAATACATCCCACAAAAATTCATGACAATTGATATAATATTAAAATAATAAAACATCTGGGCTGTGGTGGCGATTTGTCTCCTGAGGCTCTGATAGCGAAAGGATTAAACGATAAAAAGCTAATAAAATGCAAGTTGAGACTTAAAGCTAAATGCATCTTCTATTAGGGATGTTATGCATTATTAAAAAAAATCTAATCTAAAAAGAAAATATAAATGAAGTGTAAGTTAATTGTAAAATTACTGATTATTTAACTAAATAACTAATCAATTATCTACCAAATTATTAATTTATTATATTATATTGGCTATCATATAAAGAAAACTCACCAAAATTAAAATATTAAAAAATATTGCCGTTAATTCTACATCGGACAAAGTCAATTCAAACTAAAAGTATATTATTTCAAAAAATATACATACGTACATACTAACTTCACGCTGTATCCCGCATATAGCAGGGTAGGCAGAGGGAACTTAGTGTTAAGACACTCCATTCCATACTTTCCGCCGAATTGAGACATTGCGAACTGAGTGGTGGCACTCAATGCCGCGCTTTGCCTTGTTACCAAACCCAGGAAATGAAAAATTCCATTTCCATGAGTGAGAATCGAACCCAAATCAACCCAACGATGCGTCAAAAAATATAACTTCTTTTTTTTTATTTCAGCCCCAGCATTCGGTAGTCCGGGTGGTTCAGGGTTCTCATTTGGGAAACCAGCAGGAGGTTTCAATTTTAACACACCTGCCAGTGGTTTCGCACAACCACAACCAACTGCTGTGAGATTTATTTTAATTATTATGTTTTTTTAATATTATGTGTTTTGGTTTATTTTTCAATATTTATAATATAAAGATATCACTTGTCGTGGCGCAGAAGCACAAGTGTACGACTGTAAACGCGACAGGTTGTGGGTTCGATTCCCACTCCAGGAAATGTTAAAGTTTAGTATTTTCATTTCCTGGGCTGTTTTGTTACCAACAAGGCAAAGTGCGGCGTTGAATTCCGACACTCAACACCGTAAAGCTATGTGGTTGTGTGTATGAAAGATGTAAATTTAAAAATCTTAAATATATATTTTTTTATTTATTATTATTTATTTATTTTTTAACTTCACGCTGTAACCCGCTTATAGCAGGGTAGGCAGAAGAAACCAGAGAACCTAGTGTTAAGACACTCCATTCTCTTTCAACAATTCCGTTCCCCACTTTCCGCCGAATTGAGGCATTGCGTGTTGAGTGGCGGAAGTGGGAATCGAACCCACAACCTGTAGCGTTTACAGTCGCACGCTTGTGCCTCTGCGCCACGCCGCGTTGTTTAATAGATTTCCAAATATTATTTTATAATTAATAACACTACAAAAAACCGCTCAGGTTTATCTCGAGTGCCATATTCGTCCTTATTTATATATATATATATATATATATATATGCAATTTAATAAATAAGGACGAATATGGCACTCGAGATAAACATATATATATATTTAGCGATCAAGATAGGAAAAGAAAAATAAAAAAAACATACGTGTGTATAAGTATACACAACTACAATAATCTTTTAATTTAATTTAAGAAATACAAATGAGGTAACAAATTATCTAAAACAATTGGTTTATCACGTATTACCTATTTTTAATTAAATTTAAGAAGAGATTAGGTATTGACTGGTCTCACGAGCAGAGCCGTCCCCGAACTGAATGCGCTGTCACTTACATCGGCATCGCCCCACCACTGTTCCATAGATCTCATTTTCAGCTAACAATATATAACATTAATTTACGTTAGTTACGTCCAAACGCTTTTACGAGTTTTTTAATACAATATTAATAATATATTTAATACATAAGGACGCAGATTCGAATCTTACTCGAATCGAAACTTTATATGATTTTTTTTTTATTTACAATTTTAATTAATTGTTCCAGACAACAACAACGGCAACAACGACTCAATCGTTTGGTTTGGGAAATAAACCCGGTTTTGGGACTGGTTTTGGTACTAAGCCTTTTGGTGCCGCCACTACTACTGCAGCAGGTAACATTTATTATATATGAAAAAAATATTATTATAAGAAGTGATATATATAACTTCTTATAATAATAGATTTCATATTTAGAAAGCGTGTAAGAATTTGAATGCAGTGGGACTCGAACCCGCGTCTCTTGGAAACCGTCCAAGCGCATGTTTTCAATTCTTATACTTATTCTAAATATGTTTTTCGTTTCCTAAGCGTGTGATTATCACTAAAAATTCAATAAAAGATTAATATAATTTTTTATTGTTACTTTTACTTATTTTTGTTATGAGATTTTTACAAAATTTTTGTATTAATATTAATTTATAGAATTATATTAAATGTTATAAATGGAGTGTCTTAAACACTCAGCTCTCTTTTAACATTTCTGTTTCCTACATTCCGCCGAATTGAGGCATTGTGTGCTGAGTGGCGGAACTCAACGCCGCGCTTTGCCTTGTTACCAAACCCAGGAAAAAAAAAATTCCATTCCCTGGAGTGGGAATCGAACCCACAACCTGTCACGTTTTTCAGTCGCACGCTTGTGCCACTGCGCCACGATAGGCATTATTTTTAATTTATTATAATTATATATAACATTTTTTTAGCTCCAGCATTTGGCACAGCAACACCATCAACCGGGTTTTCCTTCGGTCAAGCACAAACTCCTCAACAACCACAAACAACTCAAAACCAATCATTCTCATTTGCTCAAAATCAAACTCCAGCTTTTGGAACTCAAACTACACAATCATTAAGTTTTGGGTCACCTCAAACTCAAAGTCAAGTTCAAACTCAAAATCAAGTTCAAAGTCAAAGTCAAGGTCAAGCTTTTGCAAGTCAGCAACCTCAAGCGACCCCTCAAGCTACTTTTCTGACTCAAACTCAACCTACAGCTTTTCCAACTCAACCAACTCAAGCACTCAACTTTTCTAAACCACAAGCGAATCAAGCTATTTCTTTTGGTCAAACAAGCCAATCGTTCACAACTCAAGCTAGTTTGAGTTTTGGAACTTCAACTCAAGCCGCAACTCAACCACCTTCATTTGGAAATCCAACTCAACCAGCTCCTTCGTTTGGAACTTCAACTCAACCGCCTTCATTTGGAACTTCAACTCAACCAACTTCATCATTCGGTACTTCAACTCAACCGCCTTCATTTGGTACTTCAACACAACCGGCTTCAACGTTCGGAACTTCAACACAACCAACTCCAAGCTTCGGTACAACGCAAACTACTCAAGCTAGCTTAAGTTTTGGTACGACACAAGCGACACAAGCTCAAAGTTTGAGTTTTGGATCGACTCAAGTGACTTCAAACTTAAGTTTTGGTACAACTTCATCGGCTCAAGCGACTTCAAGCTTTGGTACGACTTCAACTCTAAGTTTTGGGAATCCGACAAGTGTGGCAAGTAGTAAACCGAGTACTACACAAGGATTTGGTTTTGGAACTACAACTAGTAGCTTCAGTTTGACATCGGGCTTGGGTTTTGGGAAAACTACTACAGCAGCTACTAGTGAGTGTTTTTTGTTTTATTATTATTTTTAGTAATATATAACAAAATTATATCAAAATATATTATATCAAAATTTTAAATAAAAAATATTATAAAAAAATATTTAATTTAACATATGAGCCCGTGATTTTGAAAGTGAGACAACTCCATTTTATGTTATTGCCTTTTTTTTTATTAAAAACCATAAAATTATGTTAATTTGTTTTAAAATTCAGCTTTAATTATTTTTTTTTTACAAAATGGAGTTCTCTCACTTTCAAAATCAACAAATCAAGCTCATATAGTTAATTATATTAGAATGCTTAGTTCTACGAAAAAATATAGTTTTATGTAACAGAGAGAATGTTCAAAGACATTGAAAAATTATATATATCATTTTTCACTTTCCATCACTCACGGAACTCAACGCCGCGTTTAGTACCAGCGTAAGGACATGAAAGTAATATAATATTAAATTTATCAAGTGAGGATTAAAGAACATCCTATTGTGTTTACAATCAGATGTCCCAATGTATCACTTTTTATTATACTTTGATAAATTTCATATATTCTTATTTTAATTATTTTAAAAAATATAAACGCCTGTCGTGGCGCAGAGGCACAAGCGTGCGACTGTAAGCGCGACAGGTTGTGGGTTCGATTCCCACTCCAGGAAATGGATTTTTCATTTCCTGGCTTTGGTAACAAGGCAGAGCGCGGCGTTGAGTTCCGCCACTCAGCACGTAATGCCTCAATACGGCGGAGAATTGGGAACGGAGTGTGTTAACACTAGGCTCCCTCTGTCTACCCTGCTATATGCGGGATACAGCGTGAATATAATATATATTTCAGATTTAAGTCTAGTTAAATAATAATAAAAAGAAATTACACTATTAAAAAGCATAGATAAGTTAGAATAATCCAAAAGAATATAATCATAGATCAGAGAAAACCATAAAAAAAATGTTTTAGTGACATTGTCAAGTTATTGTCAATTTCATATGAACGTAATGTTTTTATATTATTATATATATTTTAAAGAAATTTAACACGTCGTATTTTTTGTAATGGTTGAGTACAATTTTAGTTTTTTAAAGAGCAGGTAGCCTTTTACTTCAATTTATTAATATAAATAAATATATTATTTTTGACGCCTGTCGTGGCGCAGAGGCACAAGCGTGCGACTGTAAACGCGACAGGTTGTGGGTTCGATTCCCACTCCAGGAAATGGAATTTTACACTTCCTGAGTTTGGTAACAAGGCAAAGCGCGACGTTGAGTTCCGCCACTCAGCACGCAATGCCTCAATTCGGCGGAAAGTGGGAAAAGGAGTGTATATACATACATAGCTTCACTCATATGTATTATTTTAAAGAAAAATCATTTGGCATTGTTTTATTCGTTTCTAAATATTTTTATTACATTAAATGTGAATATCCTTTATTCATAGTACAGATACAGACATTCATCTAATATATTAATTTGTACCATATTTTTTCTAATTTGGTGTTTTTGTAATCTAATGTTTATAACATAAATACAATTTTAAATTATATATAAGTGTGGCCAAAACATTTCAAAATTTGGATATCCCCATTGTTAAATAAGGACCTTACTTTAAAATATATGAATATATAATTTCCAGCATCTACAACAGCTCCGTCTGGTATAACGGCTTTGGGTAAAACAACAGCTGCTATGCCCACACTGTCCGCTGCTACCACGTAAGTTATTATCTATATTATATATATATCATATTCAAGTATCACTCAGCCGCAATGCCTCAATTCGGTGGAAAGTAGGGAACGGAGTATCTAACACTAGGTTCCCTCTCCCCTCTAGGTCCCCTGCTATATGCAAGATACAACGTGAACCTATGTATGGATATAAGTGTGTATTGCTTTTTAGTGGAATTTATAAGTCGATTTTTTTAAAATCAGTGGTCTTTATTTTTAATTTTGATTATATATTTTTTTATTTCCCAGTACAACAGCATCAGCTCCACCGGCGGCCATTTCTTCAATAACATTTGCACAACTAGAAGAGAATATAAACAAATGGAGTATAGAACTGAGCGAGCAAGAGAACAACTTTATAAAACAAGCCACTATGATCAATGCGTGGGACAGATTGCTTGTTGCTAATGGTGAAAAGGTAATGTTTGTATAATTTTAGAACGTTTTTTTATATTGTTAGTGAAATATATGAAAATTTAAAAGTCATCGTGGCGCAGTAGTACAATTTTTGACGATAAACATGATTGGCTGCAGGTTCGGTACCCATTTTTTTGTAAGATAAAGCACTGTTAGAGTTCTACCACTCAATATCTCGAATACCGCCGGAGAACGGAGTGTTCAGACTACGTTCTCTCTGCCTAAACTACTATGAGGGAAAAAAGGTGAAGCTAAAAATGATTGTAGTGGCCAGAATCGAATCTGAACCTCAGAATCCGTCCCAACACTCTAGAAAAATAAGCTATACGTTCCTATCGAGTCTCTTAGTACATAAAAAGTAAATAAACTACTAAGACATATTTAGTAGAGGCCATCATGACGCTCGAGGGAATGATTATATCTAAACTATGTCTAATCATATATATTAGTGTCTCCGTTAACGCGTTAACAACGCGTTGTCTTTATCAATGTATGTATATGTCACTTTATATAAACATGGATGTCAAACCGAGGTAGTGAGTGTAACATTTATTTTATTAATTTAATACACTTTTTATGCACAATTTTTAAAAAATATTAGCATTGTACACTCCTCTATATAAACTATAAGTGTGCCGAGTTTCATGCTCCTCCGTCTGCGTTATTTTTGTAAAAAGCGATCCATAGTTTTTGCTTCACGTATTTATATATATAGATATGATTAGACATAGTGTGGCAACATATAGCAAAAGGAGATTGACACTAAATTCTCTCTGTCCAGTTTGCTAAGATGGCAAAAACGTGATGTTTATATATATATATATATATATATATATATTTTAACTAAAAGATTTTCTTTAGATTCTAGAACTAAATGACGTAGTGGAAACAGTAAAGAATGAACAACAAAGTTTGGAACACGAATTAGACTTCATACTAGCACAGCAGAAAGAATTAGAGGAATTGTTAAAACCACTAGAGAAGCAACTTCTAGAAGATTCCAGTGACAGGATGAGAGATCCTGAAAGGGAACATATGTATGTACTATTCATCTAACTATAACCTTTATTCTAAAATCTTTAGCTGTATTAGTGTAAAGTTTCATTTAAATCTGTTTAGTAGTTTTCGGATGAAAGAATAACAAATACCTGTCTTAAGAAACGTTTGTGTTTCTAAAACTAGTAGGATATAAAATGTTTGTTAAAATATTTTTTGTTACAAATTATTTATACAAAGCAAGTCCTGTTTTTTGAAAAGTTTATGTATTTTATATAAGATGATATGCCATTACGGTAGAAATTTCTGGAAATCTTCTCTTAGTGCTCTCTTACACTATCCAAGGAACCAACATGCTAATTTTCATGTTTTTTTCTACCTATTTTAATTTTACTAGTATTTACTAGTAGAATTTCATGGTTGATTAAAATTTTAAAATTACCTACTTTCTTTTCTTTTATTTTTTCCATTTTTATTCAAATGGAGAAAACATTTTAATTTTTTTTTTGAAATAACATTTCTAAATCTCATATATTTAAACCAATGTCAAATAAATGATAATACATGAAGTTTAATATTTTTTATATTTACAGGTATACATTAGCTGAAACATTAGATACACAGTTACGTCAAATGTCAGAAGATCTGAAAGAAGTTATTGAACATCTCAACGAAACTAACAGAAGTCAAGATAGCAACGATCCTGTGAGTTAATAATTATGAAATTTAACTATATATATCGTATGAAAAAAAGGAACACAAATTTTAAAGAAAACGGAATGTCTTAACACTAGGTTCTCAGGTTCCCTCTGCTTACCCTGCTACGTGCGGGATAAAGCGTGAAACTATTATAGTCATACAAATTACAAAGCACAGCGTTGGGTTACGCAATGTTTCAAAATTGGGCAATAGGGGGGGTGAAGTGTAAGACTAAGTTACCTACTGTGTTGCATTGAAATCTTTTTTGTTACTACGCTTCTTTATAAAAGATAGTTGATGAATAGTTGCCCTGTTGACAACACATTGCTTAAGCAATGTGTACGTAACTTTATACAATGATCACTTTTTTTTTGAATAATGGACAATAAGTCACACTAACATTCTTAGTTAACAGCATATCTAAGTAGAAGGCAACTGAAGAAAATAGCTGTTTTTATTTTTTTTCTATCTTCAAAAATAACTGAGTTATTAAGTGTTAAAGTGTAGCCTCGGTCGCGCCACTGTGTGACGTCACGTGCCACTTACACACACGCACACATAGCTATCGCCACGTGACGTCACCAGCCGATATCGACAGAACGCTTCTTTTATAAATGTTCAAACTTTAAGACGCTGTAATTTCTGAAATCGTAGCCCGATTTTGATGAAACAAAAACTATTGTTATTTGCAAGAACAGGCGCATTAATTAAATTTAATACTACCTTTAAAATAGATATATTTTTTTAATTTGACGTTTTTTTCTTACCGTTCCAGATAGTGCAAATCGGTCGCATCCTGAACGCGCACATGTCGTCGATGCAGTGGGTGGAGGCGAGCGCGGCGCACATCTCCGCCAAGCTGGACGCGCTGCGCGCCGAGCACGCGGCTCTGCGCCGCCACAACGAGACCGCCTTCCATCTCGCTTATAACTAGACACCTCTACTAATACAGTTCCTAATCATTTTGTATTTAATATATTTGCGCTATGTTAAGACAGAGCGCGGCGTTTAGTTCCGCCACTCAATACGCAGTGTTTTGAATTCGAGTGGAAAGTGCAGAATTAATGTATTGTTATTAATGTTTTGCTTCAGAATATAATTTCATTCAGTGATCTTCAAAACATTTTTTTTTTATTTTCAAAATAATTGTAAATTTTAATTCATTCACAAAAAATGTTAAAATAATCTGTAAAAAGGTTTTTTGTATTATAGATTATGGAACTTTAACACAGTTTCCATTATAAGTGAGAAAATCGAAGTTGAATTTTAATAAATAATAAAACTTATATTTTTTTCATTTGCCTTTACTTTTATGACATACAACTGTTAATTATATATATTAATAATAAGATAAAATCACATGCATTATCAAAAAAAGAAATAATTAGAAATTGTAAATGTTAGTGGCGACGTCTGTCGTGGCGTAGAGGCACAAGCGTGCGACTGTAAACGCGACGCGCGAGGTTGGGGGTTCGATTCCCACTCCAGGAAATTACATTTTTTATTTTCTGGGTTTGGTAACAAAGCAAAGCGCGGCGTAGAGTTCCGCCACTCAGCACGCAATGCCTCAATTCGGCAGAAAGTGGAGAACAGAGTGTCTTAACATTAGGTTCTCAGGTTCCCTCTGCCTGCCCTGCTATATGCGGGATACAGCGTGAAGCTATATGCATAGTTTTGGGAACTTACGTTCAGTTTTTCAGCCACAACCAATCACATTTACGGTACGCTATTGTCCCAATGAAAATACTACCAATACATATGTACATATAATAATACTTTAATACCACGACATGAAAGCTTATAAGATTTAAAAAAAATAAGAAAATCAACTTCAAATAAAAGTAACATTACGAATAACTCAAAAACTACAAGTAAAATTTTAACTAAATTTAAATGGTATCACTAGCTATCGTAAAAAATGGTTCATCAATATTGGTTCACCCAGTAAAAAGATGTGTTACACATAAAAACCGTCCAGTTAAGATTCTCTCTTTTTTTTGAAGTCGGTTACAAGCAAGGGTCAGATCGAAGGCGGAAACTCTAAGCGTAGCTTCAGTTACTATTATTTACCTAATGACCTTTTCATGTAAATCAATAATAAACTGACGTAAGTCGATATTTTTATATATAAAAATGAATGTTTGTATGTCCTTTATAGAATCGTGAACCATGCATTTGATCATGTGATGATCTTTAGCAAAGTTTCTAGGCAGGAACTCACGAAGGTTACAAAATGGGTACGACCAATTTTCGACAGGTGACGTCACACATTTTTTTCAAAATTAACAAAATCATTAAAATTATTCAATTTTTTTTTTTGTTTTTAACTTCACGCTGTATCCCGCATATAGCAGAGTAGGCAGAGGGAACCAGAGAACCTAGTGTTGAGACACTCCGCCGAATTGAGGCATTGCGTGGTGAGTGGCGGAACTCAACGCTATACTTTGCCTTGTTACCAAACCCAGGAAATGAAAAGACTAACATTTCCTGGAGTGGGAATCGAACCCACAACCTGTCGTGTTTACAGTCGCACGCTTGTGTCTCTTCACCACGACAAGTGTTAACTGGTGTGACTCAAAATGATTTAAATATTTGTATATAATGTCATTCCTTCAAATTTATTTTGGCGTGCAGGGTACAGCTAGTATACTTTAAATTTAAAATATGTTTTAAAAATAAACTGAACTGTAATAGGAGAGTAATTGGATTATAATAAGTATTTTCTTTTAAAACAATAATTTATTTCAGTTTGAATACTCGCAGGAGGCGCCCCTGTGACACTGCAGTTCTAAGTTGATGGTCCTCCTCCCGAGGAGGCCGAGCCAGGGTCAGAACTCTTCAAGCTCGGCCCCCCACAAAACCCGGAAATAAAAAAAAAACAGTTTGAATGTTTAAGACAATTTATATCCACTAAAATAGTAATTTATTCATAGAACTGCAAAGATTTAAAAATGCAACTTAACCTTTTTCCATGCATATCACCAATTGCTACAAAAAAATACAATAGAAAACAAAAACACTAAAACGTCACCTAAGTTTACTTTATATGAATAATCCTTTTACTCATATTTTCTATATTATTAAAAAAAAATGAGACAACTGTGACAATATGAACTGAATTTGACTTTAAACACTATAGCTATAGGTTAAAATGCCACTCAGAAGAATGATAATTATATTTAAATTATTTTTCAAAAATGAAGAATAGTCCGCCATAGTAAGAGAAAGAGCGGCGTTAAGTTCCGCCACACAACACACAATGTCTCTAATTAGGGCGAAATATCAAAATATGAGTGTTTAATACATACGAACATACATACATACAAAGCTTCACGCTGTATCCCGCATATAGTAGGGAAGGCAGATGGAACCTAGTGTTAAGACACTCCATTCCCCACTTTCCACCGACTTAAGGCATTGCGTGCTGAGAGACGTAACTCAACGCCGCACTTTGCCTTGCTACCAAACCCAGGAAATGAAAAATTCCATTTCCTGGAGTGAGAATCTAACCCACAACCTGTCGCTTTTACAGTCGCACGCTTGTGCATCTACGGCACGACAGGCGTTTTTATTCTCTCTGATAACCCCGCTATGCTGAGGCGAAAGCTGAATCTCTTCTCTAGACAAAGCACGGTGTTGAGTTCCATCACTCACTATTCTTAATCTATCTTGAATTCTCGTGGAAATTGGAAAACGGAGTGTCTCAACACTACTTCCTCTCCTTTAATAAACAATACCACATATAAAGCACTGTAATTTCACATTCTCTTCAGTTTCAAGGCACAATATGACTAGTTTCTTATGCACTATACTACATATAGTTCTGTTATGAGATATTTGGTCTACACTCAAAAACATTGAAAACTTCTTAGCATCCACTCGGCAGTAACAAACTTTGGATAGATCTTCATTAATTTGACTTTCTGTTTCTGAATCTGAATGATCTATTGGACCTGTATATTAAATAAATTGTATAAGTAATTAAGATGGCAGAGACTTGGTAAAGCACTATTTTTAATAATAATTTAAAATAATATATCGTGTATTACTATAGTAAAAAAAAAACCATATAAATACCATCTACTACCAATATAGGAACCCATATAGATCATCTACTATATCCATTGGAAAAAATCTCTATCTATTCTATAAAACTCTTGCATTACTGACATACTTCCTTGGGAAGTTTAAATTTCTTAGGACTAACTGAAATTTCCATGAAAACAAGAGAAAACTAGGCTTATATGGCTGCCACTTACACAATGTTTTGAATTCTGGAGAGAATAGGTGAATGGAGTTTCTTAACACTATGTACTCTAAGCCCCCTGCTACGCAGAATAAAGTGTAAACCTGCTTTTTATAAAAGTAATATCAACCATATTTAACATACCTTCAAAAGCTTCAACATTTAAATTCTTAAATCTCGTAGACACTTTAGCCATATCAGTTTTAATTTGAAATGTCAGTCTTCCTTCAGCCGAAGCTCTGATCACAACCTCTGATGCCATTGTTCTCATTCTATCTATTGTAGTTCTTAGTTGTTTCAGAGGTGGTAGCTCTATTGATATCTAAAAAAAAATTTTATTAGAAATATTTATTAGCAAATAGAATAGAATAGAATAGATTTTATTGCACATAAGAGAAAATAAAAACAAAAATAAAGAGGAAATAACAATATAAATGCCTGTATGCAAAGGCGGTCTTATTGCTACAAGCAATCTCTTACAGACAACCTTTGGTGAACATAGGATAAAATGCAATAAGGAAAAGGGGAATAACGTTAGTGCAAGGAAAGAAAAATAAAACTCAGTATAAGTAATTAAAAAAAATAATAATAAAAAACTGAGACATATATTTAATCATTAAGATTATTTAAAGAAAATAGTTTTAAAATTTGTTAATATGTGTTAAGAATTAAATTAAGGAACATTACAACTTAAAAAAACTAAACCAATTACAAGTAAAGACAAGCATTGCCTATGTCATTTCACATTGTTCCAAAATACATTTGAATCTCCAGGGTTTATGTTAATGTGTATTAGTCAATTAAAATTAATTTATATCCAAATATTAGTAATGAATGTGAATGAAAATTTGTTGTTATTAACTTTTTTGATGAATTTAATATTATTATTTTATTTTTTATTTTTATTTATTATTATAGAAATAAAGAATTTATTACTATGAAACATATAAAGGCAGTTGTGTGCTGCACAGTGAGACAACATCTGAGTGTGTTGTGGGTTTGATCCTGTTCAGGATTTTTATTCTTATTCATTACTACTGCATTATGTGGGATAAACTTAGAAGGTACTTCAAAGATAATTAAAAAGATTGTATATCAAACTTTTCAAATCAAATTATATTGCATTTATTTATTTAGTTAAGGACAACTTCCAGAACATACACTAATTTATGTATGTTTTACAATTATGCTAAGACACTTACAATTTGACATGACAAGCTATAGGATGCTAACATCTTACAAATATTTTAATTTAAATTTAAATCTACACGACTTCTAAATTAAACCAAAGAAATTTAGAGACATGTTTAAATAAAAAAATAAAACTTACATCAGGATGAGGAATTCTAGGTTCATTATATTCACTCCATAGTTTTCTAGGTACAACTACAACAGGTATATCATGAGTCACTTGTCTAGTCTGCTGTGTTGTGGTAGATGACTGGAAATATTTAAAATTATGAAAACTTATACATAATATGAGAAAAAATTCCTTAGCAATTCATGGATTCATTGTGCGGGTGCCCATCGCATTGCAGAGAGAGGAGTTTGGAGAGTGCCTGGGACTTACGACCCAAGTATAGGCTCAAGGGGACCCCTTTAAAATGTGCATTAACATTCACCTCCACTATCCGCGCTCCTCTCTCTACCTAACCAAATTTGAAAAAATCCTACTAATGTCGCCTTCGAAATATTATATATAAATATAATAAAATATCATAAAATAATTATAAATATTTTGAATAATTAAGAAAATAGACTAACCATTTCAATTTCTAATGTTAAGCATGGACACTGTTTTTTGGTGAGTTTAATTTTTAAAGATTTTGCTGTTTTCAGTGTCACTAGTGACTTTGCTAGATTGGCTGAAATCAATAAATATATTAAAAGATCTATAAAAAAGAATTAAACTTAGTGTTAGTTTATAATCTCAAAACCATTCAACAAAGAATAATAATAATAAATTTATTTAATAATTTACCTGAAACTATACTCAAATATATATCTTTATGATCATCATCTATACCTATCATTTGATATTCTGAAAAGAAGAGTGATGGAGAGATTTCACACCAAAGTATAGGAGGTGCGGGACCATTGCTGTCTTCACATACTATAAAATATACTTTGTCCGCTGATAACCTTAGTACACACTCCTTTGACAATTTAGATATAGTTGTTACAATATCTGAAAGTTTATTATATATTAAATAACTAATTCACTAACCTTATATTAAATAAATAGGATTTTTTCATAATTACTAACTTGAGAATTCTCTCATAGGACCCGTATCAATCATAATAGCACGGAATTTCATTTTTAATAATTTAAAGTTTAATATTTAAATGATTTATTTAGTAATAAATAAAAATTTAAAGTTAGTTTATTGTATTTACATTTTACAAATTCGCGCGATGCTTGTATTGTTGACAATTGTCAAAAGTAACTTTTTAAATTTTTGCTTAGAGTAATCAAATATAGGTGTAGAAATATACGTTATTTTACATTTATTATATAAAGAAAATTAATTCTCCATAAAGTATCTAAATTTAAAATTATGCAGGATTTGAACAGTTGCTAATAATTATTAATTTGTAAATAAATAATGCGAAAAAAACTATACCATAATCTAAAGAAAATACTACTCAAAGGTAATTACAAGGTAATAAAATGATTGTTTTATATTAATTTTCTAAAACTTTATTCAATATTCAATAAATAGATACTTTATTATGTATCTAGTAACATTTTCCACAGCCATAGACAAGTTTACCGTATTTCCTGCTAATATGGCGCTTGACGTAACTGGCATACTGATAAGTTTATTTACACCATAATGTGCTATCTCTTTTTAACATTAAACATTTTTATATGGAATGAAAAGGACAGATGAAACCCACTTTTGATTCTAACGTATATTAACGAATTGTGGTTATTTTACTTCAAGATTATATTTATTTATCTAAATTTATGTGCAATTTTAGCTATTTTACTAACAAATATTATTTATTTACTACATAATAATTTATTATACATGTTTTTTCGTATGAGAAAATTCTTATAAGAAGTGTTTATATGGAGAATAATGCTAGCTCAAGGTATGTGTGGAAATGAACGATCGATAATTTCGACATGTCATAACCAAACAAAGTTTCCTATTTATTTCTTATTGTGTCTATTATAATCAAACGTAACAGTTATTACAACTTGCTGTCATATTATAAAATATTTAAAATACCTTAAATAGGGAGAAAAATTACCTAAATACAAGTGTCAATTCTGAATCAAGGATCACCGTTGTTAACGTTTTTACTTCGAATTCGATCTTCAAATATTTAACGGACTTATGTTTTGAAAGGTGATTTTATAATGTTGACGTATGGAGGTGATCGCGAAAATTATTTTGCACGACATTTTTCTTTTAAGTTACTCTAGAAATTCCACCTAAACCTATTCACAGCAATCGTGCATTAATAAGTTCAATGTCGTCTATTATTATGTAATAAGTCGCAAGATTTGTTATGCTCGAAGTTCTAATCTAAATATTAACTTCATCTTTAATTATTATTTATTTCTGTTCCATATCAATGCGTCCTTTGTAGATATATGAAAAAATATGATAAAATATACAAAGTGAGGTTATGTTGTTTTTAGCGAGATTATTTTTAAACGTCTACGTTGCAATTTGGCATCTTATGTTTAATAATGCAATTTCAATCTTATTTCCAATAAATAGCACATATAATTTTAAATTAAACATATTTAATTTAATATTAATTACTTAATATGTAGTTAATGAACTTTGAATGTATTGGATAATTAATGATTTTATTATTACCGAAACAAGTTAAGAATTACATAATATATTACTTTTTTAAAGTTTATTAAATAATATGCATTAACATACGTGTGATATACGCGTAAAGTGTTTAATAGGAGCATTAAAAATTTATTTAAAAAATATTTTTTACGTGAATAGTCATCTCTTTTTTATTGTTTTGTTAAATAATCGCGGGTGATGAAACTTTATGAAAAAAAGGTTTTGAAGTTAAACTTCTTTAAAATCGTTATTTGACACTCGATAAAATGAAAAATCGACTAGAAAACGACAAACACTACATAACAATATACATGACTAAGTTTTCGCCTGCGAAAGGAGATACCAGCTAGACGCTTTATCTCGTATAGCATGGGTAATCAGAGAGAAACTAGTGACTAGACATTACTTTTGCCCGACTGAGACATTGCGTGTTAAGTGGCGGAACTCAACGCCGCGCCCCGATGAGGATAGTATCCAGTATAATATTCTATCTAATTACACATACTTAAATACATATATGTAAAATAAACTGTAAAGTTATTCGTAAAGTTTATAAGAATATAAAGATAACGTCTTCGTAGCGTATCACTCACCCAGTGTTTGGTTATAATCGCGATGATTATGGGTTAGATCACAAATAGTTACCACTTAAATTATATGCATTTCTATTCTCATATACGACAAAGTACGGCGATAGGTTACACGACACAGCACGTAATGTGTTGATGATGATGTTCTCACTGTATGATCAAAAAACAATGTCATAAAAATCTTACAATTACTCTACTCGAAATTTTACTTCTACAGTATGTGCAAGTGCACACATAAGTATTATTTGTTATTTGGTTTTTAAAGACGATGCTATTATTGACAATGACGTTTTGCTTTCCATCCTTTATTTTATATATTTTTTGTTATAAAGTAAAACTGGGAACAAACTGCTTCAAAAAGTAGATGTTAATTGAATGAAGAGAATGACCTTTCTCAAATGTAATAGAATGACGTTTTAATTTGCAATATTTTTAATACGTAATGTTTGTATTATGTTAAAATACCTTCTTATTATAATTATATAAATTTTTAAGAATACTATTTTTTTTTTTATTACAATAATTTACAATTTTTATTATAATATTTTAGTATGGCACAAGAAGGCACCAAATCATTCGTGCAGATACAAATTGAAAAACTAAAGGCCTTACAAGCAAAGCTAGCTACTGAAGCTGAAGAAGACTATATTATTATTAAAGAGGAACCGTAAGTATTTTAAAAAATAAAAAATATATATACAAAAAGTAATAAAATATATATTAATTCCTTTAACATTATTTTAAATAGACATTTTACTTTTTATAATCTAAATATCATAAATCTGCAAAGCAAATTTGTTTAAATTTTGAGCAACTTTAAATTAAATGTAAATGTTAAATTGTTTATGCTAAGAATTATTTAATTAGTGTCACATAAATATTGTTGAATTTGACGATGAATTTACTAATACATATATAACCCAAGTAGTCAAACTTGTCGCCAGACGACAAAAAGTTTGTTATCTTAAACCTGGAAGTGGTCTATCCGGTGTATGGTTGCATTGAGTTGATGTCATTATATACCGATAAATTTTAAAATAATTATTTAAATTTTAAATCTGTTATTTATTCAAGTATTATTTGATTACGCGTATTGATTTCATAATACATAAAAATCGTAAATTTATTTACTTATTTATATTAACAAATAACGTAGGTACAAATATGAGAATATTAAAATAAACAGACACCAAAAAGTTTTGTGTTAAGAATTTCGCATTATAAAACAAGCCAGGGCGAGCCGGGTGGGACAACCATGCCGGTCCCGCACTAACCGCGCCCCGTCGTTTTCGTTCACTGTTCAGTCAGTCCGGCTCCGCACGCGTTACAGCCGTGATTCGTCGTGTCCGTGTCAGGAAAATAAAAAAAAAGAAATAAAATTAATTTATTATCTATAATCTTTTACATTTTGGCGGTAAAGTTTATCGTAATAAAGGAATTGTTCACGTGATTTTTAATTGAGGAGAGTGAAAAAGTTTTGTTTAGTATGTATTGTAACAATGATTCTAAGGTCAAGTTATGATAAGGGTGGTTAATTTCGTCACACGTTTGCTAATTAGTGTTTAAGCGATGCAATATCAAAGTAATGAAGAGGACGACTTGCAATATCAGATATTTGGAGACTCCTTCAACTTCCCAGTCGAGAGTAATACCTCCGCAAACCGGCGTAGAAAGTGAGTTTTGTTTGTATTGCTTTGTTTACGATTTAGTTAAACTTTATAAAATTAGCAATGTCGGTTTTTAAAAGAATATAATGTAATATAATACTGTGTTGTTTACTGCACAGTTCGTAATTATAATGTTAATACAAACTCAAACTTTCATATCATTACACTGAACTAATATTCATTCATTTGATAAAAAAAAAATAATTTAAGTATAACATTTATGAAAGTAATTTTATACTTTAATATTTGACGTAACTACCTACATTTTTATCATAATACTTTGTGTGAAAATGTCTTTGAATTATATTTTAATTATTGTACCTATTATGAATTGCTATAGCTGAGAATACTATACTGCAAGAATATTCGCTATATTCATTGTGATCTGGGAAATTTTATTATAAGAAATTATAACATACCTTTTTTTTTGGAAATTTAAGTACATACATATTCTGCGTATACGGCTTTGTTATTAAGTATATTTTTGTTGTTACATTCTAATATTGTCTAAACTTTAGGACTTGGATAAATATAGAAATAAGTTAATTTTCCTGACATCGTTTTGACCGACCGATCGCTTTATGATCGAGGCAATACCATAAGCTAGTCGCATTTCATTTTCATGAAATGCTTAACAATAAATTGGCCAGATGATGTGCGTTGTCCACATCAATGATAACAAAACGTTTCACGATATGATCTACATCTAAATGATCAATATTATTTGACCGTATCCGTAAAATTTCACGCTGTATTCCGCACATTGCAGGGTAGTTAGAGAGAACCTAGTGGGAAGACACTACGTTCGCCGCTGCTCGCTTTGCTTTGCTTTGCTTTGCTTTGACAGAGTAATAATTTTAATATATTCGTTCATCCATGCTAAATCGGATTTACAACCAATCGCGTTTATAGTTAGACGCTGTCCCATTGCGCCACGATGGCTTCTGCCGCTGGATATGACCATATTCGTATCGTAAAATAATTGCATTAATTACGAATATAGGCTCTAGGAGCTCTTTTATGCATGTCAATATGGCGGCTGTTAGTAACAAAATTAAAGCTTTAATCAATTTTACGATTCAGACCTCAGCAGATATAATGTAATTTAAAATTAACCTGCCATTTCAAATGGCACCCGATTGGACTTTAATTTTTTTAATGTACCCTCTTATTCTTCTGATATTTGTAACATAATTATTATTTTATAAAAAAAAGAACAATGACTAAAAAGTAATATTATTATTAATAACTCAAAAACTACTCATCAGACCTTAACTAAATTTAAATGGGACCGCATTAGAAGCTATGATATGAAAAAAAAGGATCGTCAAAATTGGTTCACCCAATAAAAAGTAATGCGGTAACACAAAAAATCGAGTTGATAACTTCCTCCTTTTTTGAAGCTGGTTAAAAAATCTAATTAAACCATAGGTGTGTGACATTTTATATGACTATATATATTTAAAAAAATAAAAAAATCATCCCCGTTGACGCATTAACAACGCGATGTGTTTAGCAATGTATGTGTATGTACACTTACTAAACTTGGATGTCAAACCTTGGTAGTGTGTATTGTTTTGTTAATTTAATATACTTTTTATGCATTATTTTAAAAATTTATTAGCATTCTGCACTCTTTCTCTATATCAAAAGGGGTACAAAGTTTTTGCTTTATGTATTAATATATAGACAAACAAAATATTAAACAATTTGGTTTTCTAACTACACAATAAAACGATGAGTTGAAAGTAAAAACTAAGGATTTTCTATCCCTATTTATTTTTATACAACTTTGATGACCCAAACGCAGATGTTTGGATAAATGATGATACGATAAAGTTCCGCATATTTTTTAAAAGATAGAGATTTTAATACACAGCAAATAACAGAAGAAACGTGAAAATAATAACAACTATGGAATCTCAACTCAAACTATTATCAAGAAATGGAACGTACTTATCTTTTAACCAAGTAAAGCAAAGAAACTGATAATCTAATATTTCTCTAGCTTGTATAGCTTTGGACTTAAACTGGAGCTGTAAAAGTTCACTGCTTCGATATCTAGAAACGCTATTCAAAAAAGTTCTTACCACTTAAAAACGAGGCCATGGTGGGGCAGTGGGACAGCGACTGAGTGTAAGTGCCATTAGTTGTAGGTTCAATCCAACTCAGAGGAATGGTTTTATTAAAATGATTCCCATTTCTCCTCCTCTCTAACGCCTGTCGTGGCGCAGAAGCACAAGCGTGCAACTGTAAACGCGACAGGTTGTGGGTTCGATTCCCACTTCAGGAAATGTTAATATTTTCATTTCCTGGGCTTGGTAACAAGGCAAAGCGCGGCGTTGAGTTCCGCCACTCATCACGCAATGCCCCAATTCGGCCGAAAGTGGGGAACGGAGTGTCTTAACACTAGATTCTCAGGTTCCCTCTGCCTACCCTGCTATATGCGGGATACAACATGAAAAAAAATTGTCTGCTCTGGTAAGAGAAAACGCCGAGTTGAGTTTAAGTTAAGCACTTAACATGCAAAGTCTAGAATATGGCAAAGACAGAAAGCGGCGACCGAAGTGTCTTGACACTCGGTTCTCTCTGACTACCCTGCTATGCGGTATAAAGCGTGAAGGTGCTACTTAAAAACCCTAGGGACGTTATGACCATTGGGTTATGGATATGGGTTCTAATCTTTAGTGAAGTAAAACAATAATTTAATTAACCAATTGTTTTATTATTTCTTGTTTTTATAAGTAGGTGCCATTTGCGATATGATATATGATAAGGCGATTCAACTTCGTTTTAATTACTACTCCATTACAAAAATATTAGGAATTTGTTTATAAAAAATACCCATTTATTATTATAAAAAAAATATTAAACACGTGTTAATAATCATTTACCTAAAGGTTGGATATCTATGTACGAGTATCTATACATAACATATTATTAAATATATGTACCTTAAATTGCCTGAGTACTTAATGAAAACAATTTTTATATATGTATAAAACGCTTGCATTAATGACTGACTGATAGACAACATACAGGCGAAACTACTAGCCTTAGAAAGCTGAAGTTTTATATTTAGCTGTTTGGGGAGTGTGGAGGAGCGCTAAGAGAGGATTCCTTGAAATTCCGATAAAAACGGAAAGATAAAGGATTTTTCGTCTTACAGTCTACGCAAACGATGTCGCAGGATATAGCTAGCTAAGTAATAAATAAGTACAAAAATAAGCGAATCTCGTTACCAAGTATCCGATACGTAAGCTGTTACTTATCTACCGGTCGCTTCAATAGCCAAATTTGAATACGTGACCTTCAACTTGTCTGGGTAATCCTGCGTGCTCTCGCGGACCTTGGAGCGTTCCAAGGTCTCACGTACAATGCCTACATAACTAGAAGCCTTAATACTTATTGTAATTTTTTTGCTATCTTTAATCATCTTTTATTATGGGGTATTTTGTCATACTTATGATATAGAACTTAGATTTTTGGGAAAATCATTTTTTAAAACTTAATGTTTCATTGAACACTTTGTGGTAATTTGTACCCTCAGGTAGTCATAATATACCAAAATATAAGCCATCTATCCGGATAAAATAGTTTCATTTAAAATTGTGATTTTATTATGATTTCTCATTATGTGCTGGCTTTAAGATAAATTAAGCCTGCGGTGGCGCGGAGGCACAAGCGTGGGACTGTAAATGCGAAAGGTTGTGTTCAGGAAATAAAAATATTAAATATTATTAATTAATACTTTTTTTTCCTGAAGTGGAATTAAAGTAACTAGGCAAAGCGCGACGTAGAGTTCCGCCACTCAGCACGCAATGCCTCAATTCGGCGGAAAACGGGGAACGGAAATGTTGATAGAAAATCCTAACACTAGATTCTAAGGTTTCTTCTGTCTACCCTGCTATGTGCGAGATACAACGTCAATCTTTATGATAAATGGTCACATTTTGTCTTTGATTGTAATAATAACTAAAATAATTATTCAATTCTATTTACCACAAGTCCGCCTTCTGGTCTATCATATGTTTAAATTTTCCTTATTTCAAAAATAGTCTAGTACACTGATGTGGTATTTATACATTGTGCAAATCATGAGCTGAATCTGAATATTAATTGTTCTTTTATTTCATTGTTAAAAGAAAAAAAAGTTCTATATAAATCGATCTAGTCTATACTAATTAAAGTATTAAAGGTTCAACACAGAAATAAAAAGGTCACATAGCATTTTAATATATCTAATCCTATGAGATAAGTCCAATAAAGTGCGATATTACATAATAATACCTGACATTATTGCGTTTATTTAGTAATTCGTTCCTTCGTTTCTTTCAATCAAAATTATAGGATAGAAGATACTTTACTGTAACAAAGTTGTCTTCCAAAGTATGTTTTTGTTATATAAACAAGTGATTAGATGAGAGCAAAATGTTACGTGTAATTTATTCATTAATTAAATACATTATTGGATTACGATAGAAGAGAGCCGCGTGGTCCATGTATGGAGTAAATAACCACCAAGATCAACCCTTCCTAGAATTGTTTACAGTAATGAGAAAATTCGTTCTCAGTAAAAAAGATTAAAAAAAAAAAGATAAAGATGGAAAAATAAAACTGCAACAAGATAAATAAGTAATCAAGGTCCCTTGTGATCTCTGTTATTTCAATACTAATGTAAAGTTAAAAATGAAACAAAAATAATAACGAAAAATGGGTACAGACCAAGTGTCGTGTTATATGCAAATAACATTTTTTGAAGCGAGATTTGTACTTACAACCAAGTGTCTAGTCAGACATACCAGAACAACAACACCGATATTTTAGTTTATGTTTGGAATTACTTAACATTGAATATATGAATGAAGTCGTTTTATGTTATAAGCGATATGCTGTTTGTCATGGTGTTTCCGGTCTTATCTAAACGAGTTTTGACTACAATCGTGTCTGAAATTTTAAAGTCACTATGTCATAAATTTGTCTTGTACAATCGAGAGGGAATGTGCATAAATTACAGATCATCATATGGTAATACCGATTTGCACGCGGTGTTCGTGGGTTCAAATCTCATACGGAATTATGCGATAAAATTTTAAAAGAAAAATGCAAAAGTACTCCCCATAACTAGTTCGTCTTGCTTAATTAAGATGTGCATTTTTCTGCTTTGGATCGCATCGCGTGGTTTTAGGAACGATCGCGTAACGCCAACAAACGTCGATAAATTAATTTTAATATAAGTATTACCTAAGGGTAATTTAAAGCTAAGCTAAGCCAGAAATAATATCGACAGAATGACTGACTGTACTTAATTATTATAATTTATAAATTGACACTATCGAGCTCAATATCTTAATTTTCGATTTATTTGTCTCATATATGTGACATAACTAATTTGGATGTAGGAACCTTTTTTATTAGTTCATACTAATCAGATCATTCATCATCAATGATCATTCATCATTCATTCATTCATTAATGAGATCATTCTCACCAACGACCTTGAAGTAAGATAGTATCTGTATGTGACATTTTAAGTTACGACTCGTAGGCCTCTTCTTTTCTAACTAATCATGTATTTTCACAGTACACGTGTTGGTTTAGGTTAAGCGAATTATAAATTCTATATGGGTAGATAACAAACTTTTAAGTGACAACTAAGAACGTATCGTTTTATTACGGCTAAAATACACAAAGTCTTTAGGAATAGTATATTGTTATGTTTTAATCTAATATATAACATCTATTACTGTTAAGTTGAATCTAGATCCGTTCAGAAGTTTTTACACGAAAGTGTAACAAACATCCATCCGTAAATCCTCACAGAATTCATATTATTAGCAATATAGTACATAATGTAAAATCTAGCACACGCTGCCATTCAAAAATTTTGTGTCTGAAGAAAACCTTTATAAATGATTTTTTCTTCGCTAATCTTTAAAAATTGTTAAATCCTCAATCTTATAAAAATAAAAATTATCTTTCGTTGTATTCAATTATTGTCCTTTTCATGTTTACGTGAATACAGTACAAGTACTAACAAGTAGCGTTGACCGCGCTACCCCTAGAGGTAAACGACCAATGAGGGTGGCACCCCCAGTACGATGCCTTAATTGCCTCACGTGTATCGGCAGATGGCAGTCAAGGTGCGAGCCAGGGATGACCTTTGCGAGTTATCGATGTTATATTATATCGATAAGGAAGTGCTTCTTGTTATATAAGCAGCTGTTGTTAGTTATTACTATTACTTATTTTTCCTTTGGATTGCAGTGATCGAATAATTTCTTATTCTGTTCTAATATTATTTATTGGTTAGGTAGAGAGAGGAGCGCAGATAGTGGAGGTAAACGTAGTTGCGCATTTTAAAGAGGCCCCTTAAACCTAGACTTGGGTAGTAGTCCCAGGCACTCCAAACTCCTCTCTCTGCAACACGATGAGCACCCGCGCGGTGAATCTATGGATTGCTAAGGAGTTTCTTCTCTTTAAATCGTTAATATTATCGACATCGATATAAATTCAGCCCATCATTATCTAACTATTCTATGAATACCAAAGTAATTGGGGTGGCGGTACGTAACTTTCACACGATGCAACTGAACAACTGCAACTATTGCTATAATAACACTTATGTTTTATACTATTTGTGCATACCTTTATCATTTTTTACGCCATATGTTGACATTTGAAGAAATTTTAATATTTAAAAATATGTTATCTAATATTTTTTTATTTGTTTTTGTTTCCTTTATCTTTGTAAAGAAAGCTCATAAGTATTGAAATGAGTATCGTAACTGAATAAGTTATGTTCCATTTATTTATGAAGTATTGTATATTTTAACATAAGGCTTTCAGCGCCTCTTAATCGACTTTTCTAGTTAAAATTGTAACTTAGTGATATAAAAGGAAGAAGCTGTGATAACGGAATTAAAATACGATGATTACCGGTTCAAATCCACTCCCGTGATATATAAACTATTATTGCCATGGTCTCGCAATGCCTTTAGAACTTTACATCATCTTTTAAAAGGTTTTCGCTTCTTTTATTTCAAAATGTGGGAGAATTTTGAAGATAAAAAAATATACAAGTCGACTTGTTACTAGGTCACCGAATGATAGTTTCAAAAACCGTAGATTACAAACTTTTTTTTTTAACTTCACGCTGTATCCCGCATATAGCAGGGTAGGCAGAGGGAACCAGAGAATCTAGTGCTAAGACACTCCATTCTCTTTCAACAATTCCGTTCCCCACTTTCCGCCGAATTGAGGCATTGCGTGTTGAGAGGCGAAACTCAACGCCGCGCTTTGCCTTCGATTTCAAACTAGGTTAAAAAAACTACATACTTATAATTACATTAAAGGAATGGGTGATGTAACTGTTGTGATAGCAACAGTAAAATAATATTTAAGGCCCACGTGGCTGACAGTTTTACTTTTTTTAAAAATATTGAATAGAACAGCTGTTAAAGAAATAACTTATAATGCCTTAAGAAATCGGGGGAGCCTATTCAGCTCGTTTTACTAAGTCCCTATACCTAGTTCCTTTGTTAAACGAATTTTGCTATAGTGTTGCGCAATGAATAACAGACATGGGTGGCTCGTATGTATGTCAAAGTTCGTCTGGCGTTTTTTTAAATTTATTTGAACATGTAGTAACGTTGTTAAAAAAACACATGTTTTTTAAGAATATTATGGCTTTTAGATGGGAGAGAGACTTAAAGTTCTTACCGATGGTAGTTTGATTTATGATTAAGTAGTAATAAAGAAGTAGCAATTTAAAATCAGATTTTTTTATTATTAGCATTTAGAAAAAACCCAGTGTCAAGACACTCCGTTCTCCACTTTTCGTCCATTATTTACTTGAAATATGCTATAATAACAACTTACTTTAGGAACATAATAATTAAAAAAATACATTTGCTATATAGTTCAGCTATTATACAAAACGATGATATTTTTCAAAAAAAAAAAAAGAATTTCATACAGTTCACTTATCTACTGTACCTTTGACGGCGCGTGCGACGCCCGGTGTTCACATTAGTATCTTCCTTCAATTTGACAGCTGGTGCAAAGACATTTTTTTTTACTTTTTTGTGTCGGTATATCAGATTCAGTGAATAAATACTTTTTTGGTATAATAAAATTTTGAATACTACACGTGGTTATGTAACCTACTTGCCTTGCGATAGAAGTTTATATATGTATATGTAGCTTAGTCCATATATAGATAGTGAATAGAATCGCGGATTTGATTTTATCTATATGTTATCTGTGTCATCAAAGAAGAGTTACAAACATGCTTTTATTGTATTTTTTAATATTTGTCGCTCAAAAGATTCCATAGCTTCAGCTTTTGTCCTGCATAGCAGGGTAGTCAGAGATAAGCTAGTGTATAGACACTCCGTTTGCCGTTTTCCTCCGGAATTCGAGACAATGGTTAGTAAAAGATTCCGCAATGGTAATTATTAAAGACACTGTGAATTAAATGTAAATAGTTGATTTAAATACATGCTATAGTTTTTTTTTCAATTGACTGGATATTTCTACCTTTTCATTATAATGTATTTCATACTTATAAACATTGTATAATTATGTGTTGTCAGTTTCCCCTCTGTATACGAAGAAAATTGCGATACAATTACACGCTTGCAAATCACTCAATATGTCTAGATTAAATATAGTAACTTCAATGCGTCTATTGCTATAGTAATGCTTATTACTATAGCTATTAATAAAAAAAATTGTTGAACAAAGAAATTAAAAGGACATCCTTAAAATGATTTTTTCGTCATCCTGGCTTTGACAATGACTTGGTAGTGATCCGGACACATGTGCAAATTTCCAAGTAAGTCTGCTAGTAATAAACTGTTGCATGATTTTCTTACGTTCCTAAACAGAAAGATACTTATATATATGCAGGTGAAGCTAATAAAAGCTTAACGCTTTATTCCGCGTAGTAGGGTTGTCAAAGAACCTATTATCAAGACACTTCGTTTTCCACCTTCCGTTCGAACTGGATACATTGCGTGCTGAATGACGGAATTCATCGACGCAGTTTGTCTTGCCAAAGCGAACATAGTCTTATATTAAAATAATCTAGTAGTAATCGAATCCGCAATCACTCGTGTTTATAGTCAGACGGTGTTCTGATGGCTTATAAAAAGGTTTGCGTTGAATTGTGCCATGATGGCTTATAAAAGGGTGTCAAAAATGTACTAAATTATTAGTATTAAAGAGATTTTTGGGTACCATACTAAAAATAAAATTCATAGATATGTTTTTAATAAAGTATATTAAAAACTAAGTAACTTAACTAATTAAAATATTAATAGCATATCTTACTCTATTACTTTATTTGTCCTCAACATTCAAATAAACCTATTTTACTTAATTACAAATATATATTTTTTTGTTTTATATCTTCACGCTGTATCCCACATATAGCGGGGTAGGCAGAGGGAACCTGAGAACCTAGTGTTAAGACACTCCATTCTCATACAACTATTCCGTTCCTCACTTTCTGCCGAATGGAGGCATTGCGTGCTGAGTGGCGGAACTCAACGCCGCGCTTTGCCTTGTTATTAAACCCAGGAAATGAAAATACTTACATTTCCTGGAGTGGGAATCGAACCCACAACCTGTCGCGTTTACAGTCGCACGCTTGTTAATATATTTTTATTATAATAAAAGTGAAAAAAACAATAATAAAACATATTTATATAAAATAACTTCTAATAAAAAGCTAATAATATTTTTATTAGCTTCACAGGTCAGACAGGCAAACCGCATTGAAAGTGTACCTTTCAAGTAGACCATGCGGGCAAGTTCAATGCTATTTCATATAGAATTGCTAGGGCTATCGACTAGTGTAATTAGATATTGTGTGTAAATTATACAGTAGTGGTAGAATAAAGCTTATGTTTCTTGTGACCTTTTTAAATAGGAATATACGATTTGGAAAGCATTTTGCTGTTTTAGTATGAAACTCAGGATTTATTGTTCTTAAAAATAAAATCGATATTTTAGACGTTAGATAATTATCGAATTATATATGTAAGAATTTTCTTAATTTTCGGCGTTTTGTTATTAAGCAAATACCTGTTAATAAAAAATTTTCCACTATCCACTATTATAAAATAGAGTTAATATGTTATAAACATTGAAACTTTATATACTCAATTGAAATATTATACCTACATTACGCTCTATTTATTATATATACAAACATACGTAGATATAATTTCAACCAGTTATTAAGGAATAATATTGCTTTTTTTAGGAATAAACGTTTCCCTTTTTTTAAAAATATCCACAACCCTGCCCATGATTAACATTCGCAAACCCTCATGATCATAATTTTGCTGTTTGAAAGGAATCTTTACTACATAACAGTTTCCTTAATGTATGTGGGTTGCTTATCAAGTCTATACCTATTTCCTATATGCCTATCGCATTTTGTTTTAATGGAATTTATGCAGAACGTAGTGTTAAGACACTCCGTTTTTCACTTTCCGCTCGAAATCGAGACATGACGTGTTAAGTGGCGGAACTCAACGCCTCGGTGCATTACAATTGAGTTGTGTATTAATACAATTGTTATGTCATGAAATATCACTTATATAGTGAGAAGAAAGTCTTCTATTACACGTATATAGAAAGCGCTCACTATTTCTTGGTAACTGAATACAACCATAAGATTAAAACCGCGGGTGATTTATGAAAATTATAACTTAATATCAATTACCTCGTCTTTCAATTATTGCATAATTTAATATTGTTAAGTATATTATAAAGTGGGCAACGTAAATGTTAAAAGAGAACGGAGTGTCTTAACACTAGTGCAAAATTAAAAAAAATCTATTATGAAGGCCATGGTGGCCCAAAGTGCGTCTGACTATAAATGCAATAGTCGTGAATTCGATCCCAATTGAGAATGATTATATATATTTTCCAATCACGTAAGACAAAACGCGGCGTTAAGTCCCGTCATTCAACAATATCGCACACAGACAACTAAGGCGCAGTAATTTTGTTCTGAAATTGACGGACGGAGTGTCTTGACACTGAGTTCAGTCCGTCTACTCTACTATGCGGCAAAAATGTGAACGTATGCGTGTGAGTAAAATTGTAATTGTTATATGTTTATGTGAAGAAACTTCTATTTATGCCTAAAAAAGTACCTATATATAAAAGTACCTAAGTAAATATCTGATAAGATTTTTTATAAAAGCTATTAAAAAACAATTGTAAGTATAAAGTTATCTGTAAAGCTATCAATTATCTACCTAAAGAGCATGTAATTGCGAGCTTCCATACAAATTAATTTAATTTATTCCTCTTAATCGTTATCAACAGGCGTGACCGTCATATTGCACCTTTTTCACGGTTGGACAACTGAGAGCCATGGGAAAATTGAGATGACCTATTTGTTTATGGGAGATTCAGTTTTATAATTATAAGTGTTATATTATATACTATTAATTATAATAGAAATTTACCGTTCAAGCAGATATTTACTGTTTTGGACCGATATCATGCCCTGGTGAATTGAAGAATTTTGATTTTTTAATGTAAGGAAATCTTGCAAAACTATTGTCTCAGTTTAGTGTTCGATTTGCTTATATACTCGTAATTACTAATAAAACGAGCAGTTTTTGTAAAGATCACATTTTGCTTTATTTGACAGTTGTAAACCAGAGACAATACAGAATAGATCACAGACACGCTACAGTTCTCCTGCAATACTCATTTCGATATCAATAAACAATAGCTTAAAAATGTTCATAAAATGGATTTTTCAAGATTTAATTTACATTCAATAGGTGTTTCAAATGTACTACATTCAAACATATTAAATTCTTGCATCAATTGTTCTATGTAATGCTCCTGATCAAGAGTTATAACATTAGACTTCCTTATATTATATTAACTTTTCATTTGAAAATATCAGAAAATCATCTACATAAATACCAACAATTATCTTTTTACCATTATTACAGTCTTTCATAAATACACAAGGTTCTATTTTACTCTTGAAATAACCTAAACTACATAAAGTTTCCATGACTGTATCATACCAGGCCAGCGAAGCCTGTTTTAAGCCATAAACTGCCCTTTTTAATCTAAGAAGTTGAGTGTCTTATAACTGGGAAAATGTCTCCTGATAGTCCACACCAGCTCGCTATATAAACCCCTTTGCGACTAACCTCGCACAATATCTCACTTTGTCATCACTATATTTCTTTCTAAGAACCCACTTGCACTTCACAACTGTACTTGAACTTGGAGCATCTACCAACTCCCATGCATCACTTTCACTAAAACAGTCTAGTTCTTTCCTAATCGCACTTAACCACTGCTCCTTCTCTGGCCCTGCCAATGCTTCCTGCAGAGTCAGATCGCTAGCATCGTCCAACGCCTTCACTCCAGTATCAGCACACATGTTCGAGTATCCATACTTCTCAGGTTTCTTTCACAACCTAACACTCCTTTCCTTATGCTCCGATTCACCTAATTCAGTTGATTCTGCATCTTCATACTCTCTTGGGATATATGTCACATCAGATTTGTCAACATAAGACGTGTCCCCCACTGAATCTAAGCTCTCTTAATTGCATTTCTTGCTTTCTTTTACAGGTATAGATACTTGAGATCTCACTTCTTCCATTATCATAACATCTCTACTGGTACTGACTTTCTTAGTGATTGGACTATAAACTCGGTATCCTTTTATGTCCTCTGGATAGCCCACAAGTATCTGCTCTTCTGACTTCTTGTCCCATTTTTGGCGCTTTTCTTTTGCCACATGCACCATGACACGGCTGCCTAAAATGCGCAAATGACTTATGTCTGGCTTACATCCTGTCCATACTTCATAAGGTGTCTTACCATTTAATGCTGGAAGGACAGTACGATTATACAAGTAGACTGCTGTATTCGAAGCCTCGGCCCAAAACTCTTTGCCCATCTTGGCGTCAAGTAGTAAACACTTGGCCTTTTCCACTATCGTCACTAATTTGAAACCCTGTTCCGCTTAGTTTCTGTCCAGTCCTCACTAATTGTGTCACATAACTTGTCATAGAACTGCAGCTTTCGAGACGAATTGAGATGAGATTTCTCAATAAACTTATGCGTCTCGTGAAACCGGAGTCATCAAATAAAGCCTTCAGCTTATTCCAAAGCTCCAACGACGTTTTGACATCCTTTATGTGCACGTACAAAGTAGAATTAATTGTGAGAATCAATTTAGCTTTAGTCCTCGCATCATCAGCGGCTTCTGTAATCTTTCTGGCAACAGGTCTTATGCAATGCTCCATGTTCTCCAAGATCAGAAAATTCTCCGCAGCGAAGCACCATTCCGTATAATTTTCCCGCTCTTTTAGCTTTTTACATCCATTAAGTAATTTGTCGACATGATTTTACTTATCACTCGCGACCTACGCTAAAAAACTGAGCTAAACTGAAAATTATGACTTTCCCTAGCTAAATACTGACTTTGCTGGTCCCATAACCTATAATTACTAATAAAACGAGCAGTTTTTGTAAAGATCACATTTTGCTTTATTTGACAGTTGTAAACCAGAGACAATACAGAATAGATCACAGACACGCTACAGTTCTCCTGCAATACTCATTTCGATATCAATAAACAATAGCTTAAAAATGTTCATAAATTTTCGGTTTCGACGACCATGCAATATTTGTAGAGTATTTATGATTACGAAGTAAATTGAAATAATCTATATATGTACTTGCGATAACAATTTATAATATATATACTTTATAGTAATAACTATTTTTTAAAAGATTTTGATTATACACGCTTAATCGAGTCACCATGAGAAATAATATATCGCCTACTATAATTAATTTAGGGGTGTGAATACCCCACATATCGTACTAAAATTCACTTCTTCACGTCGACATGTATGTACGTACAGGTAAATTTCAATTCCCACGTTTTCAATAGGGGGCTTGCATTACTTGGACAAAGCGACAAGCTTGCACGTAGTATCTCAACAAATTTGAGATTTCACAAGGGATGCTACTTTGTTTTGATGTCTCGTGTATTGACCCCAAGCCAGGTTGGATTTCAAAGATAAATTGAGTGATATTGTTGTTTAAAAAGAACTCTTGATATAAATAAAATATTTTATAATGAGAATAATATTATTTAGAGGGTAGATTTGTATGAGGTTTATATTGTTGAATTTAACAAGTCTTTCGATTTTGAAGCGTGTCCTTCGTTTAGGTCTAAATACGTATAAAATCATCTTTAAATTGTCTTCTTAACAATGATTTTTTGGTTGCATTAAAGTTAATTTAAATTTCAAACGAGTACTCCGATCAAAATACATTAGATTTAGTCAACAATCTAAAATGGACAATAAAAACTGATTCGAAATAAATTTATAGAAACAGCCATATCCAGTTTGTCAATTAAATTCTTATGTACTACATTTGGACTACTTTTTACGAAAATTGTTCGAGACGGAGGAGTATAAAGTTTGACACACTTAAGGCTTATATGAAAGTGAAAACTTACTAAGAACTGTAACTAATCCTTTATCCTTATAAACGGGATGCAGAAAATTAATATTTTTATGACAATGTGTCAAAAATACATTAATTAAATAAATATTAACCATACACCTGACATATATTGAATAATTCTCACACGTTGCCAAGGAAACGTGTATTTTAAAAGTTAATGAGGCTACTAGTAACATATTAATATTCCTATTGTGCTAAAACACCATTTTAAGCTTTGAATTGAATCAAATATTACTATAAAATATATAATGTTTTCAGCATTTCCTGGCTGAAATGGCTTGTTTTGCCGATTTCTCATATTTCATGACTAAACATTGACATTTATTACTGTGAGCTTTGTGTACATTTTCTATTACTTAGGGTCGTTCTTATAAACCTGTTTTGAATATTCAACTTGAATTTATTCAAGGATTTTAATACATATTGTATTTAGAGTGCAATGCCCCATCTCAATGTTATAATACATGCTTATATTAATTTCATATTATTTATATATTGATTTTGTCAATATAAATTAGAGATTCGTATATTTAAAGGTTAATTGGGTTATTTTAATTTGTTAATTGAATAATTAATTTGATATACATGAACGTCACTTTAGTCTATGACATTCCTAAAGTAATATACCAATATATTTTTTTAATTTTATTTGTTAACATATTTTTATTATTATTTGTGTTATATGTATATTAACTAACGTAACTTGTATCATTTAACTTGTCGACGTAGATAGACTGAAGCAAAAATAATGGAGATTGCGGAACACTTTATTTTTCACAATTTATTACTTTACTTTCATCTTTACCTTCCTTCATTGCAGGAAATTAAAACTAGAGAACTTTTAACTACAATTGTACATAAAACGTTTGCGTTATTGACTGACTGACAGACGGCATACAGGCGAAATTACTGACCAGAACTACTGGCTAGAACGCTGAAAATTGGCATGTAGGCTTCTTAGAAAGTTTAGGGAAGCACTAAGAGAGGATTTCCCAAAATTCTTTCAAAAACGGTGGGGAAACGAGATTTTAGATTTATAATCCACGCACACAAAGTCGCGGCGCGCTAGTCGTACATAAGGAAACAATCTATAAATATAAAATTACAGTGTACCATACGATTAAACAACAAAGCAATTTAAATATACTATAATCGCTAATACAATGTATTCAGGATGTGATACCCTTTATCCGAAAAAGATACTTTAGTAGGGAATGTGATTAGGGACCCGTATTGCAAGGATTATTTATTCAAATATTGTTTTATTTTAGTATATTTTCATATTGAGATTTTCCATCAAGTATATTTAATGTTAATAAAAAATATAATAAACATTTTATATATTAAAGGACGAAGATGAAGATTTTACTATAATGAAAAGCGGCGTTGAGTCCTCACTCAAGAGTAATTTTGTCCCTTGAGTTTCAAATTCGGACGGAAAGCGGAGTACGGAATGCCTGGACACTAATTTCTCTCTGGTTTTTTTTAATTATGATGCTAAAGTATTTTAATTAGCTATATACTTTATCTGTACACATTTTTTTTAGCTTCAAGCTATATCCCGCATTTGGCAGGGTAGGCAGAGTGTTAAGACAGTCCCTTCCCTACTCCGCCAAATTGAGTCATTGCTTGCTGAATGGCGGAACTCAACGCCGCGCTTTGCCTTGTTACCAAACCCACGAAATGAAAATACTAAATATCACATTTTCTGAAGTGGGAATTGAATCCACAACCCGTCGCATTAACAGGCGTGTTTACTTACACACACATTTTTACAAGTGTTCTTAATGGGAATTTTCTTTGAAACGACATGAACCTGTATACTCTGCATGTTGCATATTAATTATTTGAATACATTACAAAAATATTAATACAAATATTATAAATTTATGTACGGAACTCGCACATCGCACAGGTTTTTTTTTTTCATAGTAACACCACACAGCTGCTATACTCATTGTGGGGGCCGCAGATGGCGCGTGTACTCCCGCGTTTCATTTCGATCGATATTTCTATAGTAGTTTATTATATTGAAATTATACGCAGTATTATATTGACAGCGGAATATCATAAATTTTGTGTTTTTATCACGCCAAATTTACTTCAATTTAAGAATTTTATGCAAATATTTATTAGGTGATACAAATATTTGGTATACGAAAAGTTCATTCAAAGTAATTAAAAACTTATTTCAATATAAGTTTTTATTTCTATTTTAAAATAAGTAAGTAATATGTTCAATACGGTGTCTAGACAATCGGGCCATGGCCACACCATGCAATGAGCGAAGTTATTTCAACATAATATCCCATTCAACGAACATTCAACCTACTTGTCCCCTTTAAAATTATTTGATGTGTATTAAAAATGTATGAAATTTTAATTAAACACGTATAAAAAATTATCAAATTAAAGGCTTATTATATTATTTTATGTTAAATCGTGGCGTAGTGGAACAGCGTCTGACTGTAAACGCGAACGTGGTTGTGGCTTCGAATTTCACTTGGACAAGATTATATTGAAATTATTTTCATTTTTGCACTCTGGTAAGATAAATTGCGGCGTTGAGTTCCGCCATTTAAGACAAATGCCTCGAATTCTGGTGGAAGGAGGAGAACTAAGTGTCTTGACACTAGGTACTCTCTGTTTACCCGGCTGTCGAATAAAACGTGAAGCTAAAAAAATATCACATCTGGTGTAAAAAGCACCAAAGCCATAAATTAACGCAACTCCTTACAAAACATAGCCACCAAACTGTAAAACAATTAATCAATATTATCAAAAGGCTATTAAAGAGCAATAAATACATTAGCAACAAAAACTTTACTCCGATATCGAAATCTAATTTTCGATAATTGGTAGTCTACTGTAGTCGATTGACACGTGGAACCCAGATGGCTTGTCACCTGCATACAGTCGCGAAATGCATTCTTTGCAAGCACCGGTCGTTGCACTGCGATTTTTTGATTTTTCCAACGATCGTGTGTACGAAACTGTGCACTTTGTTTCAGGCCTTAACTTCAATTATATTGCCGCCAAAGACCGGCTGGTTAATTTTAACTGCAATTTGTATTTTTTGGCAGCTTTTAAAGCAAAACACGTATGTGCTCATATCAAAAAGTTCTTTAGATCCTTGTGGGTTATTACTTACTAAAAATTTACAAACGGGAAATAAAACTTTTTTTATAAATGTTCCCTAATGCTCATAGAGCTGAATACATAAAATAAATCTAGATGTGAATATTTTTATATTTCGACTTGCATATACATTTTCCTAAATGTTTCTTATTTAAAAAAATCAATCACAGGTAGAAAAGTATTAAAATAACATAAATAAAAAATTACAGTTAAAACTTTAATTGCATGGCATGAATTCCCGATTTATCAACTTATTCACGAAAATACTCTCATGTTATTTGAATACTTATTAAATATAATATGAATATATGAGCGGATTTTATCTATCAACTATTCGTGATTTGTAGTTGTACAAAGTGGCGATAATATGATAAACTGTAACAATTTAGCCCCGTGGCGCTTGCCTGGAACAATGACCTCATACAATAAACAAGAGGCCCCTTGCCCGTGTGATTGCTTTGTGCTATATTTCTGAACACATAATTCTGAAACATAATTATAGAATGCTGGAGTGGACTACGCATATTTAGACCAGAGTTATGTCTAAGACGAGAAAAGTTAAAAACAACATTTTTTCTAACTTCTTATTCATATAATCTTTTACATACTTTATAGTTTAATATTACTTTATCATACTAGAACAGCTGCTGTCGCGATAACTTCTTAGTAACAGCAAATTGCAAATACCTCATACATTTCTTACTTAATTCCCCGTAATTATATAAAATACTTCTATGTCGTTCCCACAATAGTTGAATTTAAAAAGCAATGGCAATGGTTCATTAGCGCTTTCTCTAAACACCTTTCGGGCGCGTGCTGCCTCGTAATTATTGTAAGACGATAATAAGGGGAGGAAGTTAAAAAAAATGGAAAAAAGCGACGCGGGGTTGAGAAATGTCAGGCCATGTGCGCGGGAGTCATTGTACGCCTTGAGACATTAATCTTAGGGGAAATGACCAGGTGAACAACCCCTAGGCTGTTGTTCAACAATATATAAGTTTTTGTATGTTGACTTTAAGGATTTGTCAGTTCCAATTTGCGAATGGAATATTTCTGAAGAAGATTTTGTAGCGTAAAACAGTTTTATTCATGTCCCGACTACAGACGGACTAGCGATCGTAATCACGAGGCCAGCTGTCCTTTTATATGCACCCCACCTTTATACCTATCCTAATGTCCTTTGCATAATAAAAAAGCAATTACAATTGTTCCTTTGGTAATGAAACCACTGTTTTCGAGTTGGGGTTTTAGCATGTGAAAATTATCAATTTAAAGATAAGGGAAGCTTCTATCTGTAAATGTGAGCTCGTTTGGGCATTAAAATTATCACATGTTGTAAATGTGTCTTCCATAGCATATGGTCTGGCGTTGTCTCACACAAAAACCTGGAACCCCTCGTTTAGTAAACAAGTCGGAAGTTGCTACCAGATTTTAAAGTTTTTGCTCTTATTTTTACATGTTTAAAGATATTTAAATAAATTTTATTATTAGAAAATGCCTAATAGTATTATATACAATAAACCCTTCTATATAAACTCAATCTAAAGAATAGTATATTAAGTTTTGTTATGTTGATAAATGACCATGACGGTGCGTGAGAAATATAATGAATTGAATAGACAAGCTTAATTTCGCATCCCCTTTTCTATTGCCTCACGTGTGCACATTAGATCTTCTGTTTGTCTATACTCCTGATGAACCTGTTTGAACCCTCGCTTATTTACTTACGAGTATAGTGTAGATGGAGAATGGCTAGGAAAAGACAATATTTTTTTAAATAAATATTTGTTTACTGCATATTTGAGATAAAAGAAATCGTTAAAATGTAAAAGAAAATATTTCATTACATTTAGTATTTTCCTTTTCCTCGCTCTGGTAAAAAGGCTAAGCGTGGCGTTATGTTGCGCTTCTCAGCATGCATTGCGGTGGAAAGTTTGGAACGGAAATGTTAAAAGAAAACACTAGGTTCTCTGGTTCCCTCTGCTTACTCTGCTATGTACGGGATACAGTGTGAAACTGAAAAAAACATCAAAAAGGACGACATTTCTTTGTGTATTTTATTTTCTTTCATGTATATATTTAAAAATTGGTAACATGATGTCATACTGTAAGCTAATATTTTAATTATCAAAATTGGGTCAATTAACACGATCATTATTTTGTTACTGATACATAATATTATGAAACTAATCGCCGGGCATTGATTTCTTTTCTATAAATTTAGGTCGTAGTTATAGAACTATGTACGAATAGATTATTTAAACTATTATTTCTTCTAATTTAATAGTTTTACGAAACTAAAAAACATATCTTTAATACTTTTAAGTGTTTAACCTACATTCAAATGTAAGTGACAAAAATAGCGTATAAGAATTTTGTCGCACCATGACAAAAACGTATGTCTTAATTGGCAAGGCATGGACGGATTCCAAGAGGAGCAGATACTAATCTAGCTATGTTCTATTTTTTTTCTTATCGTAAATGTGATTTATAATAATCACATTTACGATAAGAAAAAAAAATGTGATTAATATATTAACAAATCCATTTTTGTCAATTTGTTATAAAAAGAAGCAGTTTCATAGTAAACAAGTGTCAGGACACTCCGTTCACAACTTTCCGCCCAAAATCCAGAGATTGCGTAAAAGTCAACGTGGAGAAGTCCTACCAGATAGGAGAAATGAAAAAATATATATATAATCATTGACTGAGTGGGATTCGAATCCATACCCAATCGCTTCAGACACTGCTGTCACGTCAAGATAGTTTAAAAGTACTACAGGATGTGTATGCAAGGAAATAATGTTTGGCATGTATGTGAAATACAATATGTTTAAAATTACATGAATCCCTAATTGGCTGTTAAGTATGCACGAAAGCATCTTCCGTGGTGCGTTGCTATGACACGGTAGATTACTTAGTTTGTATTGTGGGCTTTACTACTTATTGCTAATAGATTTTATGTCTATTCAAAATTACTTTGACTTTACGTCTTTTCTTATCATTATAATAATGTGTCTTTGGATATATTTTTTGAAAGCTATGTAGACAGAGGAGTATAGGATTTTGAAAATTGGCATATGTAATGTAATGTATATGGAGAAGAAGTGCTAAAATAAATATCATTTATTTTAGCACTTCACATCTTATAATAGATATAAACACATTAAATTAATAAATGAAATATTAATATTACTCACACTACTACTTATTTAGTCTCTTATTCAACCTTTAAATAAGGCCATCCTAATATATTTGTTAATATTAATAATTTTAAAATGTATGCAAGTCTATTTATGAACGTATTCACGCCTAATACGCATAAATTGTTTAATTTTTCGCTTTCCAGATTTGATTTGATTTAAAAAACTTGAGTTTAGTGGCAGTGTAGCATTTTGTAAGGAGATAAAAATACAATAATATATATGTAGATAACATTGCGTGGATAAACCTGTAGATTAGACCATCAGGTAGTCAGATTCATCTCAAACTACACCAGACGATATTCAAATGCCAGTTTTTACTATACTCTTACGTCATACACACTGAGCGGTCGATAATACCTATGTTAAACGATTTTAATTAGTAAAATGAGACAAAAACATATCGAATAAACATTAACATTTATTTAAAAGAGCCAACTGTCCTTCGCCATTTACAGAGGGAGACCAACTCGTTTCTTTTGTGCGGACAGACTTGTAAAGTCTTTTAAAGTAGCTTTTTAGATACGAATATCTTTGAGTCGATATGTGCTTAAGCATTCACTACTTATTGCATATAAAATTTTATATATCATTTAAACTTTAAAAGAATTAATAATGTGTTTTCTCTTCAAATAAATGACTTATTTTGTTATTATTATAAATATTGTTCTTTTTTAAATTTTTTCTATATTCGAGGACCTCTAATATTTTGTCATGGACTATATTTGTAATAATTTATTTTATTTTCTGGTGTAAATCAGTAGAGTTATTGGGTTATAAAACCCAACGCCGTTCTTTAATTAACCGCATGAGATTTTTTTTCTAATAATATTAGGTATATATTATTACAAAAAAAATCCCCTAATAGTCCCAATGACGTGTAAACGACACGTTTCCATAGTAACGTGAATACCACTTTATTCAAATTATATGTCAAACATATGGTAGTGTTAGTAATAATTATTTTAATATTTTCATTTACTTTAAATATATTATTATAAAAACCCACTCCAGGAAATTTAAAAGCTTTGTATTTTCATTTCCTGGGCTTGGACCAAGCGCGGCGTTGAGTTCCACCACTCAGAACGCAATGCCTCGCAATTCACAATTTGGCGGAAATTGGGGAACGGAGTGATTTAACACTAGGTTCTCAGGTTGGCTCTGCTTACCCTGTTATATGCATGATACAGCGTGAAGCTAAAAAAAATATAAAAGATATTGGTTTTCTACATTTCTTCTCCATGTACACTATATGTATGTATGTATGCCAATAAGCATATTATTCCATTCGTATAGTTTTCTTATAAAGGAATCTAAAATGCTTTCTTCACTTATTAATATAATACACTCCACTGCATGGAATCCAAAACCACAACAAAAGTAAAAATATTTCTTTTTTTTTTCAATCAATTTAAGTTATCTTTAAATTATATAAAGTTCAAAGTATCTATATTTTTAAAACATTGTTCATATACGGACTAGCCCAAGTATATCATGAATAACGCCTACGCTTCATTATGCTCGAAATAGACTATGACAATATAGTTTTGTTATGTTCTAAATGTTTGGTTAGGTAATTCGTTGTAAATTTTTATGTCTCTTTTTTGGGTACTATATGTTTGATATACTCGTACATATATTAGTTCATCATAACAAAATTTAAAATATATTATTTTTGGTACTATAAGTACAACAATGTAATCTATATATACGAGTAAATACGTGAAGTAAAAACACCTATACCTTTACCTTATACCTATACCTTTTTACGACCATTTCGCGGACGGGGGGGGGGGGGGGGGGGTTGGCATGTTATAGTTTACATTGTACAGTTATAGTTTATATAGAGAAGGAGTGCAGAATGCTAACATTTTTTTAAAATAGTGCATAAAAAGTATAATAAATTAATTAACTAAATTTTACCCACACTACCATGGCGTGACATCCATTTTTATATAAAGTGTATGTAAATATAAATTGCTAAAGACAACGCGTTGTCAACATAATAATTCAGTCCAGTTCAGTTTAGCTCTTTCATATAAAATAATTATTCATATATATTATTCATATCATAATATTAATATGTAGTAGGTACATGATCAAAGTTAATATTTTCCTATATATGCATTTTCCTCTAATTGTTTATCATAGTTGACTCTGGCATATTATACTATGAAATATTAAAATAATCATTATAACACATAACCAATGCAAATTGATAAGTCTAGTTAATTTTGATAGTTTACTAATAAAAATAGCAGTATTATTTACCTTTCTTAATATTAAATTTAGATCAGATGAAACTTGCCCAGGCAAGGATGAGAATAATTAGTTCCATTCCATTGGAACGTATAGTGTTACGTAAAATCGCTTCGCCGGAGGCCGCCTAAGTGCTTTCTCATAAGCGAAATCCGGTGTCATATTGTCTTTCAACTACTTGTTTATAGACGTGATTTGTTATGGTTCAGAAGCTTTGTGCTTTTTACATTCTAGTTGTATTTGTACTGTAATAGCTTCACGCTTTATCTCTCATAGACGAATAGTCAGAGAGAACCTAGTGTTAAGACACTCCGTTCACCGTTTTTACTATAGTATGTATATAAATATATTATACTTACAGAACAAGGCTTAGTTAGACATAAATTCATTAATTACTAAGCCTGTCTTTTTGTAATTCGTTCAGTTACGGTAAAATCGGTATGTTATTTTATACTTTTGCTATATTAGACAAAATATTCTTAAAATAATTATTTTATTTGTTTTCATTACCCAATCCCTGACTGGTAACTATTGTTGACTATTTTCTTAGAATTTAACCTAAAATTGTTAAGGTACATTTAGTTGTAAATGGCTCATCTAACCTAAGAAATATTCTGGATTAGCAAGACCACAGTGGTGCAGTAGGGCACAGATTGAAAATATGATTAGTTGGGGGTTCAATTCCATTCGCGGGAATGAGCATATTTAAATTATTTCCATTTCTGCGCTCTGGCCAAGATAAGTGCAGCATAGAGTTAAGCCACTAAACAGGTAATGGTTGTAATTAGGCTGAAAGCTGAGAACGGAGTGTCTTGACAATAGGTTATCTCTGACTAACTGGTAACTGGAAAAAAAGCAAGTTACATCTATCATTATATTAAATTTTCCCATACAATAAAATTTCTGTATTAAAAATATATCATAAAATATTTCAATACGGCTAAGTGTTATCAAACCGACATTCTAAGTACATTGCACTGCCAACTATGCAGCCCATTCAACTGGTCAGGTCAAACGTGTCTATTTGAGTGTAATGTAAGAAGTTTATCTTTATTATTCCTGTTATTTCAGCTTGGAGTTTACTACATGGCTTGTCATTTCGCGAGTTTACGGACAGTGTTTGTTTATTATGTGTTTTTAGTATTATGATTATTGTTATTAGATCTTAAATAAAATTAAATGTTTTTATTGATTTATTAAAAAGTGTATTAAATATATGAGGCCACCGTGGGGTAAGTGACAGTAACAGGTTGTGGGTTCGTTTCCCATTAGGGATTATATGTAAATTATTTTTAATTCTCCGCTCTGGTATGGCAAAGCGAGGCATTCAGTTCGGACATTCAAAATACGATGGCTCGATTTCAGGCAGACAGTAGAGAATAGAGTGTCCTGACTAGGTTCTCACTGCCTACCCTGCTATGTAGAAAAAAACGTGTATTTACAAAAATATTATGATTTCAAATGTTTTTTATGGCTTTACTGGAAAATAACATTTTAAATGATAAAAAAATATAGTTCGTTATAGTTGTAACATAACAAAGAAAATGGTTTTAAACAAAATCACGTCTTGTTAGGTGTTCTCAGAAATTGGTTACCCTATCCCATGAATGGATTTAACATTAAGACATTATATTTTTATTACTGTAGTGATATTATTTTTTCACTTTATAAAATTCTACACGCAGGTAAATTCTAAGTAATTTGAATGAACATGGAATGAGAAAAATTTGCATTTGGTTGCAATTTACATAAACGTTTACATTAAAGATGCATTTATATTGCTATATTCAAAATTTTTATTGTCCATATAACATTTATTATACCTAATATAAGCTTTCGTGATGTTGGAATGCCTGACTGTACGTTATGATTGTGAATTCAAATCTCGTAGGAATATTTATTTAATAAGATCTTTGGTTTTGGCCATTTTTACGCATTTTAAATGACAATTTTAATCGCATTAATGTACTGTGTCAACTATTGTAGTGTTCATTTAAAAAAAAATTATTCATTTGTTTATCACATAAATAGTTAGTTGTATTATAAAGTAAAATTGGTACACTTAAGATATATTTATAGTATATCAAGCAAACATTTATATGAGAGAAATTTGAATATGAAGTAAACGATACTGACAATACCCTTACAAAGAACTATAAGTATTCATAATTAAATTATAAAAGGCGAAAAAAATTAAAAAAATATTATGTTCACAATATATAATTCCTTCATTCCAAATTTATAATATTTTCAGTCACACATAAATCATAAAGTCCATTAATCGTTGTTTAACTTAAAACTTACGTTACATATTGATTAAGTTGTTGAATAACTACCTCCATTTGTAAAGTGGTTGTTGTCTTTAGTTCTTATTGATTTCCTTTCCCCAACCGCGTGGTGGAACTCGTTTCAAAAATGTAAGTTATTGATACTTAAACGCACATTGCATTTTCAAAGACAATCCGATACTCAGAAACAATACCTCTGGGAACATAAACAGGTTTCGCTGGAATTAAAAAAGGATAATCGAGGATCTTTGTAATACACCCACTTGATAGTTAATAGTAATAGATGAGAATCTAGTAAAAAGTGGAAGAGGGAATAACTTTAAAGTTATTAACAATCAAAGAAATTCAAAGATTTATCGTATTACTTTAAAAATTATTAATATGAGATAATCATGGTAATAATAAGGAATAAATGATTAATGTTTTCTATAACAAGAGCGCAGCATCTCTCCTCTGCTTTCTGTACCAAAAATATAAACATCCTTTCTCATTCAAAACTTTCTCTTGTATTGCCCAACATTTGCCTACCAAACCAAATCATTCCCCAAACATAACGGGACTCTGTTTGGAATACCTTCAAACTCGTTTTGTCTTGAAGTGCTAACTATCCAGTCATTGAGACATAGGGGACAACGCAGGAAACATGGGTATGCGTGAGTTAACTGGCCACTTCCTTAAAACCCCTCTATATTTTGCTATATTTTCAACTGTTAGGAACTTGTGATTGTTGATAATTATCGTCCAAGGAGCTTACTGTCCTTAGCTTTCCGGTTGGGACACGACGTAGATGTTTTATGTGTCTACTACAGTTACATAATGCATGGTTAATGTTTGGTGTTATTGTTACGAATGCTACGAAGAAATTGCCGGGATCGTTTTGCTAATTACACTCGTTGTAAAGTAAACAGCAAGAAATGTCGTAAAAATCTTGCAAATTAAAATAGAGAGCTTATTTTAATATACGGCTTAGCCTATGCCAAAATTGATCTTTCCCGTAGCAGAAAAGAGGAATTCATATAAATTTAGGGAGATGACCCGATTTTCTGTAAAGAAATTAAAAAACCTAAAAAAAGCTAACACCTTTACAAGGCAATCTGTTGCCAAGCCAACCTTTAATAGAACGAGGAAGGTACATGAAAACGCTAGTCGGAATAAAGTAATAAATTACTATAATTACTATTAAGGTGACTTTAATTCAATTGTCACATATATAATAAATATATTAATAGGATATCCTTGATAATTCCACTTGTCCATGTTTCGCTTCGTAGATAATCAGGGTATTTCCGTTTAGGTACAATCGGAGGTGAAATCACATGTGTGGAGGGTGGTGAGGGCAGGTGGAAATGGCCATAGATGAACTATCTACTTCCTTACTTTAATTAGAATATATTCTACGCTCACTTTTATTATTTAATACCACCTTACGTTTGTTGCTAAGGATATTTTATCCTTGGATCACGAAGTTTTTTGTAAAACTAGTTGTCGCCCGCAATTTCTGCTGGCTTTATGACCGTGACTATAAGTTTTAAATAAACACCTTAATTATTACGTTTCTGTAGGAATTTTACGACATCTCTCAGAGTTTCCTACAAATATTCTATATGGTTATAGTTCATACAGAGAAGAAGTGCACAATGCTAATATTTTTTTTAAAGAATGCATACAAAGAATGTTAATAAACGTTAAACACACCGCCATAGTTTGACATGCATGTTTCTTTAAAGTGACATATACGTCATTACGGATTGCGTTATTAACGCATTTACGGGGACACTAGTAATAATAAATAGACTAAATTGCAAAAACATATCTTATTGTATTTTATAACAAAAATTAAACCTTGTTTTCTAAAAGCTTAACACGCAACATTGCCTAACGTTTTGACATTTATGTGAAAAAGTTTCACTTATCAACGTATCTGATTAGATTTTTCGGTATCTGGCAATGCCCTTTGAGCTTCAAAGAAACTTTATCATGTGCATATCACAGGAAGTGGTTATATTTACGATCTTATTGCATAATGTCTAATTTTATAGATGACGCAATTGTAGGTACACAAAGTATGACGTTCGTCATTTCATACACTAACCCTTACCCCTAACCCCTTTACTTGAGAGTGTTAGACGGTAGATAGTTTATAATATATATTTTCTGTTATATCCCTATTGTAGAAGATATCTGTCGTGGCGTACAAGCAGGTTGTGGGTTCGATCCCCACTCCAGGAAATGTAATTTTTCATTTCCTGGGTTTGGTAACAAGGCAAAGCTCAGCGTTGAGTTCCGCCGCTCAGCATGCAATGCCTTAATTCGGACGAAAGTGTAGAACGGAGTGTCTTAACACCCTTTGCCTACCCTGCTATATGCGGGATACAGCGTGAAGCTATGTATGTATGTAGAAGAATTTAGTGATTGTATTGTAGAGAATGGAGTGTCTTAACACTACATTTCTCTTTCTATTCCGCTACTTTCGAAAAAAAATAATAAGTTTCTTATATAAATTTAGAAAATATTATCAATAATCAAAATATTAAACATTTGCAACCAATATATGACCTCTCGAACTTGACAAAAACCAAAACGGTGTCGAATTAGTTCGGCATCCGCTCAAAGCACTCCAGATTTTTTGTCACATTTCTTGTAAGAAAGTCCCGTTGTTAAGTTACAACTTACAGGAATCGATGTTTTTTTGTTATGTTAGTAAACTATTGAACAGTCATATGGTAAATATAACATTGTATACAAATTGTATCTCATATCTATCACATTTTTCTTATTTTTTAAAAAGTTGTTAAAGAACATTGTCCTCCATTTCATTTTGCCTAACCTAACACTGCGCCTCGTCCTACGACACGGGAAAAAAAATACTTTTAATATAATTATTTTCCTACTTTTGGCTTGAAACCACAACTAATTTATATACAGCTAATCATTTCCCATCAGTGCTACGTATAGATTCTTCAACATAACATACAATTTAAAACCACTGACCTGTCCAATATTAAAAAAAAATAAAATCGACTTTCTTTGTCTATGTACGTACACCTGCTTACCTTTGCCTGTGTTGCACAAGTTCCCACTGGAGGGTATGATTTCTGTACTACATCTGTCCTTGTCATGCTTTTGTATTATTCTATCGTTGTCCTTTTCTTTAACACGTCCCTTTAGGGGTTTTTGACGTTTTTGTAGTCTTCATCCCTTGTGTATGTATACCGTGTGGGTGTGTGTGTTGTGTTGTGTGGATGTGTGAGTTGAGGATTTTCTACACTAGTGTGTTCGTGTTCTTAAATGCGTGTGCGTCAAAATGTGTTAGAGGTTTGGCGGGAAAAAGTTTTTATTTGTGTTAATTTGGATGTTTAAAATGAATCGGTGTTGGTGTACCGTTTTTGGATAGTTCGTCGTGATGTTATATGAGTGAGTATTCCATTGTTTACTCGCAACAGTATCAGGATAAAGTTCTTTGCAATTTTATTATTTAAATACAGTTATGCTCTTTTAATATTTCATATTGCAGTTATTTATGATAAAATATATAAAAATATGTCCAAATCATCGTTAGATACTCTTTCATTGTTGGTATACAAGCATATGTAGTCTTTTGTGGCTGCTTTGGAAACATTTTTACCAATGTTAGTAAATTAAGGTTAATTGTTAGATTAAACAAGCTATTTATGTAGATTAGTTAGTTTAACTGATTTTAATGTGTAGATTTTGATATCCACTAAAAACTTAATAATAAACATTTTTTACATTTTCTACAAGTTTTTAAGATACTGCGTGTTGGGTGGCAAAACTTAAAGCCTCTCTTTGTTTATTTTAATATACTTTAAAGTTTTTTCACACGCGTAGTATAAGGTGACTACCGTACAAAAGCCAATTAAGGCATACATTTTTATCGTGCTTGGGCTTATTCCAAGAGCCATAGATTCAAATCCTGTTCAAAGTTTTATACATTTAAAAAGAATACCAAACAGATTTAATTATCATACTAAGATATAATCATTAATTTGAGCGGAAATTGAATCCATAACCATTGCGTGCGTTTCAAATTTAGTTTCCTTTATTATTTGAATAAAAAATACTAGTTTAATTATTTTCTATAAAGGATAATGTCGGTATGTAGATCAGACGTAAAAAATCCAACACGTATGTATAAAAAATGTATTATTCCATTCCGGTTCTCTTTGATTATTATTGATTCGGGATCGCCTCGTCTGGCTCTAGAGGCCTCATGTAGAAACATTTCAATGACATCATAATTCTATGTTAAACGTGCTTTTATGTATAAGAGTTATAATTTTAGTGGTTCTTTTCTTTTGTGTTAGTTTTTAATACTTAATAAGATAAATCATTAGTATTAACTTTTGCATTATATTAGTAAAGTTTTAATTCAAAGCGCGGCGTTGAGTTCCGCCACTCAGCACGCAATGTCTTAATTCGGCGGAAAGTGGGGAACGGAAATGTTAAAAGAGAACGGAGTGTCTTAACGCTAGGTTCTCTGGTTCCCTTTGCCTATCTTTACCCTTAAACTTATGTTACATAAAATGTATATTTTATTGTAAGTATATATAGTGGCGCATTAGGACAAATTATGAGCATGATGGTGGAGCTAGGAATGGTTGTATAATCATTATTTTCATTTCCTTACACCCCATGCTTTGTCTTATAAAACGCGGTGTTGAGTTCTGGCACTTAACACTCAATGTCTAGATTTCGGGCGGAAAGCAGAGAACTGATTATTTGAACCGCTAGGTTATTTTTGACTACCCTGTTATGTAGCAAAAAGCCTGCAACTGAATAAAACATTCTTTTTTAAAAGGTCTTATATTATTGTATGAAACGTTAGATACAATTTAGTCTCTCACTAGTATAAAATGCCAATATTAAATTCCAACGCATTCCAATTTAATATATACCCTGGCTTGCTGTCTCGAGATGAATGAGACAACTCGTTCTATCAGCTGATATTTGGCACGCATAAATTACTTTATTTTTACTTACATTACCTAATCGTAAGTATGGATGACGATAATAAAGCTTAAACCGGAATATTTTACATTGAAACTCGTTTCTGATATCAAACAACGCTTATCTGTAACTATAAAAATAATATAAACCGTATTACGACGGTCGTAGATATATAATGGTATGGCAAAAACATAAGGCCATAAAGTTGTCGGTCTTCTGGGAATTTTTGTTCTGTGTCTACAAAATGAATGAATGGCGCCAGGATTTACGTATAAAGATAAATTCTTTAATAGTTAGTTTGAGGCGGTAAATGTGTTTTTTGTTTCGTCTATTTTCTACCTGTAGCAAGTGCTTGGTATATGTTGTTGGAATTGTCAGATGGACTTGTGGAATGTTAAAACGATCTGCAATTTTACTTTTATCACTTTATTTTTGTTATAAAATTTATTAATTTAAGCAACATTTAAGTACAGACTGTATATTATGACTTTATATTTTAACTTCATATACATATAAATAAAAAAAATGTTGTACATATATATATTTTTTTCAATTAAACTTGTATAAAAAAAAGCTGCTCATTAAAACAGTAACAATAATTAGTTGAATAAAGATAAACAATAAAATAGACTGTCTCCTTTTCACGGGTCTAAAAGCTTCGCATTAAAATTGAGTGATATTAATTATTAGAAAAGAAGATATAAGAAATAGTTTATAAATCATTTAAATTGAAAAACGAGAGATCAGCTCAGTCTTAAGCGTTTTAATTCAAAAACTAGTCAAGCCATTATTATACGTTTTTAAATCTTCGTTATAATTTACCTAAGTAATGATTATGGTTATAATTTTAAGTAGCTTTCATCTCTAAACGACACAACGCGCTATATTATTCTAATGCATCTTTTTCAATAGCTTATCACCATTGAAAAGGAATTATTGTTCTAAGCTACATTTTTAAGTCTTAACACATAATAATGCGAAGTACAAGGGTGTACAAATAATTTTCGCATATAGGAAAAGGTGATTGTAGTTATCAGCTTAACATAAATCTAGACCTTAAAGGAAATCCTAAGTCTATAATTCTGATAACCAATGTCGGAGGTCAGATAGATAGCAAAATAATTGAATGAAATGAAAAACATGACTTAACAATAATTACATTTCAACGATACAAATAACTTTTTTAGTGTTATTTGAAAAACAAGCAAAAAATAATTTAAATATTGATATTAATTGTAATACATATTAAATATCATAATTTTTCCTTGTTTGCAGACGCAGCGGCTATGATTCAGAGTCTAGCGAATACTCCGAAGACTCGGCTGCATATGAAGATGTGCCGGCTGCAACCAAAAGCGTTGGGCCGAGGAAGAATATCAACAAAGGGAAATGGACGAAGGAAGAGGTACTATTATATTATTTTCCTCTTTCCGCTTTATCCTATATAGCTGTAGTAAGAGAACTTATTGTCAAGACACTCAGTTCTGTATCTTTCGTCCGAATTTATTGCGTGTTAATTGGAAAAAGTTAATATAGCGATATATCTTACCAGTGGAGAAATGGAAGTAATTTAAGTATAATCATGCCCTCAAGTAGAAATCGAACCCATAACTGTTCGCATTTAAGGTCAAACACTTTTCTATTGTACCATGATGTACTCAAATATTATTTTAAATAAATAATTTAAAATTAATTCATTTCATAATAATAATAATTGATAGTTTTTTTTGAAAATGTGGATGACATTTTGGGATACCTAATTGTAAAATTAATTAAAACAAATAATATGAACATCTAATGAACGCATATAAAGCCAGTTGCTAAACATTAAGTTGATAATATAGCTATTTTATTACCGACATGTTCGTGAAATTCGTTAAATATATTTTTTACTTCTATCTTTCTATATGTCTCTTAAGGTTTATCTACTGGGTCAAGAGTTTGTAATAATGTCAAGTTTCGACACAAATCTCAATGGACTCCCGTTCTTTAATTGTTTTTAATGCTTTATCAAAATTTCCTTTATCACTTTGTTCTACATTTGTTTTCTTCATAAGTTTCAAATTTATGTAAGCTGCAATATGTCTGCTCATATAAATCTGTAGATAGTATATACTTATTTGATTGCATTAGTTATGATATATTTAGAAAATAAATTTTATATAAATAATGGAACGACAGGGAAAATTAAATCATATAAATAATAAAATAATATAATAGATATAAAGGCGAAAGATTCTATATTTTTCTTCTTTAAAACATCAATTAATTTAATTAAATATTCATTTAAGTCAGAAAAATTATTACACTTGTTCCATATATTAAAAAAACATACAATTCATTTTTTATTGTTGACCGTGTTAATTATACGTTTAGGAACACTTGGGAACTTTCTACGTAGCTGGATAAGAACTTATGGCTTATTGGTCAGAGATCTATGATGGTCTCCAATAGGTGCGGGTTCGAGTCCCACTGCGTTGAAAGTTTTTATACATCGTCTAAAAATGTTTTTCATACAATTCATGTTTATCTTTTTCTCTCTACAGGATAGAATGTTAAAAATGTTAGTTAAAAGTTACAACGAGAACTGGGAGCTGATAGCCGCGGAGTTCTCAGACAGGTCCGACGTTCAGTGCCAGCAGAGGTGGTCGAAGGTCGTCAATCCCGAACTAGTCAAAGGGCCTTGGACGAAGGAGGTATGTTCTCTTTTGAATAAACCATTTTAGATGGTATTGTTTTTTGTACTTTTAGAAACGTGTAAAAATTTGAATGTAGCAGGATTTGAACCTTGGAACTCTTGGAATTCGTCGAAAAGCTCTAGTCAATTTAGCTATACATTAAGAAATCGACGTTAGAACTTATAGCTTATATATAATATAGCAAATTAATAATATATTTTTTAAATTATATAATCTACTACTTTAGGGTACAGATGAACTAAAAAGATTAAACATCACCAAATTTATAGATACGAGTATACATGTTGAATTAACTATTTTATTACATAAGTACATACTCCTTTTATAATATTAAAGAATCCTTAAAAGTTAAAGTTTAATGATCGTAATTGGAATGTGTTCATTTCCGCACCACAATATGTATGGAACGTTTTCCCTATAACGTCATACTGCAGACGAATCAAGGCATATAGCTTTAGATAGGCTATAAAATGCTGTAGGCTTATAAAATATGTGATACGAATATTAATATGCTATTAGTATATTTGGTAGCTTCACTTTAAATTTATGCTGCACTTAAAAAGTATTATAAGTATAAGTATATTACTATTATATTAATATATCATATTAATACGCTTATCATGGCGCAGAGGCACAAGCGTGCGACTGTAAACACGACAGGTTGTGGGTTCAATTCCCACTCCAGGAAATGTTAGTATTTTCATTTTCTGGGTTTGGTAACAAGGCAAAGCGCGGCGTTGAGTTCCACCACTCAACACGCAATGCCTCAATTTGGCGGAAAGTTGGGAACGGAATGTTATAAGAGAACGGAGTGTCTTAACACTAGGTTTTTAGGTTCCCTCTGCCTACCCTGCTAGTTAAAGTTAAAAAAAATAATAATAATATGTTAAAAAAATAATTATGAAATCTATTCAGTAGGAAGAGTATAGTAATTGGTATACATTTAATGTGTATGAAGAAGTTTAGAAAACCAATGTTTTTTTAAAATGAATGTGTGATGTACATTAGTTGATAAAATAAATATTATTACCATATGTTTGACATACTTACACTCCAATGGGGCAACTAGTTGTTATTTTTTAGATGTGGTATCAGTTTGGACTAAAATTGCCTATATATAGATTTAAATTTCACTCGACGAAATTGTTGTTTTAGTATACCTACTGCTCGATATATACCTGTAGTAATGCAGATAGTTTTGTAGAGTTCCACCAACTAGTACACTGCGTTTCTATGGCTAAAAATCAAATAAATAACATCCAATACTATATTTAAGTTAACACTATACTTGCTGTTCCATTTTATTATTTCAATTTAATTTAAACATAATTTTAATTCATATTACGAGTATAATAAATTTACGTACTAATTTACACTAGTTAACTAGGTTAATAATAAAAAGTATAAAATTATGACCAAAGACAATCCACCATTTTACTATTCAAAGAAACAAACCGTAATAAACGGAAGCGTTTATAATATAAACAAATGCTAAAACTCATTCCATTCATTCAATGTGCAAGGAAGATGAGTCAGACTTAGGTCAGTAACATGCAACACATTGCAGCGCTCATTCATTGCTATTAGTGACCTTCGGTATTGTCTAACAGCTGCTCTCGGAGTGGTTATTTAACTTTTAACTGGCTTTAAACAGCTTTTTTTTTCACGATTTTTAAACAAAACCTAATTAAACTATGTGGTACGCTCACTACGTTCTCCATTTTCCTCCGAAATCGTCACATTGAGTGAAATCAAAGATCTTATAATTTACCGCCAGTCAAAAATTAGGATCATCGTGGCGCAATAGAACAGTGTCTAGGTGTTAATAAGTTTGGTTGTGGATTCGATTCTTACCTGGCGAAATGATTATATTTATATTATTTTAATTTTTGCTTTGGTAAGACAAAGCGCGGCGTTGAGTTCCGCCACTCAGCACGCAATGCCTCAATTCGGCGGAAAGTGGAGAACAGAGTGTCTTAACACTAGGTTTCCTCTGCCTACCCTGCTATATGCGGGATACAGAGTGAAGTAAATATATATTTTCAAGTATTATCAACAAAGAATTTAATAACATAAATAAAAATAACGTGACACACATTAAATCTCATATTTAATTTACGTCAACGTTTAAAATAGCTTAATGTATCTCTAGATTCTTAGATTTTATGAATGAACCTATTGTCTATCAAGTGTGATGTGAATTTTAAGTATATATATATTCTGTATTACTGCTTTTTAATAGGCTTTACTAAGGACGCATATGACGAAGGAAATCGTGCTAAATTTTAGAATTGATTGGTCTGAACATGGATTATCTTTTTTTTATAGAATTACGCTGTATCCCGCATATAGCGGGGTAGGCAGAGGGAACTCGAGAACCTAGTGTTAAAACACTCCGTTCTCTTTAACATTTTCCTTCTCTACTTTCCGACGAATTGAGGCATTGCGTGCTGAGTGGTGGAACTCAGCGCCGCGCTTTGCCTTTACCAGAGCGAGGAAATGAAAATACTAAATATTGTTTAATATTTTCATTTCCTGGAGTGGGAATCGAACCCACAATCTGTCGCGTCTACAGTTGTACGCTTGTGCCTCTGCACAACGCTAGGCCACAGATAATCTCTTAATTTTATTTTTGTTTATTTATATTAAAAGTCATAGGTAAACTAAATGTTAATATATACTTCAATTTTAAATATCAAAATCAAGATATTTACATATAATTAATAGATGTAATTAATTTTTGAAATACTTTAATGAATATAATGTAGTTTTTTTATAGTTTGCCATTTACTTGGTAGGTAGAGGAAACATAAGGAAAAATCACTTGGATTTTTTATTTTTTATTTGTTTTCAACGATGTTTGAAATAAAAAAATACATATATATTTTAAACGCAATTTTTTGAGTTCTGGCGAAAAGTGGAGAACGAAGTGTCTTTACACTAGATTCTCTCTGCCAAAAAGAAATAAACGACGTCATCGTCTCGTTATACACTTAACCCTTCTTTGCATGATGATGGAAATTTCCATCATAACATTTAATGCGGATAAAAAGGTACACAAAACCAGTGCAATTTGCATTTGTTGCTGCTGGTAACATTCTACAACGCCGTAGCGTAAAACGAAACGCAGTTGTGAAATAAAAGCTAATGTCACTGTTAATTACCATAATTTGAACATATCATTCCGCTGTTTGTTGCGACTGGAAAAAACGGCCGATTTTATAAATTATTTTAGGAAACTAAAGCGAGATTTATCTGGTATAAAAAGTGATAATGAGTGGAAATAAGGTTTGTTTCTGTGTTTCTGTTATTTTATGTACAATTTATATTGAAATACTCTGAATAAATTTCTCAAAACTATGTGATAGAAATTTACATCACTATGCAGTTGCCTCACTTATAATGTATGGCGAAAATGTTTATACCATAAGTTTAATTTGTGTTTCTTTTCTAGGAAAACTTGAAAGATATGGACATCGAACTTTATATGAGACAGTTAGAAGATGGTTGGCTCTCGGAAGACGGCCTTGAAGACCAAGAATCTGACGATGAACACCACAATGCTGATAAAATTGTAAGAGTGTTGCAGGACGAAATTGATGATAATGATGCAGATGATGGTCTGAATGAAACTGCTGATATTGGTCCTCCTCTTCTAGACCCAGAAGAAATGGAACCCTCTGAAACATCATCTTCATCTAATATCCAGTCTTCATCCACTTTTTCGTTTGAGAAAATAAGCTTGATTTGGAAGAAAAGGAATCTGGTGTATGACGCAAATAAAATTACATTCTTGGGAAGTTCTGCTACGCCAGATGATTTATCAAACCTGGAAACACCGTATCAATGTTTCAACCATTTCATCACAAAAGATTTCATCAATAGTTTAGTGGAGCAGACAAATTTATATAATATTCAAAACAATCCCGGTTCATCTACAACATATACAGAATATGATTTATATAAGTTCTTAGGCATTTTGTTATACATGTCTGTACATAAATATCCTAGCACAAGATCATACTGGTCACCTCGGTTTGGTTATGACCCAATTTCTTCTACAATGCCACTGAACAAATTTGAAAAAATAAAGTTATCGCTACATTTTAACAATAATGAACTACATAAACCTACAGGACATCCAGAACACGACAGACTATTTAAAATCCGTCCTGTAATCAAGCACTTGAATGAGAGGTTTGCTACAGTGCCAATGGACCAAAGACTAAGTGTGGATGAACAGATGTGTTCTACTAAAATAGGGCACTTTCTCAAGCAATACTTACCCAATAAGCCCCATAAATGGGGTTTTAAATTGTATGTTCTGTGTGATTTATTAGGCTATTCCCACAAATTTGAAATATATTCTGGACAAGGTGATTCAGATAAACTCCCAGATGAACCAGATCTCGGTGCAACTGGAAATGTAGTGGTACGTTTGCTTCGGGGAGTGCAAAGAAAGATAAACCACATCATATATTTTGACAATTTTTACACCTCTTTGCCATTGGTATATTTCCTAGCTAAAGCAGGAATTCACACAGTGGGAACTGTACAACTAAACAGGATACCAAACAACAAATTACCAGAAAAAAAAGATTTCATGAAGAAGTCAGTGCCCAGAGGTAGTTATGAAGAGAGAGTTTCTGTGATTGATGGTATTGATATGTCTTGTGTAGCTTGGAAAGATAATAAGGTAGTAACCTTGTTATCTACTTATGCTGGAGCATTGCCTATGACTAAAGTCGGCAGATATGACAAATCAAAAAAGAAAAAATTGTTATTACTTGCCCATTTATTGTCCAAGAATATAATAAACACATGGGGGGAGTTGACCTCATGGATAGCTTTTTGGGCAGAAATCATATTACTATGAGGTCTAAAAAATGGTACCTGCGTATTTTTTTTCATTTATTTGATCTTGCAGTAATAAACTCTTGGATTATCTATAAAAAAAATGCTCAGGAAAGGGGTGAATCTAAAAAGAGTCTTCTTACAATGAGCCAATTTAGAAATGAACTGGCCTTTGTCTTATGCAACAAGGGAACCACTAAAGATGTTAAAAGGGGGCGTCCCAGCAGCAGCACCCTTGAAATAGAATTGCTGGCAAAAAAAAGAAAAGGTTCTCCTGCTCCTCCACCACCGAAAGAAGTAAGGAAAGATGGTCTTGAGCATTGGCCAACAGTTGGTGGGTCACTCAGGTGCAAATACCCCAAATGTAAAGGCTATTCCACAATATCATGTGGGAAATGTAAAGTTAACTTGTGTCTCAATAAAAATAATAATTGTTTTTTAAATTATCATAAAGAATAAAGAATGTACAAACATATTCTGTTTTTTATTTATTTAGTACTGAGCTAAACGTGTGGCATTGCATAATGATGTAAATTTCCATCATATTGTTTTTTACTATTTTCATATTATTTATTTACACTAGAATTTTTTATATTATTTTTCCCTTAATATAGAGCATCAATTACACCACCATGATTTATTTTACAAAAAAAAAAATCATGCAAAGAAGGGTTAAATAAATATACTTTTTTCTGTTGTCGTCGTCGTCGTCGTCAGCCAGAAGACGTCCACTGCTGGACATAGGCCTCCCCCATAGATCGCCATGTAGCACGACTGGATGCCTCCTGCATCCAGCGTTTTCCCGCAATTTGGACTAGGTCGTCGGTCCATCTAGTAGGGGGCCGTCCCACGCTACGCCTTCCGGTTCGTGGTCGCCACTCGAGAACCTTTCTTCCCCATCGGTTGTCGGTTCTACGAGCGATGTGGCCCGCCCATTGCCACTTCAACTTGCATATTTTGAGGATTATGTCGGTGACTTTCGTTCTCCTACGGATTTCCTCATTGCGAATTTTATCACGCAGGGAAACCCCGAGCATAGCCCTCTCCATAGCTCGTTGAGTGACTTGAAGCTTCCTAATGAGGCCTACAGTAAGAGACCACGTCTCAGTGCCATAAGTCATCGCTGGTAACACACACTGGTTGAAAACCTTGCTTTTCAGGCTTTGGGGTAGTGTGGACGTAAGGATGGATCGAAGTTTCCCGAACGCTGCCCAGCCGAGTTGGATTCTTCGCGCGACCTCTTTGTCGAAGTTGGACCTACCTAATTGGATAGTTTGCCCTAGGTAAACATACTCGTCTACAACTTCGAGAGTATTGTTCCCAACAATAACCGGTATGGGTGGAACATGGATATTAGACATAATTTTTGTCTTCTCCATGTTCATCCCGAGACCAACCTGTTGGGATACTCTACTGAGGTCGTTGAGCATAGTACTGAGGTCCTCAAGCGACTCCGCCATAAGGACTATATCATCGGCAAAACGAAGGTTTGTGATGTACTCGCCATTTATGTTGATGCCAAATCCTTCCCAGTCCAAGAGCTTAAAAACATCCTCCAAAGCATTGCTAAACAGTTTCGGAGATATAACGTCTCCCTGTCGCACGCCCCGTTGCAATGGAATTTGTTCCGTACTCTTGTCCTGGAGACGGACTGACATGGTGGCGTTGCTGTACAAACATTTTAACACTTCGATATACCTATAGTCAATTTGGCATCGCTGTAGGGACTGCAGTACTGCCCAAGTCTCGATTGAATCGAAGGCTTGCTTGCTGTTTTCTGTATTTACCTAAAATTCAAATATTTCTTTTTAAAGTTGCATGCACATAATAAATTATACTAGTGTCCCCGTTGACGTATTAACAACGCGTTGTGTTTAGCAATTTATTTATTTATACATTATTTTAAAAAAAATATTAGCATTCTGCACTCCATCTCTATATATACTATAAGTGTGCCAAATTTCATGCTCCTCCGTGCTTAATTTTCGTAAAAAGGTGTACAAAGTTTTTGCTTCGCGTATTTTTATATAGATAAAAAACGTCGACATTCTAACATCCCTTAATACCACACACTTAGTTCATACAAATTCATCATTCTATCCCCGCCTCTACTTTATAGCTTTAATTTAAATATTGACGTAGTAAAACATCTGTTGATATCATCTGTTTAGTTTTACAGATACGACTCTAATACTTTAGTACTTAGTGTTTGTTTTTAAGCTTTGTTATGTAGATAACGATATGTGGGACAGTGTGATTGTAAATGGGATTGGTTGTGGGTTCGATTCTTACTCGTAGGAATCAAATCCCTAACCAATATGTTTAAATTATATTCATTTCTTTGGTAAAACAAAGCGCGGCGTTGAGTTCCGCCACTTAATATGCGATGTTTCGATTTTGGACGGAAAATTTTGAATGGAAGGAACACTCAAGTTTCCTTTGACTTCCCTAGTATGAGGGAGAAAACAAAAAGCTGCAAGTAAAAAAGAAATATTATAGAACTTTGGTGGGTGGTCTTTTGAAATTACATTAGTGACTGCACACCTGTGGCCTGTTTTGAATATTCACAGTTATAGATTTTTTTTATCTATGCACCCCTTAATAATGAAGGCAGAGAGACAAAGAGAGCTATTTTATTTCTTCTAAGCTCTCAATCAAATCGTTACTAGCAAAGATTAACTTTTCTAAGTAAAATATTTGATTTTTGATTTTATTTAGTTTCTTATTGTCACCAAAAACTAAGTTTTTATTATGTATCATTTTGTATGTGATATTTTTATAAATTTAATCGTTCTGATAAATCAATCAATGACTAAACCGTGAAGCTATTTTTTGTTTACTTTTTTGCTACAAAATCAAATAAACTATAATAAAATATCTTTTTTCAAGAATTATAGGAAAAACCATAAAATTACAATAGTCTTGTATAGATCAAAAGGTCTTGTTTCCAAAATTGGTAAGACATTAATAATGTTTGAACTATATCCTGTCTGTATAATGTAATATTAAATGGAATGTCGTTTTAGGTGTGACTAACCGTGATTTTTTGTATTTACTGCCATAAAAACTTAATAATGGAGTGTCTTTTTGTAATATAAAAAAAGTTAAATATTATTTAACTTTACTGAAAAAGCTTTTTACCTTTTAGTATGTTTCCTCTTCAGCAAATTAAAATTAGTTTCATTTTAATACAATTTTAATAGTATTCTTTAATTATACCATTTAATTTAATTTAATTATAAATTTGAAAATACTTGACTTAATTTATATCCATTCTTATATTACGAATACATACGTACTCGTACACCACTTATTGCAAACAGTTTTCATTTTTTAAGACTAAGAAACTATTAATATCATCTTGTTGAAACCAAAACTTGAAACGTTCATATAATATATCGCATATCAATTCCCACAGTACTTTAACAAATGATTAATTACCGTCTAAAAGCTCACGCCTAAAAAGTGTTTAGGTTTGGATCAGCCTCTGTTTGATGTAAACATGTAAACCAGAGGTACTAAACCTTTGGTGTAATATTTATTTATATGTATTTAATATTTATGTAATATTATGTTAACTACTAGGTGTATCCCGCGATTTCGTTTGCGTGCACTATAAAACAAAAAATCTCGTTTTTTCTAATTTTAAAAAAATTTAGATAACTCCCTTTCTTAGTGCTCCCCTACGTTCCTCAAGGAGCCTACGTTCCTCAAGGAGCCTACATTCTGCATTCTATGATCTGTAGTTTCGCCTGTTCCTTGTCTATCAGTTAATCAGCTCTTTTTATAGAGAATATTCCTTATTAAATATTATATATTTTATTTATTTGTAAATATTTGTCATTTCTCTATAAGAAAAAGAATTTCAGACAATAATTTTGGTAAGTAGAAGTAAAAATTATATATTTAAACTCTTTCTTCTTCTCTTACATACTTAATTTTGACAGAACCTGATTGTTTATAATGAATAGTACTGAACTGCTATAACATAGAGGTTCATACCTAAGAAAAGGTTGTACAACCCTGGCTAATTAAATGCTTTTATATTTACTAAGAAGCATAAAACAACTTGAGTCTATTCGGTCATGAAAACCTTTTATTTAGACGCATGTGACCAAAACTTCGTTTGACCTTGTTTTTTATATGTCACAGTCATGGCTTAGCAATTTGTATGGATACATAAGTATCCATACAAATTGCTTCAAAATTTTATTAGATTAGAGATAGCTTCTGACTGTGAGCGTGATTGGTTGTAGGTTCGATTTTCACTCGGGGGAATTAGATTATATTTAAATTATTTTTATTTTCCCACACTGGTTAGACAAAACGCGGCGTTGAGTTCCACCACTCAACATATAATGTCTCGAATTCGGGCAGAAGGCGGAGATTAGAGTCTTATATTAGATTCTCTCTGCCTACATTGCTATGGTGGATAAAGCGTGAAGCGGAAACAAAAAAATTAATATCAAAACATATAGTGTTTTGATATTAATTTTTTTGTTTCCGAAGGCACAGAAATACTGTTTTTAGACAACATCAAAATCTATTTTGTGTTAAGAAAGTATTACGTTATAGTATTAACAATAGCTTTGAAAAAACACTAAATTATTATTTATTTTATTCGAATTTATTCATTTTATATTCAAGAATACATAATGTATTTTAAAGAAACATTTAATATATATTATATATGTTTTTTATAACACGTTACGTACAGATGTACGTAAGTATGTACTATAAATACCTATTATTCATTTAATTTTGTGAAGTTTGTCACATTTTACGACAAAATAACATTGTACCTGCTTCTTATATCTCGCAATTTATTAGATCGTTTAAAATATAATTTTTATTTATTTATTTTTTTAATTTAATATTTCATTTTAATTTAATATTACCATAATCATTTAATATCAGTATGAATATCCTATTCCTTCATAAAGATGATAACATAGCCTGTAATCGTGACCCGCAGTCTAAAGTACTTAAGCACTATGAACTAAATATAACAGCCAAGGACGCCAATTAGTGTACAGTGGTGTTCAAACATTTCAGATTATTTTTATAAGTTCTAAAGAAATTCTTAGAAAACTTATTGAATTTGGTAAGCATTTTAATTTTATTTTTGTTTTTTTACTTCATTATCAGTTAAATAATATAATTATTGTGCGATTTTTTATTATAAAGAAATCCAGTGATGTTATATTATTGACTTTTTGTTTATGTAAAATTAGGGATAAGTCTTAGAATGTTGTGTTTAGCTTCATACTTTTTTCTATACAGCAGGTTAGTCAAAGAGAGTTTAATAACAATATTAAATAAAATAAATAATTCAAATACTTTTCAAGAAAAAAAAATCCTTCTCCCGACTGGAAATCGAACCCTCAACCAATCGTTTTCATTTAGATGTTTCGTTTTTTATCTGAGACCTCAGATTTTTATTAAAATAAACTCTTACGGGCCTAAGTTTGGTGCTTACCCTTCTTCCAAGAATGAAATATGTTTTTGTTCATAGCTGATAAACCTAACACGTGTATTGGAATATTGAAGGCGTATCCAATTTGTTAGACTGATCTCGATAGATATGTAGATTAGCTTTTTAGTGTGTTATTCTTTTATCGTGAAAATATATTTCACGATAAAAGAATACAAACAACAACAGTGAACAAAAGGATATGATTTAAAAACTACTATTATAAATAAGATAATAAAATATTATTATATTCAAATTTCGTATAAAAATGGTTGATATCGCCGCAGACAAAGCTAAATGTAAAAAACCGCATCGAATTAGTAAAAATATCCTTTTTTGGACGTTTAAAAACGAACATAAGAAGCGAAATCGTTTTACATAAAGTCAGACGTTCCTTATTTTTATGTCTTAACATATTATAATAAGACTATAATAATATCAACACGATATAAAATATTGAAAGAAAACAATCTTGTTCGGCGAGTCGAGTTGTATTTTCAAATTCGCTCAGCTGTTTCAACGGCTTTTACCAAAACAAGATTGCCTTGCAACTTGACGGCTTTTCACAGAAGTTTTTTGTTATTTTTTATTGGCATATCGACCATTGATAATTCGTAAGTTTTTATATAGGCCAGCCAGTGTAATGTTGCCTAACCCACAACACGATATTTAAGCGCGATGGACCAGAAAATTGCTACTAACATGGAATATAATTCTTATATAATTTCGTAATAGCGTGGTAGCAGTCATTATATATTTTCCTTTAAAAGTCAGTTACATTTATATGAAGTTGTACATCTACAAGATGTTAAGATCTTACGATACAAAAAACATGGTATAGTAAAGTAGAAATTAACATTTTGAATTTGTTTTTAATATTTTATTTATAGACCATATATAGAATTGCATTATGAAAAAATACATTGATATATTAAATATGGATTTGTTTCTACAACCGTCGTATTCAGCCCGACGATGATCCTTAATTTTTAAATCCTTCTAATAGCTTGGCTAGCGTCTTATAAAGTGACATATTTCTCTAATTATAACTAAATCTCGTAGAAAGTCTCAGAGAAGGTAAAATAGCATATTTTGACCTACTCCGATTTGCTTTTTTTCTTTGATAATCCTAATGCTAATTGTCATAGCACGAACCGAAAACAAAAAATGATGTCTTTGCTAGGACGGCCAGGATAACAAGTAAATTATTATATGCGTTTTCTGTTCTTTTCAAAATAATTTTCCTTATGCATTCAGTATTTTAATATATAATATGCTGTTAACATTTATATTCTTGTTATGCTATAGTACTTAAAATTTCTTATATCTAAAGAAGAAATGGCTATGTGTATATCTTTATTTAGCGAAATAAATGCACATAATACAGCAATTATTACGGTGAATAAGTAAGTGACTTATTATGTATAAATATAAATAACGGATATATGATAAGTAACATGTTTGTTTTTATATTTCCAAAGAAATTTATTTGAAATTTAAAAGTATGAATTGGAAACCCAAAATATCGATTTTAAACAATTCAGGGAATTAAAGAATTCATAAGCTCAAAAACTTTAAACCTTAAACTATTGTGACAGAAAAATTGGATTGACATAGAAAAATGGAAATTATCAATTTCCATACATTTAAGAACAAAATTTATTTATTTATGTATAAGGTGTACCAACAGAATATACACATAACATGAACGTTGACACAAATTATAAAAAAATGTTAGTTACATTGCTCAGTGTTATTCCAGGCATGTTGTGACTACAACATACTCAACATACTATTTAAAAAAATAATAAAATTTGGTTATTAGATCATATTATTTTCTTATGGCTTCACGCTGTATCCCGCATATAGCAGGGTTATCAGTCAGAGGGAACCAGAGACGAGGAACTTTTAACATTTCCGTTCCCCACTTTCCGCCTAATTGAGGCATTGCGTGCTGAATGGCAGAACTTAACGCCGCGCTTTGTACATGACGAATTATAGTAGTTATAGCCGTTTATATAAAAATTGTAGTTTTTATTGAATTAAATTGTTTTCGCAAATTGATTGGAATTTTTCGAGGGCCATTAAGGTTATCACATCATTTTTAATTGTCCGATTGAAAAGTCTTCCTTATAGTTTTTTTTATTTTAACTTCTCCGCTCTATTAAGTCACTGCCATTTAACACAAAATAACTCAAATGATGTGGGCGAAAAGTTGCGAACGAAGTGTTTTAAGACTAGTTTTTGTCTGACTGCTATTAAATGACGCTATGTACTTTTCCATTGGCTGTCAAAACTTAACGAATAATGAAACAGACCGCCGTGATTTCATTAAAGAAAGAAAACAAAAATATTTGTAGATGCACTTTCGAAATGTATGTTTGTCGGGGTTCTACAACTACTTACTTGGCTGTATAATATTACATACATACATACATAGCTTCACACTGTATCCCGCATATAGTAGGGTAAGCAGTAGGGAACCTAGTGTTGCGACACTCCGTTCTCCACTTTCCGCCGAATTGAGGCATTGCGTTCCGCCACTCAACGGAACTCGACGCCGGGTTTTGCCTCGTTACCAAACCCATAACCCAAATAGTAATAAATTGTATTTTTACTGAAGCATTTATTTACGTAGTTCGAATATTACATAAAGAATGATTCTTATGTGCTTACTAGATAGTTTGTTTTAGTCATTTTATGGCTAAATTACATTAAATCAAATAAATATTATTCTAACTTTTTATTGGGATCCGTTCAGTAGTTTTTGAGTGAGAGAGTACCAAACATCTATCCATCTTCACGTGCTTTAGCATTTACAATATTAATAGGTGAATTATACATAATATGTATCATTTTCATTTGTTTTAATAAATATTTTTTTCTATTTTATAGGAAGATGAAAAAGTAATGGAATTAGTAGCTAAGTACGGTCCAAAGAAATGGACTTTAATCGCGAGGCATCTTAAAGGCAGGATAGGGAAACAGTGCAGGTGGGTATCGGTATTCACTTGAAAAATATATATACACTTTTTATTTCAATATAAATTTTATTTAAGTTGTTAACACTATATGTATAATAAACTATATGTTAAATATCGTTTCTGAGTACGACTTTGGTTACAAACATTTAATATGATTTTAATACAATATAGATATAGATAGGTAGATTTTAATGAAAAAAAAAATTATAAATAATGTATAAATCCTAATATAAACTGAATTTGAATTTAAAAAAAATTAACAATATTATAAAAGATATATTTTAAATATATATATTATACTATAATTTAGATTAATTTTATTTATTTAAATTTTCAGGGAACGCTGGCATAACCATTTAAATCCTTCTATAAAGAAGACTGCGTGGACGGAACATGAAGATAGAATTATATATCAAGCTCACAAACAACTTGGCAATCAATGGGCGAAAATAGCCAAGTTATTACCGGGAAGGTTAGTTTAAGTTATATTATACTATATAAAAATATACATTTAACAATTTGTGGTGCAGGGGCACAAGCAACTGTAAACGCGACAGGTTGTGGGTTCGATTCCTACTCCAGAGAATAGAGTATTTTTATTTCGTCGATCTGGTAAAAAAAGCGCGGCGTTGAGTTCCGCCACTCAATAAGCAATGCCTCACTTTAACGGAAAGTGGGAAACGGGTCATAAGAGAACGGAGTGTGTTAACACTAGTTTCTCTGGTTCCCTTTACCTACCATGCTATATGCGGGATACAGCTCGAAGTTACAAAAGAAAATAGTTATAAAATATTTTTTTTAATAATTTCAGGACAGACAACGCAATAAAAAACCATTGGAACTCAACCATGAGGAGGAAGTACGAGCCCGAACTCTTGGACAGCTTCGAGAACATTCGACGGAAGCAGCGCACCAAGCGTATAGAAGTAAATGACACTGAACGCAGAGAGAAACTCACTGTTGCTTATAATTATGTTAGTTTGCACGCTTTTTTGTGTTTCATTTCATTATTTTTTTATTATATATACTCGTATATTTTGGTTAGAAGACGTTACAAAGCAATTAGTATTTGGAATTTATGTTTCTATGTTAAAGAAATATTTAAAATTTAATTAATGATAATCTATTTTTTAAATGAATTAATTTAATGTTGTAATGATTGACAGTTGATAACTTCATATCTACAACAGATGATATTTTTAATTATTAAAATTTTATTTTTTAAATTTTATTTGGACAATATTTCCGTGATATAAAGCGGTTATCTATATATAAATCATTAAAGGGTTCCTACCAAAAATTTAAATGAAAATATTCAGCTGATATGTGATTTTATCTATTATTCTATCAATCGGCATCATAATACCTATCTATATAATGGAAAGATAGATATTGACATTAACATTCCATTTAATTAATACTTAACACTTTTTTTTTTATTTGCTTTTAGTGCTAAATTAACGTGGTGTGTTGTTTCATAATTATTCACTTTATGTTTATGTTTGTAGTTGTGTTTTTAAAAGAATGCAATCATTGTCTTATTATCCTTGTAAATTAAGATTATGATAAGAACGTCATGAATTATCTGAGGTTCGCGCAGATACTTGCGCAGAAGTTTTAGCCCGGGTTCAAATCCCACAATTGTCTATAAAAAAAACTTTCATTAATTTCTCAAATACTATATTTAAATAATTAAGACTTCAGCAAAAAAAAGAAAACTGACTTCTAATAAAATGCCCAAAAAAATTACTTAGAAACTAAACTCACTTAATTTTAAAAAAATCTGTCGAAATCCGAACCTCCTTTATGAAGTCGGTTAAAACTAATAATAAATAAATAAAGTAATAACTAATTTGTAATTCTTCCAGGATTCAATACTACAACCATGGTCAGATCTAAACACGTCATCGCAAAGCACAACGAGTGGAGTAACGAAACAAGCTCAGCATCTACGTCAGTTACTGAGAGCTCAACAGAAGTTACAACCCGCTGACACTGTTGAAATTGTTAATTCACCTTTTAAGTGAGTATTTATTTATATTTATTTATTGTAACTTTACATAGCAGAGTAGTTAGAGAAGATTCTAGATTCTTGAAGTTCTAGTGTTAATAATAATAAAACTAAATTATTTTATTTCTTGAATAAAAATTCTCATAAATTAAAAAAAAATAATTGTTAGTCGTTAATAATTTGTTAAGACACTCCATTCGCTGTTATATGGGAGGCATTATTGTGGGTTACTGGAGGATATTGTAGTGCATTCGTGAAATGTGGTCGGTTGTGAGTTCGATTTCTATTTGAGGAATGTTTGTTTTTACATTATTTTAATAGCAAAAGCAGCGCTCTGAGTTCCGCAATTTTTAACACGCCATGTCTCGAATTGGAGTGGAAAGCGTAGCGCAGAGTGCCTTGACACTAGATTCTGACTCGTGCGATGTACGAGTAACGCGTGAACCTATTATATATAAAAAACCTTGTTATGCAAAGACAAGTAAATAATTTGAAATATATTCTAGTTTTTCTTAATTGGTCTATGTTTTTGATATTAATTATTAATTATTTTTACAGATTCATCAATATAGAGTCATTGCCTTCAAACTCTTCCATCAAGAACTACTTGAGTCAAGTTTCATCTGACAACAGTGATCCAAATGCAGGTACTTAATTATTAAATATTAATAATTTTATTAATATTTTTCATTAAATTAGTAATATATTTATTTTTGTAAATAAAAATCCTATATTCTATTACTATAAGTTAAATCTTTTTAATTTATTAGGAACAAACGCCATGTCTCTATACCAGATTTAAATATGTTGTTAAGTCGAAAATACATATGGTAGATATTTTAAATTATATTATTTAATTAGTAATTTTTTACGAAAGCGTTTGATTTATTTGATATTTTTATTTATTAATTTACCCAATATCTTAGTATAGTTTGAGTTTTTCCTATACCTGCCTTGGAAGAAATCGCCATTTTAGCGATAAAATCGCCTGTTGTTCATCATTTGCCGTTACTATGTATTTTTTTTCGTGGCGTTGAGTTCCGCCACTCAACACGCAATGCCTCAATTCGGCGGAAAGTGGGGAACGGAATTGTTGAAAGAGAATAGTGTCTTAACACTAGATTCTCTGGTTCCCTCTGTCTACCCTGCTATATGCGGGATACAGCGTGAAGTTGAAGTTTTTTCTTTTATGTTTTTCTCTTGTTAATATAAAATAATAAATTTATTTATTTCTCTAATTTATAGATGGGTTTTTGTACACAAAGAGTTATTATTATATATTTTCGATTTAGAACATCCTATTATAAAAAATATAATAAAATTAATTAAAATTTGTAATTACTATAAATAACATTATCTCCATTCCAGTGACATATTCAATACAGGGGAATTCATCGAAGGAAATAATAGTACCGTCAGTGTTCTCGCCGCAGAAAATGGAGACTAACAGTCCCCCTCCAATATTACGAAGAGGGAAAATAAAGAAAGAATTAACGCCTAACCCTAATAATGTGAGTTGGTATCGAATGTGTTTTGTTATATATTATTTATATAAATATAATTTTAATACATATAAGCCATTATGACACAGTCACGCTGTTTTAGTGTGATTGGTTGTGGGTTCGATTCCCATTTCGAGAAACGAGTATATTAATTATTTATAATAATGATTATTGAACGCCTGTCGTGGCGCAGAGGCACAAGCGTGCGACTGTAAACGCGACAGGTTGTGGGTTCGATTCCCACTCCAGGAAAAGTAAAATTTAGTATTTTCATTTCTTATGTTTGGTAACAAGACAAAGCGCGGCGTTGAGTTCCGCCACTTAACACGCAATGCCTCAATTCGGCGGAAAGTGGGGAACGGATTTATTGAAAGAGAATGGAGTGTCTTAACACTAGATTCTCAGGTACCCTCTGCCTACCCCGCTACATGCGGGATACAGCGTGAAGTTGAAAAAAAAAATGTAGTTCTAAAATATTCCTAACACATTTCCAATATATAATTCCAGACGTGGGCAGAAACTATATCGAAGGCTTTAGAAGGTACCACACCAATAAAACCTCTACCGTTCAGTCCTTCACAATTCCTTAACGGAACGGATTCGACTGCTTTATCTTTACCCGTCTTCGATTCTACGCCTTTAAGACATAGTACGAATAAGGTAAGTTATTTGTATTAATTATTATATTATTATTCTGGTAAGTAATGTACAGTAATTAGGTGGGAAGTAGAGAACGGAGTGCTTGGACACTGTATTCTTTGCCTTTCTTGTATATATATTATTCCTGTATATATACAGGATATGCGTGTTGCGAAAAATATTCAAATAACAATGAAATTAGATGAAAAACCTCTTTATTGTACACCAGTGGCAAGGCGTCCATACGACTCGATTCCCACCGCCTTGCCTAACTTTTCAAAGTACAAGTATGAGACCTAAAAAAACAAAAAAGCTCGCTATGGTGCGAAAGCTAAAAAAATTAAAGGTCGCCAGGACCATTTTGGGCATAAAATTGCAAAAAACAAGTTCAGACATATTTTTAAATTTTATTTAGCTTTGATTTATCCTTCCAACATGTATATACATACATATATATATATAAATATATATAAATATATATAAATATATATAAATATATATAAATATATATAAATATATATATAACCCTCATATGCTCTATATATATTTTCTGTCTATAAATATAATTTGGCACACATTGTAGCCCTTTAGTGTGAAAAGCCTCCTCCATCATTTTCCATATTTTTTCGGTTTTTGGTGTATTTGTCCAATTTCTGCCAGGTATTTTTATAATTTAGACATCCTTATAGACCAGCCTGAAAAAAAAGGTCATCTCCAAAATTGTATAGTGAAATTACAGAAATACCTTTCTCTAAAAAATTACCAGCTTCCCCTAAATATATATACCGTTTTACCCCTAATCTTATATATACCGCCTTCCTAAATATATATACTGGCTTCCTAAATATATATACCGACTTCCCCTAAATATGTACACTGGCTTCTAAATATATACCGGCTTCCCTAAATATATACCGCCTTCCCTAAATATATATACTGGCTTCCTATAAATAGCCTCTGCCTCTGACTTCCCCTAAATATGTACACTGGCTTCCTAAATATATATACCGGCTTCCCTAAATGTACATCGGCTTCCCTAAATATACATCGGCTTGCCTAACTAAAATGTTTACCCCTCCCAACTGTTGTACACTGATTAAAACATTTATAGAAATAATTGTATAGTCATATTGTACAATGGACGATAATTTTGTTATGAAAAATATTTCAAGAGGCCTCTTTTGAAGTGAGGTGTATTTTTATTTGTTATGGTTTTCATTCGTATTTAAAACATATATGTTTGTATAATCAATTTGTAGAAGATAAAGGATTTTCATACTTTTTTTTATTACTAAGAGTAATATTTACATAGATTTTATGTTTTAATATTATCATGATATTTGCAGGAATTAATAGGAGCGAGTCCACTACTCCATACACCAACGCCCGCCGCTTGTAATTTAACGCCGGTGGGAACACAATTAAAGAATAATACACCTAAGTAAGTTATTTTAATACTATATGACAATATATATACAATACTATAATGAAAAGTGGCGTTTCAGAAAAGTAATAATATAAAGTAGTACTAATTTTACTCACAAAAACTAAAAAGTATGTTCATATAGTATATTTAAAAAAAAAACTGTTTTAAATGTATGGAGCAACCAAGGGACTGACAGACAACATAGAGTGAAAACAACTAGGCAAAGAATGCTAAAATTTGTCATTTAAGCTTCTTGAGGAATGTTTCTGCACGCCCCCAAGGCACTAAGATAGGATTTTTCAAAATTTTTATGAAAACTGATGGATGGCAAACAACTTGTCAAGAATATCACATAAAAATGAAATAATAATACCAGCATGAAAATCACATATTATATACATTCATAAAATTATGATTAAAACTTAACGTTTTTGTTATCATTTTCAGAACTCCAACGCCCTTCAAAATAGCAATGGAGGAAATAGGCAAGAAATCTGGTTTGAAATACGAGCCGTCGAGTCCAGGCCTCTTAGTGGAAGATATAACTGAAATGATACAAAGAGAGGAGAATTCAGACTCTACCGTACAACTTAATGATTCACTGCTATCGTCCACTGCTGATCATGATAATGTGCAGGTTGGTAGTTTTACTATATTATTTTTCTTTCAACTTTACGTTTTACCCTGCAAAGCAGAGTAGGCCTACCTAGTGTTAAGACACTGTTCTCTTTCCCTCCGAGTTGACATTGCGTGTAGAGTGACTGAATTCAACGATTCGCTTTCTTACCAGAGTGGGAAATTAAAGATAATTTAAATTATTTATTGAAAATAATTAAAATAATTCTCTGAGTGGAAATCAAACCCGCAACCAATCATGTTTACATTTAGACGGAACAGACGGAACGGAAATGTTAAAAGGGAACGGAGTATCTTAACACATTGGTCGTCAAGTTCCTTCTGCCTGCCTTGTGACGGGGCGTTACAGCGTGAAGCTAAAAAAGAAATAGAATGACTGATAAAGCTTAATATTAAAATTGTTCGCTCTAAAAAGTATGGATTTTCGATTTTTCTACTTATTCAGGCGTGAATAAGTAGAAAAATAGGTAACAAATAGGATATGACATAGCCATTCAATACATACTGACAGCAAACAATACATCAAATTTATTTTCATTTTCCATGCTCTAGTAATACAAACAACCTTCCACCACTAAACACGAATTATAATCCAATTTAATACAATGCTATGCGGGAAAAAGCGTGAAGCTATTTTTTTATTCATATAACATTACAAACAGACAAAACAACGAAATAAATTAAAATGAAACACCATATATAATAAATAATTAAAGGTAAATGACTCCGGCATCGGTAGCGGTCGTCGCGGCAAAGAGAACGTGCCCTCCCACAGGAAGTCCCGCAAAGTGCTCGCGCACAGCTGGGGCACCAGCACTCCGCACGCACACGCTAACACTCTCTCCCACTCTCTGTCACTCTCTCTCACTACGGTGCCGGATGTGTCGCTTATTGTTGAGACGCCTGTGAGTATTTGTATGCTTTTTTTAATTTAGTTTCACGCTTTATGTCAGTGAGAATGTAGTGTTCGGAACTTAGTTCTTCCACTTCCACCCGATTTCAAAGCGTGTTAAATGGCGAAACTCATTGCCGCACTTTGTCTTACCAGACCGGTATATTGAATATAATTCAATATATTCCTCCGAATGGGATTCGAACCCACGATTGCTTTTGTAGTCAGTCGATGTCTCTTTGCGCACTATTACTTTCAAATGTTTTTTGGTTCTCTGTTTTTAGACTGGACAAAGATACAGATTTTAAATTAAATTAATTAATTACTTGGATTTCTATAGAAATTGTAATTATAAACTAACTGCACATAATTACTTTATTTAACTAAAAAAAAAAACGTTTTTATTATTATATATATCGTTTGTATCATAATACCACTTAGAGAGTATTGATTTGTCGGTTTACAACAGTTTACAGTAATCCGTGATCACTGGTAGACACGCACGTATTACGGAACACTTTAGTGTTAATGTAAAAGTATATTTTAATATACGCAATTAATTCGATTAAATTAGTTTCATTTAGTAAGAGTAAAAATCGCGAAATTAAAATTGTAGGGGTCAATTAAAAATCTATATTATTATTAAAAACCCTTACAATTTGTGAAGATTTATTATAACTCACAATAACGTAATACTCAACCAAAAATATTAAGCATTTTTGCAAATAAGTTTATATAGTATGAAATAACTTCATTTATTTACAATTTTCATAACACAAAAATTATTTTACTTAATGTATATTTATATTAATAAAATATTTATGTTTGTTTCAGAGCAAAACGCTCGCAGGTGACAGCTCAGTGCTCTTCTCACCGCCATCCATAGTAAAACATTCACTTCTAGAAGATTCCACGAGCTTACATAGTCTAATGAGCACAGAGAACACACCAGACACCAACAAATTCGAAGAAATGGACATAGATACGCAAATAACAGAGAAAACAAAGGTACAACACCGGTCCTTATTCCATACTAATCCTATACCTAACCTAAACCCTAACATGTATGAGTATCAACAGACAAACACACAAAATCATAATATATTTAGAAATATTACTAATATAAACTCCCCTAGAAGCTTTGCGAGGTTAAACGCTGAACGTATTAGAACTATTACAACGTCGAATGATTTGGCATGCGATAATATTAACATGATTAACTGTAACAGTAATAATGGTAATCACGGTAATAACGGTAATCAGTGTAACGGTAATAACAGTAATATTGGTAATAATTTAATAGCTCCGAAGGAAGTATTGGCTAATGCTTTAGTGGATCATATATATAAAGTAACGAATCAGAAACCTTCAACGTCTCGTATTGATGAAATATTGACCAATAAAGTGTTGAATAAACCAAATGAAATGGAGAAGGAAAATCAATGGTGGCATATAGATAAAGACGCGGACGATTTATATAATGATTATTTTATGTTTACTAATATGTAAAAATTATATTGAGTAGTATGCAGAGAGAACATAGTGTTAAGACACTCCCTTCGATTCTTGATAAGTTGGATAGCGGAATTCAACGTCGTACTTCTTCTTAGGTTACTTTTTATAATAAATTGGTACTCGAACCCACGACCATCACGTGTATTGCTATCGTGAAATTATTATTATTAATATTGTTATATTTCATTGATAACGGTTTCGTTAACCCTAAATGGTTGTGATGAAATAGTTCTAGAACTACTTTTGACAGTATATTTGGTAATTTTTATTTATTTATTATATTAAAAAAAATGGTGTTTAAACATATAATTTTTTGATTTAATATTTTAATATGAATATAACAATAATACGTGATTGATCTTTACTCAAAGAAGTATGAATCTTTAAAGTTCATATTAAAAAAAAATTAAAATAAATAAAATAAATACTTAAAGATTACATGTACTTTTTACATGACTTCTTAAACAATACTTAAAACAAGGGAAGGGAAAAGAAAATTGCATAATTTTATATTACTTATGTGTGAATAAGTTGATAAACTAAAAATGCAATTTCCAGTTCAGGATTTCCAAAATTTTCTGGGTAAATCTGATCTTTATTTTATTTAAATACTTATTTTTACCTTATAATATTTTATTTGCTTAATTTTGTTGATTTAGTCACTTTTTATAAATGGGGAAAAAACTATTAATTAATATTTAATTATTAAATTTGTATATGTAAATTGACTTTATCAACCCATATTCACGCGTGGTAGGGATATAACAATTGGGAATGTATTATAATATCATGGACTTGAATAATTGAGGCTGTCAGTGTTTATAGGTGGCTTTTAAAAAAAAATTATTCAAAAGTGAAGTAAATATTTTTTTCTCAACAACACATATTATCTGTATTTAATAGAAATACTTTTTTTTGTATACTTTATGCCACTTTCCACTGACTGTACTTCCTTTTTATACCAATACAAAAGACTGATCTTTAAGTAAATTAAGCATATATTATACTGGTTATAAATATTTTTCTTTGTACAAAAGCTTGACACTAGATGTAGGTATCGACTAAGTGCACCAAATTGAAGAGATTAGGGGTTAGACTACCAAAGATGAAACTTTCATCAAATGAATATTTGTTTTCGAATTCTAATTATAATAATATATATTGTAGGCTAATTAGGTTTTACGTTTAAAACTATACCTCAAGTTTACCATGCACCAAAACATTTTAGTGTTACTAGGGTTACTTCGAATTAAGATTCAAGTATTAATTTTAGATTAGGAAACGGAAAAAAATAACATGTCAAAAAGTATTATTTGGCTGTACGGTGTAGGATCTTTGCCTTCGGCTGAATAAATTTCAGCCTTCGCCTTAACACTAATCGTCCTCGTTAGGAGCCTTCCTATCCTTATATTTATTTATTATAAATGTCTATTAAATAATTCGCTTTGTAATTTGCCTATAAAATTATTAACATTTTCTTTTTTTTTTTAATTTATCCGACTCGAGGTTGTATTGTGTAATGTAATTACGAATCTATTTATTATCTATTCACTTTTTTTTTGTTATAATATTCACAATTTTAATATAAATCGGCAGCTACTTAAGAGTACTTTATTTGAAATAAAGAAATGACATTTCCATAACCCGTTTCCCGCCATTTTGTCCTTTCCCGCCTTCCCATGCAATATTGACAGACCAGTGTTGAATCTACAATTTATATTTATAACGAAAACGTATTTATTATTCTTGTTGATTTGTTTATATTTCTTTTTGTTATTTAATTTATGTTTTTAAAAATTGTTTTTCTATTTTTTTTTTAATTTATTTTGTAGCAGTAGATTTTGTATGCGACAATTTTGTATGAAATGTGTTTTTTTAATATGTTTTTGTAGTTTAGTAACTGTCAATATTGTTAGTTCCATTCCACAGTCCAAAAGGTATCCAATGTCATTTTTTAATTTCAATAAATGTATTTATTTCACTATAATATGTTTGTTTATTTTCACCCAACACCGCCATCTTGTGTTGTGTTATATTTTAGCAATTTTTGGTTTGTTGTTGTGAATTTGCACGCATAATGTAGAATGTAGATTTTTAGACGAGATATTATTTTTTTATTTTTGTTTTATCATATTTAAATTTTAAAAACATAAATAAGGAATCGTAAAGATTAATATGAAACAAAAAAATTATAAAATATTTAGAATTAAGAATAATAATAGTTTTAGAAATTTCTGCAATATTAAAAATGTGAACATTATATTTACCAACATATATTTTCCATTTTAATTTTTATATATTTTTAAAATTACAATACAGTGACGCTTATAATTTTTAATTTTTTTGAGATATTTAGATACAGAAGTTATAAAAAATGTCACTGATAAAAAAAAAACTTAAATAAACCGTGTTTCAAATAAAAAAATGAAATAAGACAGGAAACTAGAATTGATAGAATAAAAATAATTTATATATAAAAAAATGAAAATAGGCGTAATATTCAACGATTTTTTAGGTACGAAGACTATCAGGAGAGCTGTTGGTGTTCAAAAAATCAGCAGTACGATCTATAAAGTTCGATCAAGATATACCGGACGAGGTTAAAGAGGAAAAAACTAATTTTATATTGGTTTGTATTTTTTCTATGTGTTTACTTTAAAAACTTTCCATAGTAACACTTAATAGTATTCTTTATTATTCTTTAAATTTGTAATTCAATAATTATAAACTTAAATAATTATAGGAAAAAATAAAAATTAAGTAATTAATCAACTTTGATAAAGTAAAAGGTTCGAAACCTTAAATTTTCTAAAATGTTATTTAGAATACCAAAATTTATACGATTAATCCGGTTAGAAGAAATTTACACGATTAATCCGGTTAGAAGAAATTTACACGATTCATCCAGTTAGAACAAATTTACACGATTAATCCGGTTAGAACAAATTTAAACGATTCATCCGGTTAAAACAAATTTACACGAATAATCCGGTTAGGACAAATTTACACGATTCATCCGGTTATAACAAATTTACACGATTCATCCGGTTTCCTTTCAAATGTGAATATTGTGAGAATAGATGAATGAATTTTACTCCTTCACACAAAACTACTAAGCAGATCTAGATCAAACTTCACAGTAATATAGCTCATACATAAGAATAACACATCCTGATTAATTTATTAAGATTTGGGTAATGTGTAATTTGGCTATAATACAACGATATCGAATGATATAAAAAAATAGCTTTACTATTTTGTTAATTAATAATAAATAGTGTATTGATAGCAATATATACTGATAATATGTCCGTAACAGGCGTGAATAGGTTGATAAGTAACAACATTTTTTTTATTTATAAAATCAACAAGAAAAAATATATTTATTTGGTATAAAACAGTATATTGAGATAAAATTTACACTTAAAAATGCCTGCACTAAAAAGAATGCACTTTCGATTTACCCACTTATTCACGCTTGGTACGAATATAAAAAAATACTACAAGTAAATAAATTTTAATATAATAAGTAATTTTTATTTTCAGGTCGATAATAAATGGGAAACTTACGCATGCGGTAAAACACAAGATCAGCTCGAACTAACTAAACTAGCTCATCAGTATTTAAGGAAAACTGCGTTAAAACCTAGATCGCTTAATTTCTAATTACTATCTTACGTTAAGAAACACCACGTTTAGTTCCGCCACTCACGTAATGTTTCAAAAGAGGACAGAGAGTCATGACACTAGGTTCTCTCTGCAGGCAAAAGTATGAAAATGCAAATATTATAGTTTTTTATATAGGATGTTTTTTTTTATTTAAGTGTTTTGTAGTAATGTATATGTTTGAAATATTACCTTATATTAGGATAAATTGGTCCAACTTTGTTTATAAAATAATTTAAAGAACAAATTTTTAGTATGGAAATAGTTTTGGAATAATGTTACTCATCAATAAATCGTTTGTCTTTTATTAAATTCAATAACAATGAAAAATAGGTATTTTTTGGTAAGCTTTTTTGATATGTTATAAACAAATGCAGATTTAAAAAAAATGAGAAAAAAAACCGCTTTTTTTGACAAAATATTTTTGTTTCTGAAATTGTTACATAAATTATATCTTTTTATTTTATTGTAAACATTACATTTAGTTCTTAAACCTCAAAAATCATGTCTAAAAAAAATTAAATTACATGGGATTTATATAGAAATGTAAAACTTTTAACCACATAAAAGAAATAGAATGGTAAATTTAAAGTAATTTGCAAATTATTATGAAGACAAATAAGATTGGAGAATTGTGGTAAAAATTAAATGGTAAATTGTGTAATTTTAAGTAAGTTAATTAGTATTTTGTAATAACGTAAGAAATATAAAGAAATTATGTAACTAAGTGATAGAGTTTGTGTAATATTTTTTATAGAAATGGTAAAATTTTAAGTTTTTTGTGATTTGTATATAAAAACAATGTGTGATGCTAGTTTTAAGGTAAAATAAGTAAGTAACTTAAAAAAGTGTAATAATAATTTTACCAACTTATTTTTTGAAGACAATTTTTATTTTTTAAATTTTTTAGACTTCATTTTTTTCAGATTTTTTTTGTAAAAGAAAACCTTCGGAACATTCGTTTTTTTTAATATTTTTAACTAAATTGAAGATGTTTATATTATTTTTATGGTTCTTTTAGAAATGTCACAAAAGAACATAACTTTTTTAAATATTATATTAATTTTTAGTAGATAATATGCATGTGTGTTTGTGTGTTGAAAATTTTAAACTCGTTTTTACATTGTGACAAAACTTTCAAGTTAATAGTGACTTTTAACTTATTTAATGTCTTTGTTTTTTTTTAATAATTTTATAAAAGGATTATTTTAAGGTTTTTACACTGTGACTTAAAAAAAACATTTTTACGTCTTAACGGTCAGTGCTGGTTCGAATCCCGTCATTTTCCATATATATATTTTACTTTGTAATTTTATTTATGTTGTAGATATTTTTTTGAGTTTAGATTTTATTTAATATTGTAATTTTAAGTTAAATTTTGAGTGTATTTTTTCGTTGATACTTTATATATATTTAGTTTTAATGAAAGTGATGTAGAAAATTAGTTTTAAGCGGAGTGTTCAATATGTGACACAAATATTGTATGTTATTGTACATAGTTAAGGTTTAAACAAGGAAATAAAGGATTGTGCATATTTTTGTTTTTTTTTTCTCTTCGAATTTTATTTCGAATTTATTTATTAGAATACTTATGATAAAACTACAAATTAGTATTACCGATCGTTTGGAAGTATACAAGTTTAATGCCAAAACATTAATAAACACCCGGAAAAGCAATTTTTGAATAAAAAATATAAATATTAAAAAATCACTCTCACATAGATATTTTTACGCTAAACACTGCAAGGTGACAAAATTTCTTACGCTAAATATGACGATGATAATGGGTTTGATTCCCACTCCTTGGTCGATGATATTTGAATATTAAAAATGAATTAATAAAACTTATTTTAAAACATATAATTATTTGGAACGTATTAGGAATTGCACCATCGTCTATTGTAATCCATTGAAAAATTTCATCCTGCTTGCTTAATCTTAAATGTGTAATACATTACATACATTTTTACATGGCTTCACGCTGTATCCCGCATATAGCAGGGTAGGCAAAGGGAATCTAGTGTTAAGACACCGGAGTGTCTTAACACTGGGTCTATAAGGAACAGATTCCCACTTTCCATAATTGATGCATTGCATGTTGAGTGGCGGAATTCAACGCCGCGCTTTGCCTTGTTACCAAACCCAGGAAATGAAAAGTTCCATTTCCTGGAGTGGGAATCTCACCCACAACCTGTCGCGTTTATAGTCGCACGCTTGTGCCTCTGCGCCACGACACGTGTGTAATGAATTTAAAAAATATATAAAATTGTTATTAAAACTTTCATAGTTTGATTAGCGAACAAAGTGCGGCGTTAGGTTTCGCCTACCAGCACGCCATATGTATCAACAATCAGAAAGAGGAGATCGGAGTCTCTGAACACTATGTTCTCTCTACCTATCCCATAGTATGGTATATAACGTGTATAAAATATATATATGTAAATTATTGTTGTACATCAAAATAAGCAATAAAAATATTTTAGCACAAGGCCAATAGAGAACGCGATTTGTAATTATACATATATTTTAAATTATCTTTCATAATACACAATTTCATAACTCACATGCAAATAAAAATTACAACATTACTGAACGTATTATCAAAAATACAATTTGTATGTAACATATTTAGAAATGTATAAAAATTTCGCAGCAGGATTCGAACCCGGGTTCCTTCAACTCGTTCAAGCTTTATCCAATCAAGCGGTACATTCTCATTAAGCTATGTCGAAATTCTTATAATATATAATAATTTTAATTATTTTAAATGAGTATCAAACCCACATCCATCGCGTGTATAACTACAGTCTCACTGAACCACGATAGATTTTAACCGGCTTCAAAATAGGAGGTTCCAATTTGACTGTTTTTATATATGTAGATGAATCAATTATTTTTTTAAATGATAGTGCTATTGACGTGGTCCCAGTAATATTTTAATTATAACATAAAAGCCTTCATGTAAAATGCATTAAAAAGTAAAATTATTACGAATACCTCAAAAAGTCCTCGTTAGATTTTACCCAAAATTTTACTATTAAAATTTTGATTATAAAGATAAAATTTCAGCTGCGTTGGTTTGAATTATCATTGCCTAAACCAAGATTTTCAATCAATTTGTCTCCTTTATCCCCATGCTTGTTAACAAAATCGTCTCTTCTCTTCAAAGAGGACTCCGGATCGAAAGCCCATGACTGTGTTTGATGGATGAGGGGGAACCCGATCAGGTTAGTTTGTATGAACGTGCCTATTGGTCCAGCTGGTTTTGATGATGTTTGGTGAACTATGCAGAAAATTGTGAACTGGAAAGAAATTAAGATATAAGTACATAGGTATTATCAGGCATAAGCGTGCTACTGTAAACGCGATAGGTTGTGAGTTCGATTCCCACTCCAGGAAATGGAATTTTTCATTACCTGGGTTTGGTATCAAGGCAAAGCGCGGTGTTGAGTTCCGCCACTCAACACACAATGCCTCAATTCGGCGGAAAGTGGGGAACGGAGTGTCTTAACACTAAGTTCCTTCTGCCTACCTTGCTATATGCGGGATACAGCGTGAAGCTATGTATGTATAAACCTGTTACCTGCGTGTTAAAAGTTCATAATAGATTAAATAACCACAGCACTCTAACAATAAATTCAATAATGAATTTACCAAAAGAACATGAACAAAAACAAAATAGTTATTAACAAACTGCCATTTTAAATTACACTATCCATATATTTAATTAAAAAAGTAAACAAATGTAATATACTCACGATATATACAAACTTCATTTTATAACTTTTAAAATAATATCACGTCCAAGTCTTAACACTTCGAGTCGGTGATTGTAACTTGTAGTCAGGTTGCTTAATGTCTGCCATTCTATCTTTTAATGGTGTTGCGAAAACACTAATATTATATTTATAATATTATATTTATATCTTGATAGATATATGTAGGTTAACGCCTGTCGTGGCGCAGAGGCACAAGTGTGCGACTGAAAACGCGACAGGTTGTGAGTTCGATTCCCACTCCAGGAAATGTAAAATTAAAATAGTATTTTCATTTCTTGGATTTGGTAACAAGGCAAAGCGCGGCGTTGAGTTCCGCTACTCAACACGCAATGCCTCAATTCGGCGGAAAGTGGGGAACGGAATTATTGAAAGAGAATGGAGTGTCTTAACACTAGGTTCTCTGGTTGCCTCTGCCTACCCTGCTATATGCGGGATACAGCGTGAAGTCGCATTTGTTTAAGTCGCCTTAGTTTTCTAACAATATACATTATACCAAAACACACTAAGGTCTAACCTAACCACCTAAATCATATGATTTTCAACTGTTTGCCATACATGGCAAAGTTGAAAAATTGAATTTTTCATTCCCTGGGTTTGGTAACAAGGCAAAGCGCGGCATTGATTTCCGCCATTCGGCACGCAATGCCTCAATTCGGCAGAAAGTGGGAAACGGATTGTCTTAACACTAGGTTCCCTCTGCCTACCCTGCTATATGCGGGAGTGGGACAGCGTGAAGCTATGTACGTATGTATATATTATATTTATTTCCTAATGTCATTAATAAGGAAATCCCACCACCTAACACGGAATATTTTACACGTAAAATTGAAAACGATATCATCCTAATCCCTAAGTCGCCTTTGTCTTCTAATAATATACATTATACCAAAACACACTAAGGGTTAGCCCTTAGTGTGTTCAACATATCATATGGTTTTGGTAGTTAGGTTACTGTTAGCAGTAACCTAACTACCAAAACCATATGATTTTCAACTGTTTGCTATACACGCCAAAGTTGTAACTACATTCACTATAAGATCACTGCAAACTAACGTCGCCTGTAGCAATTAAGATTGCATCGAGTCCAAATTTATTTAAAGCCAGGCTCTAATTTATCGGTTCACTTGCTTGTGTACTGGGAAAGTTAGTTAAAATTACGTACAACATTTAACTAGACTGTTGTAATAAGATTTTGCGATCTTTACGGAATAGTGAATAAAGTTGTAGAAGGGTTCGCAAGCTTGAGTAACATTGGTAAGATTTGTAGATGTTATTAAATAAATTGAAGTGTTGTTGTCTAGAAATATGGAAATAAATATTTCTATGATATCTTTTAGTTTATAGAAATTCGCTATATAAGAAATGATATGAATTTAGATTAAAAGATCTAGTTATAAATTAATTAAAATCATTAAATAAGATGTTTTAAATAATTATTACAATATTTTTAAAATCATAAATAAAAAATATGCTAAGCTAAGTATATTAACAAAAGAAATACATAGGTAGGTAAATAAGATAGGTAAGAAAAACCGCAGTTGACTTTCAAAAGCTTAGAGGCACTGCTTAAACAGTATAATTTAATTACATTTTTTTTATTTATTTTTTTTAACTTCACGCTGTATCCCGCATATAGCAGGGCAGGCAGAGGGAACCAGAGAACATAGTGTTAAGACACTCCATTCTCTTTCAACAAATCCGTTCCCCACTTTCCGCCGAATTGAGGCATTGCGTGTTGAGTGGCGAAACTCAACGCCGCGTTGCCTTTGCCTTGTTACCAAACCCAAGAAATGAAAATACTAAATTTTACATTCTCTGGAGTGGGAATCGAAGTTACCCAACCTGTCGCGTTTACAGTCGCACGCTTGTGCCTCTGCGCCACGACAGGCGTTATTTAATTACATACAAAGTCTAATAAACCTTCTAAGAGTGTAATGAAAGAGATTCCTCATATTTTCAGAGTGAAATTTGAAGTTTGAACAATAAGTATATATAATTAGCACATTTTAATTTTACAAAACAATCTAATATTTTTCTATATTTCTATTAATATGTAAATATAAAATATTTACCACAAACAGGAACCAAACTTGTGACCTAAGCCTTACAACACAATCCTAGACGTTTATAATTACGTCAATTATTTAATAAAAGCTTTAAGATGACATATAATTGGCAACAAGAAGCGACGCGGAACACCAAACCGCACGAGACTTCGGTAACAGCGTTTAATCTCGACCTACGTACTCACCCTTTATGTAGTTACACCACGATTTTGAAGTTGTTAGGATTTGTCCCATCTATAAAAACTTATGCTTTAGTGGGACAAGTAATGTATAAAGAATTTGTTTTCGTGGATTGTACGCGATTGTAGTGGATATAGTTCTCGATTGGGGAAATTTAAAATTTGCTTTGGGTAGAGAAATGCCACGCGTTGTATCTAAAAGGAATGGAAAGTATATATCGACGTAACAACTCTTAGTTTTATTTATGTTTAATTCCCATACTAGAGGCGATTGTTGTACAGTGGGACAATGTGACTGTAAACACGTTTGGTTATGGGTATTCGTTGTGCAGGGGAATGTTTATTACATTTAAATATTTTTTAACGTCTGTCGTGGCGCAGAGGCACAAGCGTGCGACTGTAAACGCGACAGGTTGTGGGTTTTATTCTCACTCCACGAAATGTTAGTCTTTTCATTTCCTAGGTTTGGTAACAAGGCAAAGTGCGGCGTTGAGTTCCGCCACTCAACACGCAATGCCCCAATTCGGCGGAAAGTGGGGAACAGAATTGTTGTAAGAGAACGGAGTGTCTTAACACTAGGTTCTCAGGTTCCCTCTGCCTGCCCTGCTATATGCAGGATACATCGTGAAGTTAAAAAAAAATGTTTATCTTGTTTGCTCTAGCAAGGTATTCATTGTTCGTTCGTCTGTTAAGCTTCACCACTCAATATGCCGTGTTTCGATGTCAGACAGGTGGAGTTGTCTTGACACTAGGACTCCTCCGTGATTATCCACCAGTGCAGGTAATAGTTTCTATGTTTTGATTGTATCGCGTAGCTTATTTATTAAATGTATATATAGAAAATAATAGAAATGTTCCATATGAAAATTGGCATCGTAAAAGTTGTCCCACTATATGAATATATATATATATATATATATATATATATATATATATATATATATAATGGGAACCTGATAACTTAGTGTTAAGACACTCCGTTCTCTTTCAACAAATCCGCCACTTTATAATATATAATTATGTATACATATTATTATTTTACACTAAAAGTGACAAAATAAGAATACTTTATGACGTTTTACGATTAAGTGCCATCCTAAATAGATTTAAAACTACAAACTTTCCGCAAAAAACGTGAAGCATAGCCACTCTACTTTGTATGCTCAAATGGAGAGTTCACCTTAATTGGCGGCCTCAATACTGTAACCAGGCAAATGGAAATTATGATCAAGGGCAAGAGTAATCGAATGAGAACTACGATTTAGTTAAATCTACCTGTTTTTTTTTGATTCTGTGAATATTTTGTTTATTTTTATGCATCTCAGTATTCTTTAGGTGTGTTTGTTATATGCGTATGTGTTGGTGTGTTTTTGATTATATGTGTGTATGTGAATTTGTTTTCGTGTCTGAGTATGTGTTTGAATAAAAAGCTGAGTACAAACTACAAACTTTCCTTGTTTTTAACCATTAAATTATAATTATTTTACATAGCTAGTAGCATAGCAATATTTATATAAGAAGAAATAATACAAAAAAAATATATACAAAATATTTATTTAATAAAAAATATACAATACATAATACTTAAAAGTAATAACTATTACATAAATTAAAAACGATAGTTAAACTTAGCGAGGCCACCGTACTCGCGAGACATGCCTGCCTGTTTACCGTAGGTGCCTTGCAGGGAGAAGTCACCGTTCTTTCCCACTGGCCAGCTACCACCTGCTGCGGCTTGGTACTGGAATAATCGCAGAATAGCTTAGAAAAGTTAGAAAATAACCTCCACATAGCACGAGAACCCCCGAAGGACATATATGAAGACGTTAATGATTGTGAACGAGGCGAAGCTAGGCAAAGTACATTGGTAGTAGTAGCAGGGGCCGTAGCGTTTGGCGCTCCGTTCTCCCTGACTACGTCGCTAGAAATAAAGCGGGAAGCTAATTCAAAAAATAACCCCAGAAGTATTTTAATTATTCTGGCTGACCTGAAGTCACTTTTATTCTTTGAAAATAATTTAATATCATTGTGTTATATTCAGTTGTGCAAAATTTCCAGACGATTACCAGATTTTCTAACATTAATAGAATTTTAAGGCATTTTTTAAATTTTAGAAATTGTCACAGAGGTTCTAGTGTCAAGATACTCTATTTTCCGTTTCTGTCTCGAATATCGAAAAATTATATGTTGGCGGAACTCAACGACACACTTTGTCCAAAGAGGAGAAATGAAACTAATAGAAATATAATTATTACCCCGAGTAGGAATTGAACCTATAACCAATTGTATATACAATCAAACGCTGTCCCACGGCACCACGATAGCCTAATATAAGTATAAGCATATTTAATATTTTTTTCATAAATTTTAATCTTACAGAAGTGCCGCCATGCATCTGCTTGCTGATGTCAAAGGAGGCTGCAGCGTTAGAGTTCTTCCAGTCAGCACCACCGCCAAAGTGTGTTGAGTCGCCAGCAGGACCGAGTACGCGAGTTCCGTACGCATTAGCATTCAACTGGCCGCGGTCGTCGTTGAATATTTTATGCTCATAGCCACCTTTACCCTGTATTAAATAATTAAAATTTTAAGGAAACCGACTTCAAATAAAGTGCACTAAAAGTAATATTATTACAAATAACAAAAAAAATATTCGTCAAAACTTATATAAATGGATCTACTTAGAACCACTAGCTATTACATAAAAAAATATCATTAAAAATGATCCACCCAATATAAAGTTATGCGTTAACACACTCGAATCAGTCGGTCGAATTGTTATCTTTCTTTTGTATAATGTATAACGTAAAATCTATTTTTTACCCATGAAGGTAGGAATTTCTGAAAATTTTCTCTGAGTGCTTCCCTATATTCCCCAAGGAACGTACAAGCTAAATTTCTTTCTATGTTCAGTAGTTAAGGCCGTGCGATGTCAGTCAGCCACTTAATAACGCAAGAGTTTTATATACATAGATCAGATAAGGCTTAGAAACAAGACACGTGTGGAGTGACTTATCACTACACACTATTTGTTCATCCGTGATAAGACAGATGATAACGAAAAAAAAACACAAAAAAATTCTCATTAACATTGTAGATTTAAAATATTTTTTATACAAAAATACTTATTCCGAAATCATCGAGGATTTAAGCAAATTATTACTTAGTAACGTTTGGGTCTGGTCCATCGAGAGCGCCTTAAAGTTAACACAGAAAAATGAAAGAAGCCTGTCCCGTGGGGAATTTACCTACGTTAATAACAGATTGTAATAACTTTTCTATGGAATATTTAGACTGTTTAAAGAACATGTTTTTTTTTAAATTACAAATATCTCGCGTATAACAAGGTATGTAGAAAGAACGTAGTATTCTCTCCACAGGGTATGTCTGGTAGGTAGAAAGAACGTAGTATTAAGACACTTCATTTTTCATTTATTTTACTTTTTTTTTTAACTTCCCTTTGTATCCCGCATATAGCAGGGTAGGCAGAGGGAACCTGAGAACCTGAGTGTTAAGACACTCCGTTCTCTATCAATAAATCCTTTCCCCACATCCGCCACTCAACACGAAGCATTGCGTGTTGAGTGGCGGAACTGAACGTCGCGCTTTGCCTTGATACGAGACCCAGAAAATGAAATTTCCTGGAGTGAGAATCGAACCCACAACCTGTCGAGAGAGGCGTGGTTCAAATTTAAGAAAATTAATAAATAATTATAAATTATTGCTTAAAGAAAAGTCTCGCTCAGATCTGAGGCATTAACATTGGGGACCCGATGGTAAATTATTTGATGTTCAAAAAATAAAGCACGTAACTTGTTATTTTGAGTAAAGTAATATAATATAATTTAATCTTTTATTTTAAATAAGCCATATCTAAATCAATATCATCAGTAATGTTAAAATTGACTGATGTATAATAAATAATTAAATAAATATATCTTACAAATAATCCAGCATCATTTTGCCCCAAGGTGCCGAACAAGCGGCCGTCGTCAAACTTCTTTTCAACTGTGACGTCACGTCGCTGTCTTAAGAGCTCACCTGTATACCATTCTGGGTAACTAAAATAGGAGATGAAATAATATAGAATCTTTCTTAAGCTAAAAAAACAATAATAGTATAAATAAATAATTATAATTAGTTATTTCAATATAAAGGTTGTGGGTTCGATTTCCACTCCAGGAAATGTACAAGTTTAGTAATTTAATTTCCTGAGTATATATAGTTATTTCAATATATATATTATTATTAAAGTTTTTTTTATCGAAAGGATAAGGCAACCAGCCTTTGAGTTATCTGATGGTAAGTGTCCACCGATGCTCACGACACCACCCGTGTAACACCAAAAGCGCTACAGGCATATACATAGTTTACGAAATGAAATTTAAAATTTGGCATAGCTAAAATTTTTCTTAACTTAACTAACTAACTTTAACTTCGAAAAGAAGGGCAGAAAGCCATTTTTTTATACTGCATTAAATATATATTAAAATAATAAAAATATGTTACACATACTTTTATATGTATATAGTAATATATATACACTTTGTCAACGGGGTCACTAGTAACAGATAGCAAAATTATTCAGTACATAGCAAGATATTTCGCAATTCTTACAAACTTTAAATTATACTATTTTAACCAATAATAATGGAATAATACGAGTATTTTCATTTAAATATTTGATCATTAGGGATGAGACCGATATATCAAAACGTAACTTAAAAAGGTTTTGACTCTTATATCATATCATATCGATATCTAAATGATCATATCCGATATCAAATAACTACACACAAAACGTAACGACAACTCGACGATGAGATATGAAAACTAAATTGTAACGAAAACTAAATTATAACGAAAACTATCGCAACACAAACTCGATATCTGAAAACGAATATGATATCGGATATGAAAACTTCATATCCGATATGTAACCGTTACACATCCGATCACAGGTAAACTCACTCTACCTATGACTACAGACTACTATAAAGTAGTTAAAATAGTTCCAATTTAAACCTTATATAATAATTATCAAATTTCAATACTTACGTGTCATCAAACTGTTCTTGAGCCACAACAGCTAAGAAGATAGTAGGAATAATATATAGACACTGCATTTTGCTTAAAAAAATAAAAACTTATAATTCAATAACCACTTTGAACATGCGAAGGCACTATGATCTGCAGTATTAAAAGCAAGTTTATTTATACAATATACTGATCTCAGGGGATTCCTTTTGGGTACAATTTAGTTCTTTCCCGTCTTTAATTGAAGATGTAAGAACAAACGATAAGAAGTGAATTCCTTTCCTTATCAATGTGGTTGTAAAATTATTATTTACTTAATTTCTTCTATGTATATTTACATTGTTTCTGAAATTATAATATTGCTTACATTGTTTTAAAGATTACTTGGTTGGTGGTATGTGTCTGGTTTTTACAGCATCACGCTTTTTTGCTTATAATATAGTGTTCAAACACTCCATACTTCACTTCCCGCACTTTTTTAGTACATTGGTTGTGAAGCGAAACTTAACTCCGTGGATTGTCTCTGCGACCCGAAAAAAGCAACTTCACTCTGTCCCGTAAAATTTTAAAACTTTTAAGTGTATAATATTGAAACCTGGAATATGTGGATTATTTAAAGATTATTTTTTTTAGCTTTATATACACATCTTTAGCATACAACAATTTTACTATTTCTCTTATAAAATTATATATAAATAAGTCTAAGTATAAAATATTCTTCTTGACTCAGTAAGAAAAAATATTAAAATAGCTATTATAATATTTCTATACAATGAACAGGCGAAACGTTTTCCAAGACAAACTTTTAAAACACTTGAAAAAAGTTTATATTTCATTCTCCGTCGTGCATTGCATCGTGAAAGGACGTCATTTGACGGCTATAACTTGAAGATAAGGTCCTCTTTTTGTGGACTAACAACTCGTCCGTTTCATTTCGCGCTTCGACAAAACCGGCCTCGTCTGGTTTGAGATGGGGGCACTGTGAGTTAACATTATATTTTTTTTTAGCTTCACAGTGTATCCCGCATGTAGCAGATTAGGCAGAGGGAACCTGAGAACCTAGTGTTAAGACACTCCGTTCTCTTTCAACAATTCCGTTCTCCATTTTCCGCCGGATTAAGCCATTGCGTGCTGAGTGGCGATAATGACGGATAAAACGTGACGTTTGAAAATTAAATAATATTTAGTAAAGATATCAGAGTATTAGTATTTTCATTACCTCGCTCCGGTAACAAGATAAAGCACGGCGTTGAGTTCCGCCACTCAGTACGCAATGCCTGAATTCGGTGGAAGGTGGGGAACGGAAATGTGTCAGGATATGTATCAGAGCTCAGTGTACCATCTTCTTTATATGTTCATGAAGTTCAGTTTGCCGCTCTATAACAAACTGAACGTCTTCAGCGCTTCTGAGAGTATTTCATTATAAACTTTACAAATTATATCCTTGTTTGTGAGCTTTGCTTATTTATACACGATTTCTTGGTATAAACATTTATTTTTAATATTATTTATTTTGTTTTAAAATATTTTTATGATTATTTTTAACGCCTGTCGTGACGCAGAGGCACAAGCGGTCGACTGTAAACGCGACGGGTTGTGGGTTCGATTCCAAGGAAATGTTAGTTTGTATACTCAGCACGCAATTCCACCATTCGGCGGAAATCGGCTGCGCTTGGTTCTGTTAGACAAGGGTTACATTTTTTAAATAAAATCTTTGCTTAAGTGGAAATCGAATCCACAATCATCGCGTGTACTCTAAGGTGCTTCTCAACTGCGTCACACCTTACTTGTGAATGTACTCATTCGTTTTCCTAAGCTTATATTTGACTCAAGCTAAAAATAGAAACGATTTCTCTCATACAACTTGAAAATCACATGTATTTAGTAAGTTCTTTGGTCGAGATCACACATTGTAAACAATTGTTACTTTTTGATACGCATAAATGTCAAATATTTTGGTTTTCGAAAATATATTTGAGAAAACCAAATGATTCGAATATTGTAAAAAATTTAGTGGTCACAAGAATCCTTTTGCCTTAGTTTTACTTCACATGGACCACCAAGGAGCTCAATTTCATACGTAGGTATGTATATAATCTTGTTACATTAGAATAATTTTGATAACTTTAGGCTCTCAAAAGTTGAGATTATTGAAATAAAAGATTAAGTTTTTTACAATATTTTTGTTCTCTAATGTTATGCATTTTATTTTAATTTTTTTTAAATAATTTTAGTTTCTTTATTATGTGAACAAAGTAGAATGTGCTAAAATTTTCTTAGAGCCTAAATTACATACATATACTCGTATACCAGATTATATGAATAACAGGTTATATAGTGAAATACAATACTTTATGTATTACAAATATTTTATTTAAATCAGTACTTAGAATAACTGTAGTAATATCTAAAGATCTGTTCACTCAGGTACATAACACTTACTAACTGTACAGAATATTTGTTAGTAAATATAATTTGATAGTCGTTTTCTTTATTATGATTAAATTAAACGCATCAAAATATTTTTAGGCGGTATTTAAAATATATACAATAATATCTTTAAAAATATTTGGAGAATGACATTCCGAAGGATGGTTGCCAGTTGCTGTTGGGTAAGAACGGCGAGACGGACTTGCTGTATCCGGCGTTGAGGTCCAGAGAGGAGGAGGGCGTCTTGAACAGGTTGAGGTTGCCCATCGCCGAGTAGTCGGTGCGCTTCAGCAAGTCCGTGTGCGCCGCGCTCAAGGACGCGCCCATCTTGTTGCTGCACAATGGACACATGATAATATTCTTTGTAATATATACTACACACCACGACTATAGTAGTAGTAAAGATAGAGATGACTTACTTGAACGCGTAGTCGAGGCCGCCGCCGTAAGTGTTGAAGTTGGGTATGTGCGGGTTGCTGGGCATCGTCTTAGTGGCGAACGCGCTGGCGGTGAGGTCATGGTGATCGTTGTGGAAGATGTTCGCCTTCCCGGAGGCGGTCAGCTGGTTGCCAAAGTCCGGGATGTGCTTACCGGTGACGCTCAGACCGTGACCCTTACTGGAAACGACAGTTAGCATAAACATAGACAAATAGAACATATACGAAACTAAAACACGGAGTGTCTTAGGTTGATGGAGATCAAATGACTTAATGTATCAACTCACACATTGTCCCAGGCCAGTCCGCCGCTGACCGCGCCGTAGCTGTTGCCGGGCGTGTGCAGTCCGTCGGGTCTGAGAGCAGAGGCGCCTCCGACTACACTCAGCACGTTCTTGTCGTTGCCGGCGAAAGGCACCTTCGCCATCAGGTTGACTGTGCCGTCGGGATTCGTATTCGCGACTCCTGTTTGACGACGCACTCTGGAGCTCACATACACTGGTCTCGCGGACTCGAACTCGTGCTCCAAGTATAAGTGTTCTAAGTCATCTTGTAACAAGTCGGCAGTGTCCTCTACAAGCGCGACTGCACTGTGCGGGAGCGACACGTAGCGACAGCTGACGCACGCTGTGAACACTGTTAGCAATAAGATCTTTGCGAACATTTTAGTAGTTAGCTTATTTGCTTCTTAATACGACTCTTAAGAAATGTGAATATTGAATGATGTCTGTACAATTGGGTCGATTTTATATATTGAAACAGCATCTGTAGAGTAAACCCCCGGGAAAGTATCGCTTTGGTATAATAAAACGTATAGTCTCTTATCTTATGATTCACATGAAGCATATGTTTATTAATTACAATAACGTATTACCGCATTTAGATAATAAGGGCAATTACTCTGTATAAGGTTTATTAATTTCTAGTGATATTGTTACATATTTAGCAGAATAGTAAAAAATCAGTTAGCTCTCCGCCTTCCTTCTTTAATTTTCTTTATTTTCAGAGTTATTGAATGTTGATCTACGGAACCATTTGTTTAGTATCTACAACTTTTACGAATACAATTAAATATATTTCTACAACAATTGGATCTTAACTAAACTTTATTGGGACCACATCACAAACACTAGCTATCATATAAAAAAATACAATCGAACAGTTGACAACCTCATGCCTTTTTTTAGTATTTAGTAAAAATAATTATAGGCCTGTGGCCTAAATTTTAGTTTGTTTGTTGTTTTAGTTTGTAAGTGCAGATTAATTAGTATTAAACCGTACAAGTACATAGGTACAATATTTAAACATTTCTTGGCAACATATAGCGCAGTATGTTTCGTTTCTAAAACCCTATCTCTACTGAGACCGGGGGTTCCCCATTTGGCTGCAGTCCTAACGATTTATATAACGAATAAGCCGAGGTGCTGTAATCGGATACAATTTTCTGCCAAAATATTTTGATTGTTATATTATATTGACTTGTATTTTGCATAATATATTTTTAAATAGTTGAAAATTAATTTTATTTCCTAATATCGAAAGATATGCAGCGTTATGTTCACCCAACACACAGTATTTTTTTAAATGTATTTATATGTATGTATGAATGTATAATATATATGAACTTCGCGCTGTATCCCGCATATAGCAGGGTAGGCAAGGGAACCTGGGAACCTAGTGTTAAGATACTCCGTTCCCCACTTTCCGCCGAATATTTTGATTTTCATATGTTTGTTATTTATGTCATGTATTTATTTTACTCTTCTTTTCGTTTTTTTTTTACAAATGCACGGTCTTTCTATCCTGTTTTTTGACGCTTATCCACTTCCACAGGCTGGCTGGAAGAGATCTCTTCAAGAGATAAGCCCACCCTTGTGTACTTTATTATTTTATTTTTTCTCATGTATCTATTATTTTTGTAAGTGCAATAAAGAATGTTTGGAAATTGGATGGAAAGCGGAAAACGAAACGTCGAAACGTAGTGTCTCTCTATAATATAAACGTAGTGTACTCTAGGCTATTTCTGCCTTACTATGTGGGATATAGCGTGAATTATGTTTTACATATTCTTGAAATGAAATGAAGAAATGATGTACTGGCGTATTATATAAAGAAGATTCCTTCTATTATATTTTTTATGGGCAAAACATAAATAGAGGCCTGTCGTGGCGCAGAGGCACAAGCCTGCGACTCTAAACGCGATAGGTTGTGGATTCTATTCCCACTCCAGAGAATGAAAATATTAAAAACAAGTGTTTTTATTTCCACGCTCTGGTAACAAGGTAAAGTGTGGCGTTGAGTTCCGCCACTCAGCACGCAGTGTATTAATCCGGCGGAAAGTGCGGAATGGTACCGTTAAAAGAGAACGGAGTGTCTTAACACTAGATTCTCAGGTTCCCTCTGCCTAGTGCAAACTCTGCTATATGCGGGATATAGCGTGAATCTAAAAAAGCCTCACAATATTTTTAAGTGTAACCTACATTTAAAGTATAGTTTGGGTATCTTAAATATGCATAAATCTTTAATTTCTGAAAGTAACGTATTCTTTCATTTCCGCCCGCTTTGAGTCCTTTGTACATAAAGAAACAATGTGTATAATTTATAAGAGTTTTCTACGTGGCCTATTTCGAATAATTGTATAAACGCAGGTCGTATGCTACATAAACATTTGTGTTTAGAAGCACTACATGAAAGCAAACTGTATTCAGTAATCTTGCAGTTGTTATAAAGACATCGTTGTTTTTGAAGCTATAATATATATAATATATAATGCTATATAGATCGTCATTGTAGCGATGATTAAAATAAAATGAACTAAATATAAGATTATTACGAATAACTCAAAAACTATTCATCACATCTAAACTAAATTTAAATAAGACTACATCATACAAAATAAGTAAAGTTTGGTTATATAGAGAATTGAGACATTAATTCATATTTATTATAGAGGGGCCCTTAAGTCTACGGTGGCGTCGCAAGTCTGAGGCGCTGCTCTGAGCTCCTCTCATATTCTCTCACAACGCAACGGGCCCGGTACCCGCACGGTAAATGCATGGCATGCAAAGGAGTTTCTTTTCTAATAAAATTTAGAAACAATTTAATTTTCAGGAAAATTAAATTTAAATACAAATATATCCGTATACGTTTTCTAAAAATGTAGAAAACGTGGGTGAAAAAGTGGGGAACGGAATTGTTGAAAGAGAATGGAGTTTCTTAACACTAGGTTCTCTGGTTCCCTCTTACCCTGCTATATGCGGGTTACAGCGTCAAGTTAAAAAAAAAGGTATAAATATTTGAACGTATTGGGACTACAACCCGCGCTTCTTAGAAACTGTCGCACGTTGGTGCCTTTGCAACAGCGTGTGACGATACTCAAATATTTCTATACGAAACATTTAATTTATTACCCAATGAATAAACATGTTAAAGCTCTATATATATTGTTATAACATTTAGTAGGAAGAGTACTCAAGTATGTCTGCAGCGAAACAAAAGGAGTAAGATAAAAGCTGTGATACCTGCCCCGATCGATTATGTATACTGTTTATATTATATCGACTACTTCATATCTCAATTGATTTAATTGCTGTATTACGGAATATTAAAAATGAATAAACAATAGCAATAAAGGGAAACGTTGATAATATAATGCGTTTTTATTTTTACTAGTGTCCCCGTTGACGCGTTAATAACGCGTTGTCTTTAGTAATGTATATGCCACTTTGTATAAACATGGATATCAAACCAAGGTAGTGTGTGTAACATTTATTTTATTAATTTTATATATATTTTTATATATTATTTTAAAAAGATATTATCATTCTGCGCTCTTCGCTGTGTAAACTATAAGTGTGCCAAGTTTCATTCTCCTCTGCCCGCGTAATTTTCGTAAAAAGGCATCCAAAGTTTTTGCCTCACATATTTATATATAGATACTACTCGAGGATTTTGGGACGTAAAAGAAAGTTTAGTGAGAAGTCACTTAACTCTTAGCATATGACTTATTTATATACGTAAATGTTTTTTTTACAGCTAAACCTCTTTAGTTGGGGTCTTAACTTAGTGTCAAGACACTCCGTTCTTCATTTTCCGCCAAAAAACGAGACATGCGTCTTAACGTGGTAGAGAAAATTTGAAATAAATAAAAAAAGTCCCGAGACAGGAACTAAAGCACGATTAAACACATTTACAAATAGACATTGTTTACTGGAACACAATATTTTTTTACGTTTCTCAAGGACTTTAGGAGATGGGAAAGTAAAAGAGTAAAGTAAAGGGAATTCACTGAGCTCTCCACATTTCACTTTTTTCAATACTTATATAACTCAAATATAACACTTGTACTACACGACCGGGAAAATACTAAATAAAAATTCCCCTAACCGGGACATAAACCAAACAACCCAACAAACATTTTATTCAATAGCTACATCAGTAAAACATCATTAGAAAAACATTTTTCCTCATGAACTTTAAATTTAAAAACAGCAAAAGAAACTGTTTCATGCAAATCATTTATCTTGCATATCAGTGTAGCCAAAGGGACCTTAGTGTCAATATTCTCCATTCGCGGGTTTCCCGTCGAAGTTGAGATATTGCGTGTCAGATGGAACTTAACGCCGCGCTCTGCCTTACCAGAAGGGAGAAATGAATATCATTTAAATATAATCACAGGTTAATGACTGTGGACGAGGCGAAAGACGTATGCAGGGACCGTAGCGTTTGGCGCTTCGTCCTCTCTGACTACCCCGCTAGGGATAAAACGTGAAGCTAAGTTAAGTTATCATTGCCCTGAATGGGAATCGAACTCAGACTCAATCGTTTTTACAGTTAGAGTTTCTTCCACTGCGCCACGATGGCCTCTTATTCAAAACCATCTAATATTTTTTTTAGTTTACTAAGCTCCATTCATATTGCAAATAGCTGCAAAATATTTAATTTGAATGCTAAAATATACTAAACGGCACTTAATTAGAATTTTCAAATACGCAATATTAAATTCAATTAGTACCTAATTGAAGCAAACATATATTATACTTAATGGAATTTAAAAGCTTAACATAAATTTAAGAGGAAAAAACTACGAGGGAAGCACCGCTGTTTTTATACAAGCACGTCTATCGCAGAAGGCTATTTAGACGGCAAATGCATACTTATATGTGTATATTAATACTAGAATAATTTTTGTGAAAATAATAAAATTATAATAACTTTTTTTAAAAAGAAACTAAAAGAAATAGAAATATTTTCTCATTACTTTTACTGTCCTGTCATTTGACAAGAATATTAGGTTTATGCTATGAAAATATCATATTATCATCGAAATCGGAGACAAAGGTACCTAAATAGTGTTGCAAAATTTTCTTACATAGACAAATAATACAGGAAATGCTAATAAACGAGTTAAAACATAAATTGCGTGAGGAACTTAGTGATGAGTCTCTATTTTCCACTCATCTTAAAATACGAACTGAGAGACTAAGTGGTAAATATAGGAAACATTTGTTATAAGTGTGGAAAATTATCTTGTGTGAAAATGAAAACGCAGAGGCACAAGCGTGCAACTGTAAACGTGACAGGTTGTGGATTCGATTCCCACTCCAGGAAATGAAGTTTTTCATTTTCTGGGTTTGGTAACAACCCAAAGCGCGGTGTTGAGTTCCGCCACTCAACAGGCAATGCCTCAATTTGGCGGAAAGTGGGGAAAAGGATTGTTGTAAGAGAACGGAGTGTCTTAACACTAGGTTCTCAGGTTCCCTCTGCCTACCCTGCTAGTTAAATAAAAAAAAAAGAAACCTATTCGAATCACGTTCCAGCTATGTTCAAGCACAATCATTTCTTTACACAATATTCACTATAGAATATTCTAATAAAGATAACAAAATAATAACTGTATATAACAAAAATATATATAATTTGCATCATCCCGTAGCAACAGCGCACCGCCTCGCTTTATCTAACTCGGCTAGAACTCGACGTAATTCAATATCGCTCCCAGGAGGTGCTTAGCAGTTTTAAATCTCCGCCATCTTAAGCCTTCTGATAAATAACTGAAATGGGTCGGAAATTAGCTACCAAGGAGTTTAGTATTAAGGTTACTGGGATTACTTTGCTGTTGAAATATTATTTTCTTGAAATACGAGCTTAAAGAGTATAGAATTCGTTTTTGTATGGATTAAATATTTGTAGTGGAACATCAAGGACGAAAATTTTGGGGATATAGTAGATAAGTTGTAGTACGTATTTTTGAAATAATTTAAAAATGATATGATCGCTACTTTACGTATTTATCACAATCTTATAATATATATTTTTTAGAAAATAATACAAAGTATAGTTTTAACTTATTTTCATTACAAAACTTTAAATTTCGCTACCCTCTCTAATTACCCAGCTAGAGATAAAGCGTGAAGTCAAAAAAAAATCATAATAAATATATAATATATATGTCAAATATACATATCTTTAAATTGCTTAAAAACGTCTACGCAACGCAATGGGTGGCTTCACGTGTCTTAAATGTGAAAATAATATAGAAATCTTTAATATCTAAACTGTAAAAATTTATAGCAGCCATTTGGCTCAGAGGCAAGATTGAAAAATTATCAAATAAAGAAGTACGCAATATCGTTTTGTTTTACGAACGATAGAAATCGCTAAGCAAGCAATTTTCAGATTAAATTCTTTCAATCCGGCTCGTGGCGATATAAAAACTGGCGCGCTGGCGATCGTCCCGTACTACTGGCTAGTAATGACCTAATAATATAAGCCTAAGTTCTTCTTCATATAGCTTTTTAATATTGTCGTAAGAATTATTGGCTGAAAAAAACTATTTATATTTAGTTAGTTAGTTAGTTTGACAATTCGGTCGTACCCCTCTCCGGTTTCCATGTATGAGTGGTAATATTGGCGGTAATCAACGCCGCAGTTCATGCAATACATCAGATACAGACTGGTATATTTTTATGTATATTTACTAGTAATTTTCTTACTATGATTTACTTATGAGATCATTAGGTTTTATCTAAACGAGTAGCTCTATTGAAGTGTAAAATACTAGTTTCCTTAGCAACGTGTATGTCACTTGATTCAAAAGTATTTCTCATAAGTTATTATAAATAAAATATTAATTTTGTACACTCCTCCATGCATATGTATGCCAATTTTCATACTCCTCCATCCGCGTAGTGTTCATATTTACATAATTTTATGATAGCTAACAATATATTAAGAGATACGTAATAATTAGGACTTTATCAAAAACAATAACCGATTTCAAATAAAATGCACTAAAAAGTAACATAATTGAAAATAGCTTAAAAACTGCATGTCAGATCTTAATTTAAATGGCATCACATGAGAAGCACTTTACAAATACAAAACGAATCATTAAAATAAGTTCATTCAGTAAAAGTTATACACATAAAAAATACAGCCAAATTGAGAACATCTTTTATTTAAAATCGGTTAAAGATAATAAAATAGTTTAATAAAGTTCAAAATCTAGTACTTATAGTAAGTAGTATTGGAAAATAATTTATCGACTTCCTGTCACCCTTGTCTGGGGATATACAAGATGGTTTATTACTAGAACTTAAAAGCTTCATATTTTTTTCTTTGATTTTTATGCTTGAACTTTAGATTCACTTCAGCTTTATTAAGGTATGAGGACATTTTTTTAAATAGGAGGTTAGCTTGATCGTTGTAATACAGTGATTTAGTTTTCTTTTTCTTTTTTTTTAAATTCACGCTGTATCTCGCATATAGCAGGGTAGGCAGAGGGAACCTGAGAACTTAGTGTTAAGACACTCCGTTCTCTTACAACAATTCCGTTCCTCACTTTCCGTCAAATTGAGGTATTGCGTGTTGAGTGGCAGAACATTTAGTTACTTTTTGAAATTCTCATTTCAAGAGCTGAGTCACTTAGCTGACTATATTGCTCTGGTTAGTATACAAAATCAAAAAATACCTTAAAAATATATTAATTTTACAACTGGATATATATTATTATTATTATTTTATTTTTTAACTTCACGCTGTAACCCGCATATAACAGGGTAGGCAGAGGGAACCAGAGAACCTAGTGTTAAGACACTCCATTCTCTTTCAACAATTCCGTTCCCCACTTTCCGCCGAATTGAGGCATTGCGTGTTGAGTGGCGGAACTCAACGCCGCGTTTTGCCTTGTTACCAAACCCAAGAAATAAAAATACTAAATTTTACTTTTCCTGGAGTGGGAATCGAACCCACAACCTGTCGCGCTTTCAGTCGCACCCTTGTGCCTCTGCGCCACGACAGGCGTTATATACGTTTACTTATATTAAATTAAACCATATTATAAATTATTTTAGCCAGATCTGAAGTGGGATTTGTAAGATGAAGATTACAAGCTCCAATATATTGATCCTCAATTTGTGATAGCAGAGGTTCATAACTTTTGTATTTAGTTAAATTGTGGTTTTGACAAAAAGATTTCTTTTAATATTTTTTTTTTATACCTTTCTCGCATAGCAAGGTGGTCGGAGAGAGATTGTTAAGACTTTCCGCTCTAAATCTAGACAATGAGTGTAACTTAACACTGCGCTTTATTTAATAAATTATATAATTATATATTAATAGTAAATGATTACAAACACTTGCAATTGTTACTACATATATATGTATATCTATATATTTTTAATTTCACGCTGTATCCCGCATATAGCAGGGTAGGCAGAGGGAACCTGAGAGCCTAGTGTTAAGACACTCCGATCTCTTTCAACAATTCCGTTCCCCCCTTTCCGCCAAATGTATATATTTATATATATTTCCATTAATTTTAAGAGTAATAAAAAAGAATATAAAAAAATCGATAACGCAAATTAGCAAAAGTGAATATTATTCACTTTTGAGACGCTTATTTGATATACAATAGATTGTATAATGTAATTGCAATTGAAATTGTTTCTGTAACGTTTGCTTTATCTAATTATGTGTTCATTTGTTTTTCAACATAATTACCTTTTAATTCAGTTTTCATTAAGAGGCCATTGTGGCAAAGTGGGGCGTCCGAGTGTAATTACGATTGGTTATGGGTTCAATTATTGGAATGATCTCCGAGTGGGATAATTTCTCCTCCTGAAGATCCTAAAATTTTACAGGAATAGGAATTATAGGGAATATATTTAAATTAATGCCTTTCGTGGCGCAGATGCACAAACGTGCGACCGTAAACGCGACAGGTTATGGGTTCCGATCCCACTCCAGAAAATGTAAAAGTTTAGTACTTTCATTTACTGGGTTTGGTAACAAGGCAAAGCGCGGTATTGAGTTCCATCACTCAGCACGCAATACCTTAATTCAGCGGAAAGTGGGGAACGGAATGTCTTAACACTAGGGTCTCAGGTTCCTTCTGCCTACCCTGCTATATTCGGGATACAGCGTGAAGCGATATGAGATGCCTTGACAACTGTCGCTAACCTGCTCATAAATTTACAAATCAATTAACTAAAAAAAAAAGAAAAAAAAATGTCAGTGGGTGAGGATCTCACCATAGTCTTAAGATACAATTAGGTAGTTCTATTTAAGTACGCACATGTAACAAACAATAAATAAAAAACAAAAGAAACAAAAGGCACGAGCAAGTGCGAGCCCGTGGATGTAATGTAACTCATAAAAAAAAATACAGCGTGAAGTTAAAAAAGAAATATATATTTTTAAATTATTATTGACCTTGACTTTATTTATATTATGCTACTATAGCCATATATAAATACCCCTTATAGCAGGGTAGTCAGAGAGACGTAGTATCAAGACACTCCGTTCACCACGTTCCACCTGAAATAGAGATATGAGAATTCCCGTGTCTTATTACTTTCTTATTTCTTGTGTTCCTTATATCTTATAATCAGAGTGGGGAAAGTAAAACTGTTTAAATATAATAATTCCCCCGAACAGGAATCGAACCTACAACCACGTTTACAGTCAGATGACTGTTCCATAGCGCGATGGCCTTATTTTGATTATATAATAATATTTAACTAAAAAAACTATTTTTTAGAGTAATAAATTAGTGTTAAATCACTACGTTTTCCTGAACACGTTTTTCGAACACTTACATTATAAAATTGTCTATAATAAAACCTATGAACATAAATAAAATGGGATTACCCTATCTATCTTAGAACGATGAACCTTATTATGAAGCGAAGCGGTCGTGCTCTTATTCGAAGAAAAAACTCATTAAGCTCTAATAACTTTTATGGGTATATGAAAGCTATCGAATATGTTATTTGGTGAAATAGATTCTAAAAAACGTAAACTCAAAATCATCTTGACGCATTTGTTTCTAATTCGTGGGGAACGATATTTAATTTTTTTTTTGAGTATTCACAGTGGACTTAACACTAGGTTCTCTGCTCGTGGCTCTAACTATTCTTATTTAACTAAAAAACTGCAAATACTTACGAATGGAAAACCTTCAAAATTTTCATATTTTAAAGTATCAATCATACACTTAGAAAATGAAAAACACTTTTAGAAAACGTATAAAAGTTTGAACGCAGCGGGACTCGAACCCGCGCTTTAGAAACTTCCTGAGAGCTTTGACCACTAAGTCAAATTTTTATTTTAACTTAAATTTATATATCTATCTTTATTAACTATCACCCTCATCCAAGCGCAATACAGAAATATGTACATTATCTTGCTCCTTTTACATACAGTCAAGGCCGGAACAAATTACATGCGCACGCGCAACTCATAACTAAATCACTGATAAGAGGGACATTACATATTAATACAGTGTGTGGGGTCAAACGTGAGGTCACAGGGGAAGTCTTCAGACCCCACTCTATCTAGAGCAGTTAAGAGCTGTTAGTGCAAATAGATTAAAGTTAATTGGTTATCCTTTTTGCTCTTTTTTACTGGATAAGTTTTTAAAAAAAAATCGTTTTTTGTTTATTTCAAACATTTAGCAGAGTGTCAGTAAGTTAGTGTAAAATAATGTCTCGATTTATTTTATATTTTTTATCATATCTTTCCGATTATTGTGGAAATATTTATGAAATATTAATACTTGAAACCATTTTTTCTATTCTCTAAGTAAAATGCAGAAAATGTCTGTGTGTGTTATACAATATCGCTAATTGGACTAAAATTAATACATTATTTTGCTCCATTTGGCCCCTCTATATAAGGTAAATAAAGCATGAAGTTAGGAAAATTAAAAAATTGGCCTACAAAAAGGTGATATTGTGAGAAATTAACGGGACATATGTTAATATCTAGACATTGAACAATGTTACAAAAATGATTACAATTATGAAAATAATTTATAAGTAACACGAATATATTAATGAAATGACACAATAATAAATACAACTAATACATAATATTATATTCTATAATACATAGTAAATATTGGTAATAATGTATAAACAAGCAAATTTTGGAAGGTGTGATGTATCTATTCTTTCCAGGTTATCTATTGAATTGTAGTGAACAAGTAATCCATACAAAAAATACACCAGCTCTACACATACGTCTCAAAACGTAGTTACTTAAATAAATCAATGAATATCTTGTCACGAAACAAATATTTAGGATGAGACCAATGAACTCCACTAGTAGTAATTAATTAATCGTTAGGTTGCCAATTCTATCAGCAATAGCTAGATTGTATTTGTCATAATAATAAAATATTATATAAAATTTACCTGGAAATCGAGTTATTGGAATAAGATTAGCTAAATTTGTTTTATTACATATTGGGCTGCCTTTGAACTTTATTAGAATTTCATTCAATGTACTCAAAAACTATTTTCTCAAGGCTGCAACTATAAAAAAATTAAACACTTTTTGGCACTCACAAAAAATATATATTTATACTTCGTCGTTTTTTATTTCAGGGAATTTATATATAGCTTTAGTTAGGTGATATGTATACAACTGTCTCCACACAAAGTAAACAATACATGTACTTATTTAAATTACACATATGTTGATTTGTTATTAATAAATAAACGCGTCATGCTGTAAACGTAAGATAACACTGTAATATAGCTGCAAAAGCGATACTCTCCCGGGGGTTTCCTCTACAGATGCTGTTTCAATATATAAAGTCGACCCAATTGTACATACATCATTCCTTACTCACATTTCTTAAGAGTCGTATTAAGAAGCAAATAAGCTAACTACTATAATGTACGCAAAGATCTTATTGCTAACAGTGTTCACAGCGTGCGTCAGCTGTCGCTACGTGTCGCTCCCGTACAGTGCAGTCGCGCTTGTAGAGGACACTGCCGACTTGTTACAAGATGACTTAGAACATTTATACTCGGAGCACGAGTTTGAATCCGCGAGACCAGTGTATGTGAGCTCCAGAGTGCGTCGTCAAACAGGAGTCGCGAATACGAATCCCGACGGCACAGTCAACCTGATGGCGAAGGTGCCTTTCGCCGGCAACGACAAGAACGTGCTGAGTGCAGTCGGTGGCGCCTCTGCTCTCAGACCCGACGGACTGCACACGCCCGGCAACAGCTACGGCGCGGTGAGCGGTGGACTGGCCTGGGACAATGTGTGAGTTGATACATTTAGTCATTTGATGGAGTATTTTAGTGTCGTATATATTGTATTTGTCTATATTTATGCTAACTGTCGTTTCCAGTAAGGGCCACGGTCTGAGCGTCACCGGCAAGCACATCCCGGACTTCGGCAACCAGCTGACCGCCTCCGGGAAGGCGAACATCTTCCACAACGACCACCATGACCTCACCGCCAGCGCGTTCGCCACTAAGACGATGCCCAGCAACCCGCACATACCCAACTTCAACACTTACGGCGGCGGCCTCGACTACGCGTTCAAGTAAGTCATCTCTATCTTTACTACTACTATAGTCGTGGTGTGTAGTATATATTACAAAGAATATTATCATGTGTCCATTGTGCAGCAACAAGATGGGCGCGTCCTTGAGCGCGGCGCACACGGACTTGCTGAAGCGCACCGACTACTCGGCGATGGGCAACCTCAACCTGTTCAAGACGCCCTCCTCCTCTCTGGACCTCAACGCCGGATACAGCAAGTCCGTCTCGCCGTTCTTACCCAACAGCAACTGGCAACCATCCTTCGGAATGTCATTCTCCAAATATTTTTAAAGATATTATTGTATATATTTTAAATACCGCCTAAAAATATTTTGATGCATTTAATTTAATCATAATAAAGAAAACGACTATCAAATTATATTTACTAACAAATATTCTGTACAGTTAGTAAGTGTTATGTACCTGAGTGAACAGATCTTTAGAAATTACTACAGTTATTCTAAGTACTGATTTAAATAAAATATTTTTAATACATAAAATATTATATTTCACTATATAACCTTTTAGTTATATAATCATCTGATTCATGAGTTTAAATCGATTACGATTTTTTGCATTTTCTGCACTCACCGATTCCATTATGACAAGTTCATCTTTGCTGACTAAGTTTAATAAGAAACTAAAATTATTGAGAACTTTATCCCTACAAATTTTATACTTTTAAAGATAACATTAGAAAACAAAAAAAAAAAAACATATTTTATTTAAAAGTGTCTCACTTTTGAGAGTCTAAAGTTATAAAAATTATTCTAATGTAACAAGTATATATACATAACTATGTATGAAATTAAACTCCTTGGTGACCCATATGACTCATACAGTAAATAGAAAGGCAGGGTAGAAGAATTCTTATGATTATAATAAAATTCTTGACAATATTCGAAACGTTTGGTTTTCTCAAGTGTATTTTTGAATATTTGACTTTTTGTTCGTATAAAATAGCATCTTTTATTATAATGTATAGCAAACTCGAAAAGCAACTTACTAAGCACATACAATGTCATGTTATATAAGAATAATCTTTACTTAGCTTGAGCCAAATATAAGTTTAGGAAAACCAATGAGTACATTAACAAGTAAGGCGTGACGCAGTTGAGAAGCACCTTAGAATACACGCGATGGTTTTGGGTTCGATTTCCACTTAAATAATGATTATATTTAAAAGATATATACCTGGTCTAACTTGGAAAAGCGCAGCGTTGAGTTCCGCCACTGTATTTACAATGTCTCTTAAATAAACATAATGTGGTACCACTAAATGCGGTAGATGCGTGAATATTAAAATAAATTGTATAAAATAATATTGAACATATGAGCTTAACGTGTATAAGTACAAGCTTCCTTTACATAGTCCTCTTGTGGGCTGTTCCAACTAAACTGAGTGAGAGGTAATTCAATAATGTACATTATATGCAAATGTTGCATGTAGGATGTTTAAAATTACCCTTTTTATATTCATAATAAAAAATAAAAAATTGATATATATGCCTGTCGTGGCGCAGAATCACAAGCGTGTGACTGTAAGCAAGACAGGTTGTGGATTCGATTCGCACTCCAGGAAATGGATTTTTTTATTTCTTGGGTTTGGTAACAAGGCAAAGCGCGGCGTTGAGTTCCGCCACTCAGCACGCAATGCCTGTTATTATAGTGAATAAACTAAAAAAAAACCTCCATTTTCGTTAATTATTATTTGACATGAAACTTACATTGCGTTGCTAAGCAACCTCCGAACTTTTATACATTACAGCTTCATAGTGTTGGTTTTTCGCTACGATGTACGCGCGCATAGTAAAAATTTACTCTCCCTCTCTTCCCTTACGCCGAAAGAAATATAAGTTGAAAAAATCGAACCAGTGAATACCATAGTACAAATAATGTTTAAAATAAATAATTTCTAATATGCCAAAAGGACAATAAACATTTAAATCGTCTCAAAAAAAAATCCTAGCATCAAGTTGTTTCGAAATTCTTTCGCTACTCGAAGATTTTATTTTAAATATAATTTTAATTCTTCTTTGTAATAAGACAACGTGCGGGGTTATGTTTCACCACTTAATACACAATTAAATACAGCTCGACAATGTAGGAAAAATCAAACCGGTGAACACTGTATTACATTTAAAGTTTAAAATAAATAATTTCTAACATGCCAAATGGACACAAAAAATGGTGCAACATTTGAAAACGGTCTAATAATCTAGTTTTATGCTGAGGCGTCATCTCATGAATATGCAGCGTGTGTCCGCTTGAACATATTAATTATGCACGGTTTACGTCCGCTCTTGTTAAGGCAACGTGGTTTTCATTTGGAAAATTTAAACCATTTTTTAATATTTTTCAACTTGTTACATATTTAATAATAGGGATTAAAAGTTGAAGTTAAGTTAAAATTTAAAAAAAACTCCTAATAATGGATTTAATTTGATGTGTAAAATAACCGTTTCCTTGGCAACGTGTATGTTCTATTATTTGAAACACCGTGCCTTATCTTACCAGAACGGAGAAATGGAAATAATTTAAATACAATCAGTCCCCCAGTGGGAATTGAACCCATAACCTTTCTTCTTTACTGCGACGCGAAGGCTTCTTTTGTATTTCTGATACATTATTATAAAAAATATTAGTTTTTTGCACTTCTTCTCCATGTACACTACTGAAAAAATATTTCTTCAAATTCGAAATTTTCAAAATTCAAAAATTATCGTGACTCTTCCATTGTAAGACATGGTCGATCTTCTCCGAAATCGATTAACTTTAAATAAAAATAAATGGATGATGCTCATCTAGTAACACAACATATCTAAAGGTAAAAAAAAGGAAAAATAAAAAATATTTAATTATGTACGCACAATAAAAAAACTATTGATGAATGAAATTATTAGACAAATGTTTCTAGATAATATTCGCCATTCGAAATTCTATCCAATTCAATTTTTTTCATCATGTCAGAAATATGAACTTAAAAATCAAAAGTTGTAATTAGAAATTTAACAGAAGGAATTTGAAACTTATAAAAATATTGGAAAATCTATATTAGATACGAATGCATGTATTTGTCACACTGGGAAATGAACTCGTTACCATCACTTACATTAAAAAAAACACACACAATAAGACTTTTGAAAAAAATAAAAACATTCAACCTTACCCTTAAGTAACTATGTACTGTCGGTTTTAGAGACCAGATTTTAAACGTAGCGGAACTCTAAAGTGCTGAATGTAGGAAAAAAATTGTCGCGCCGTGGCTTATAAAAATTTAACAGTTGAATACACCACGTACATGTGGCGTGGGAGGAAGGATGCTTGGCAAATAAACATTGTGGGTAAATATGTATATATTCTCTTATATTTTGAAATATATTTTGCGCTTAAATTTTGTAATTTAAAAAAATATTAAATGATGGAATTAATTTGAAATTTATATTTAATTAAGTAATTAAATTTTGAAAATATAAATGATTTTTTATAGGAATTAGGATTTTTTTATTAAAATGAGTCTTTTAGGTGTATAAGAATTTTCAGAAACGATATAGAGGTACGACTAAGTAAATTATTTGTTTTAGCTTGTTGTTTACCGCATAGCACATTAGTCAGAGAGAACCTTCGCCAGTTCTCAACTTTCCACCCGAAATCGTCGTATCAGACGTTGCGTGTGCAGTTGCGGAACTTAATGCCACATTATGTCTTAATATATCCATTTTAATGTTTTGTTATCTATATACTCGTATAATTGTAAGATAATTTTGCAATGCTATTTAGAACTAAGTCTGATGTCTTTATGTGGACCATAATAATAAGAAAATCCTTTACAACTGACTTTTTAGTATTTTTGAACGTTTCAAATACAAAATTTCCTTTACTTTATTTAATTTTCAATAATAAATAAAATTTGACTGAATACAAAGCGTATAAAACAACCTTATTCTTCAGAAAATACGTACGAAAATATATTCAAATCCTCATACAAATATATCTTCTAGCATGATATCTCATGCAAACAATATTGTAAACCTTTGCTACGGTCATATTTCTATTTTATAGCCAAAGTGCGCAATACATTGCCTCATACGGCTATCTTAAATACATACTATTATGAGGTTTAAGGCAATATTTATGTAGGTCTGTGTGTACTGGACGCTAGAAGTCTGGTGATATAATAACGGTGTTAGGTTACGGGAAGTATGTAAATTGAGTGATAAGTGAAAAACGCAAAGTTTTTATATCTAACAGTAGCAAGGGGTAAAAATTTTAAAAAGGAAAGCCGGTATATTTAGGGAAGCCGGTACATAGAGGGTAAGCTGGTATATACATGACGGTGTAGGATGTTAATTTTTTTTAATAATTTCATTCTCAAATTTTTCTGGCATGTTTCTTTTTTTCTTAAGTTCTTTTTTTTTTATTTTATTAAAAACTGGGGTACATACGATTAGTACATACATATATATAGAACATTAGCGAATTAAGTTTCCACTTATACATTCAACATTCAAAGTTTTTTTTATACAACATCACTCTAAAATAATGTCACTCTCGTTTTTCATTTCATTATTGTCATATACAACAGGTAGGCCGGAAGGAACCGTGTTAAATGGACGACTCGCCACTGCTGCCGAATATATGTATGTATTTAACATAAAAATATTAAAAAGAAAAAAATATTCATATTTTGCATCGTCAATCATGCCTATTTATTAATTTATGGATAAATTAATTTAAAGTAAACGTATCATGCTTCATTTTTTCATTATCCTTGTCTGAGCAAGGACATCAGGCGTGAAAATGTTTTTTTTTCGTCGGAAATTTTTAAATAAATCGGACGTCAAGAAGCACATTGATAGATAGATACAGGTGAATATAATAGAAGCCTTTTAAAAATACAAAAAACTAGTATATTTGTTACCTAAAATAATATCATAGATGCCATATTGGCGAAGTGGGACAGCATCTGATTGTTAACGGGATTAGTTGTAGATTCGATTCTCACTCAGGGGAATGATTATATTTAAACTATTTTTATTTTTCCACTCTAGTAAGATAAAGCGCGGCGTTGAGTTTCGCCACTTAACACGCAACGTCTGGAATACGGATGCAAAGCGAACGGAGTATCTTAACACTAGGCTTACTCTGATTACCCTGCAATGCGGGATAGCGTGAAGTCGCTTTTATAAAATATCAATACCGAATGAAATTTAAAACATTAAAACGACACTAAAATATCGATACACTATGAAAAAAAGTGGTAAAAGTCTAAAAATGCAGATATCGTTGGTAGCCGCAACAATTTTAATTAAAACTGCGTCGGAACGACACTGCTTTATCGCAAACCACAGCTATCCAATAACGGCGCTAAAATAAAACCATCAAATAGCTGCACTATGAAAACATGACAAAGAAATATTGAAATGAAGAAAATATTATTCATGGGATCGTGGCTTAATTGTGAAGTGTTAGTAGATTTCGTTCTTCGGAGAAATTTTTTTTTATTAAAAAAACAATAAATCACTTAGCACATGATGTCTCTAAGCTGAATAATTAGTAGATCTTATTCTTATCGAGTAAGATCTTATTGCTGTAGTAGAGTAGGCAAGGAAAATCTAGTGTCAAAACACTCCGCCCTCTACTCTCTGCCCATATTCGAGACATTGAGTAACAAATAGAAAAATATATAATAAAAAATATATAATATAATATATATAAAATAAAAATATATAATATAATATACCTGCTTGTGGGCTCCATTCTCACCTAGAGAATAATTATATTTAAATTATTTTCATTTCTCCACTCTAGTAAGGCAAAGCGTGGCGTTGAGTTCCGCCACTTAACACGGAATGTCTCAAATTTGGACGGAAAGCGACGAACTTCGTCTAGATACTAGTTTCTGACTACCCTGCTATACTGGGTAAAGCGTGAAGTTGCTTGTTACATACCTAACATCATTTCCCCATAACCGCCTCGAAACCCCTCACATAAGATAAAAGTTTATAAGCTGTAAACCTTCTGATAACAGTTTTTACGTGTCATCGGAGGGAAGTTGTGCACACCTTTATACACTTACTTTATCGTTTAGTTCTATATCTACCATCTAGAGATAGGTAATCTTTGTAAGTACGTAAATTCAATTATTTAGGGTATGGCGCTTTAAATATTATATTACGTGACTGACAAAGCAGGGAGGTGTGTAAATAAAGATTTTTTTTCTTAATATGGTAGGCAGAGAGAACCTAGTGTCAAGATTCTCCGTTCTCCGGTTTCCATGTCATTGAAGGTCAGTTAGGCACATTCTTACAATTACTTTATCGTTTAATTATGGATAATCTATGCAGGTATATTTAACTATTTGTAGAGTAGGGCTGCAGGTATTTGTAACTTAACTCTATGTTATGTCTAATACACCAGGAAAAAGTATAAATAAATATTTTTGATTACAAGAGGGCGGGCCAGAGAGAAACTATTATCAAGATATTCTGCTTTTTGCTTTTTGCTTGAAACGAGACATAGCGCGTTATGTACCGGAATTCAACGCCGCATTTTGTCCTACCTGAAAATGATAAAAAAAGAAATATTATGTTCTCGTGTGGGAATCGAATCCACAATTCCGTGTATTGCCAGACAATTTCTAGAAACGGATTTTGAACGGAATATTATAATGTTGACTCTATTCCAGGCTGACTATCTTGGTATGCAGGAAAATGCGTGAAGTTATAAAAAAATAAATACGTTCCAAGATGAAAAATATTAATTTTGTAGTATAAAACCATAACTATTTAAGATAAAAGCCAGTTTAAAGTTACAAATGTGTACTTAACACATTATATGTTGCTAACGTAAAGTATAATTGTACACATTATTGTAAAATGAAGCGTTATTCCAAAACAGAGTCCATACGTTACTTTAGGCTCCATTTTAAACTATGTGTACGTACTTAAACGTCTAAAATTCAGTAATATTACTCTGTATATATAAACCTCTTCCTTTATATAGTGCCTGACAGACTACATACATACAAAACTATTGTCCAAAGTAAGCTGGAATTTTCCATGTAGAATTTGCCACACCTTGGGGAGTATAGAGGAGCACTAAGAGAGAATCTCTCGAAATTGCCATGAAAATGGCAAAAAACGAAATTTCTGGTTTTTTAGTGCAGGCAAACGAAATTGCGGGATAAACCTAGTTAAAATGTAAATAATTAAAACAAAGTCTATAAAGGTTATTCCTTGAACTACGCCACTTTAGGCTCCACTTCAAATTGTAGTAAAACGTCTAAAACACAGTATTATTAATACAAAATAAGCAAATACCTTTGTTAAAACGGACAATAGCTCAGAAAGTTAGGCTATAAAGCTGGAACTAAGTTAATTTCGCCACAACCCCCCGCGGCTTCTTACGAGTGGTAACATTACGTAAATTGTAAACACCGTTAAGTTTTTATACGAATTTGTAACTTGTAATGTTCATTAATATAGAGATGAGATTATTGCTATTGTAATTGGGTGGGAAATGGAAACGGAGTGTCTCGAAACTAGGTACTCTCTGACTATCTAGATATGTGGGACAAAGCGTTAGGCTGTAAAGAATGTAACTATATTCAGGTAAATCCTTAGCTTTACAATTCAAGTCAATTTTAAGATTAATTTTAAATTATTAATTATGATTTTTATGATGTTACTAAGGTCCTTTTCGCTTCATTAGCCAATCTATTTGGAAAGAACAAAAAGTACAATTAAAATGTCTAATTAACTTTTAATGTTTTAATCATTTTCAATCGCCAAACTGTCAAGCATAAAAATCACTTCTTTTTTTTCTTTTTTAACTTCACGCTATATCCCACATATAGCAGGGTAGGCAGAGGGAACCAGAGAACCTAGTGTTAAGACACTCCATTCTCTTTTAACAATTCCGTTCCCCACTTTCCGCCGAATTGAGGCATTGCGTGTTGAGTGGCGGACCTCAACGCCGTGCTTTGCCTTGTTACCAAATCCAAGAAATGAAAATACTAAAATTTACATTACCTGGAGACTTGAAAACCACTTGCTTACACGTATTACGTTTTTATGTAATAGAAAGATGTACTAGATACTTATGGTTATATTATCGTTATAAACCATAATCAATAACGAGGGTATATAAAGGCGATCGAAATTTCCCTTGTCTCTCTTTGCCGTCGACTATCAACTAGAAACAACGCTGACGTTACTCTGACCGATTTTCAATTTTAATTTTTAATTGTTGAGAAGTTATTATCCCATTCTAACTTAATATTTTTTTGTTAAGATTATGGCCATATTATACAATAACCTTTAGAAATCGTAGTCTACGTGTTATTCTGATGTAGTTACAAACTAACATTGGTGTATCTATCTCTAAAGGCGACAGGTCGTGGGTTCGATGCCCACGCCAGGAAAATATTAAATATTTAGTATTTTCATTTGCTTGGTCTGGTAACAAGGCAAAGGGCGGCGTTGAGTTCCACCTCTCAGCACGCAATGCCTCAATTCGGAATCAAAACACAAATCTTAAGAGAACGAAATGTCTTAATATTAGGTTCTCAGGTTCCCTCTGCTTTACGCTGTAACCCGCACGATAGCGTGCGGGTTACAGCGTAAAGCTAAAAAAAACGAATAACTAGCTTCCAACTGTCCTTACAGACGTTTATATGTGTAGTATTATATATTAGTAGGATTTTTTTCCTGTATTATTACCTTGTTAGATTTCCTTATATTCAACGATTTTTACAGGTTATCGTTTTTGTTATTCTGAAGGAAAACCATCAAGGAAAACGGGAAAGGACAATAAAAGAAAATATGCTTTTATAGTATATAAATAAATAAAAATAAAATTGAAAGAACGTTATCATGGCGCAGTTGATGATGTTTGATTGTACGATGATTGTGGGTTCGAGTCCATTAAGAAAATATTTTTATTTAAACTTGTTTTTTTTTTATTTCGTTTTAGTAAGACATTGCGCGGTGTTGAATTCCGCTAAATAGCACAAAAAATGATTAAAATGAGTAAGTGATAAACACAGTCTGTTAACACTATTCTTTCTGTCGGCCGCAGTGGCGCAGTGGGACTGCATATGTCTGTAAAGACGCCTCTTTGTGGGTTCGATTTCGCCTTAATGGAATGGATATATTTGAATTATTTTCATATATATGTGCTGGTGAGATATACGCGGTATTGAGAACCGCTAAGTAACACACAATAAAAGAATTGACAATAGGAATTAGAGAATGTGAAGTGAATTGGCACTAGGTTGTCTCTTACTATCCAGCTATGAGGGAACAAGCGTGATGTTGCTATTTTTCTGCTTACACCATTAAATGCGGTAGATGCGTTAAATACACAGAAAGAAATTAATAAAACAAATGAACATATTTAACGCCTGTCGTGGCGCAGAGGCACAAGCGTGCGACTGTAAACGCGACAGGTTGTGGGTTCGATTCCCACTCCAGGAAATGTAAAATTTAGTATTTTCATTTCTTGGGTTTGGTAACAAGGTAAAGCGCGTCGTTGAGTTCCGCCACTCAACACGCAATGCCTCAATTTGGCGGAAAGTGGGGAACGGAAATGTTGAAAGAGAATGGAGTGTCTTAACACTAGGTTCTCTGGTTCCCTCTGCCTACCCCGTTATATGCGGGATACAGCGTGAAGTTAAAAAAAAATATAATAATAATAATATATATCCAGTTGTAAAATTAATATTATATTATATTAATAATAATAATAATATGCCCGCAGGGCAGCTTGTGGCGAGCTGTTGGGGAGTGGCGACCCCACGGACCTGAGACCTCCGGAGGGGAATTGTAATTTATCCCCCGCCTCTGGCTTGCCTTCACTGGCCGGCAGAGTGGAGCGCAAGAGCTATATGCTCGGAAGGGTGGAAGTGCTCAATCTGCGTAATAGCGGGGAAACCCGCTCACGAGCTCACTCGCGATGGTGAAACCGGTGCACACCTCTCGACACCCTTAGCCGACCACACCGATGTTGCGCCCGAGGCACTACGCCGCTTTGTGGGGGCCCATCTAGTGGGAGGCGAGTCACCGTCCGCTAACCTTTCAATTTGAGACTGTTGAAAAGGCGGACGTCCGGTAGTCTCAATCAATAGCCCAGTACTTAGTCCATCCAAACTCCATTCCATAGCCCTATTTTAGTTTTCCATATGTTCCATAGCTCCTACGCATTGACCGGTGACCATCTCTGAGCAATTTCCTATGGTTACTCAGAGATGGATCCCGGTCAATGCGTCAGATTAAAAAATATTGTTGTCTCAAAGGGGCCTCTACGTGTTGGACCTGTGTCCCCACGCAAGCCTTCCAAAGGACCGGGTTCCTTTGAACCCGAGAACCTGTAACGAGATACATAATAATAATAAAAAATAATATATTAATATATTAATATTATTGTTGCGCCCAAGGCACTACGCCGCTTTGTGGGGGCCCATCTAGTGGGAGGCGAGTCACCGTCCGCTAACCTTTCAATTTGAGACTGTTGAAAAGGCCGTCCGTCTTTTTTTTTTCCGATAGTCTCAATTAATAACCCAGTACTTAGTCCATCCAAACTCCATTCCATAGCCCTGTTTTAGTTTTCCATATGTTCCATAGCTCCTACGCAATGACCGGTGACCGTCTCTGAGCAATTGCCTATGGTTACTCAGAGATGGATCCCGGTCAATGCGTCAGATTAAAAAATATTGTTGTCTCAAAGGGGCCTCTACGTGTTGGACCTGTGTCCCCACGCAAGCCTTCCAAAGGACCGGGTTCCTTTGAACCCGAGAACTTATAATAAAATTAATATATTAATATATTAATAATAATAATAATAAGCCCGCAGGGCAGCTTGTGGCGAGCTGTTGGGGAGTGGCGACCCCACGGACCTGAGACCTCCAGAGGGGAATTGTAATTTATCCCCCGCCTCTGGCTTGCCTTCATTGGCCGGCAGAGTGGAGCGCAAGAGCTATATGCTCGGAAGGGTGGAAGTGCTCAATCTGCGTAATAGCGGGGAAACCCGCTCACGAGCTCACTCGCGATGGTGAAACCGGTGCACACCTCTCAACACTCTTAGCCGACCACACCGATGTTGCGCCCAAGTTACTACGCCGCTTTGTGGGGGCCCATCTAGTGGGAGGCGAGTCCGCTAACCTTTCAATTTGAGACTGTTGAAAAGGCGGACGTCCGATAGTCTCAATCAATAACCCAGTACTTAGTCCATCCAAACTCCATTCCATAGCCCTGTTTTAGTTTTCCATATGTTCCATAACTCCTACGCATTAACCGGTGACCATCTCTGAGCAATTACCTATGGTTACTCAGAGATGGATCCCGGTCAATGCGTCAGATTAAAAAATATTGTTGTCTCAAAGGGGCCTCTACGTGTTGGACCTGTGTCCCCACGCAAGCCTTCCAAAGGACCGGGTTCATTTGAACCCGAGAACTTATAACGAGATACATAATAATAATATATATACAGTTGTAAAATTAATATATATCCCGCTATGTGTGGGATACAGCGTGAAGTAAAAAAAAAACATCTTTAAATAAATTACGCATAATAAAAATAAATAAAATTTACTCAAAACACTGTGCATTTAAACAAATTGTAGTCAATTTACGCAGAAGCGTGTTTGCAACTCTTAAATCCACTAAATTAAAGGGAATTTATTATGAAAACACGTTCGTCTTAACGACACTTAATGGACTATCGTGTTCCGTTTTGTATAATTTTAAGTTTAAGCGCTTCCTTTGTATATTTTGACGCCTTTATTTATTAAATACAAAGAACATTTTGTGTGTAATATTCATATTTTGTAGAAATTATATTCTTGTCTGGCGTGAATATGTTGATAATTCGAAAATATGTACTTTTCTTATATTATACCGGTCTAGGTTCCTTGGGAAGGCCTGTCGTGGCAGTACGAGCAGGTACGAGCATGTGACTGTAAACGTGACAGGTTGTGGGTTTCATTCCCACTCCAGAAAATAAAAATATAAAATTTTATTTGATATTTTAATTTCCTCGCTCTAGCAATAAGGCAAAACGCGGCGTTGAGTTCCGCCATTTAGGACGCAATGCTTCAATTCGGCGGAAAGTGGGGAACGGAAATGTTAAAAGAGAACGGAGTGTCTTTATACTTGGTTCTCTGGTTCAATCTGCCTACCTTGCTATGTGCGGGATACGGCGTGAAGCAAAAAAAATAGGGAACGTAAAAAAAGGTATTTTATGTCTTATATAAATAAGTATGAAAAGGCCCGTAAAACACATTCCATTCTATTTTCCGCAACTCTTATTTCCGCACCACATTCGTGAGACACTTTGAAATTGAAAAGAAATTGTATCTTTGAATGTTCCAAAGACTATGAATATTTTGATAGGCTTCTGATTGGTAGGAATATATATCTATAATGTGAAAGATAGTTGAGATATTGTTACAGATGGATCAGTTTGAATTTGGCAAAGTTACAGAATATATGGAGTAGAAGTACAGAAATCTATATTTTTTTATAATATTGCATTAGAAATTAATTTAGTTAATTAAATAAATATTATGTATGTTATCAGCCTACAAAATATTTTATATACACTTTTGTATAAAGTGATGTGCTACACGTGGCTAAGGCGTGAAAATTGTTACATATGTTCGGATTCCATTACAATACAATATTTTCACAGCATAAACCTCATGAGGACCCCCCGGAGAGCATGCATGAAGAGGTTAATGACTGTGGACGAGGCGAAAGAGGTATACAGGGACCGTAGCGTTTTGCGCTCCGGAACTCTGACCACCCCGCTTGGGATAAAGCGTGAAGTTAGGTAGGTATAAACTTGATTTTCTTACCAGGATAACAAGTCTAGTGAAAAAATAGTTTTGAAGTGTCTCTTTTAGTTGCTATTTAACCAATTTATTGAGGAGGTTATGTACTCGAATGTTTTTTTATGTTTTTATGTGTATTACCGCATAACTTTTAACTGGGTGAAGTAATTTGATTGATTCTTTAATTATATGATAGCTGGTGTTTCTGATGTGTTTCCATTTAAATTTAATTAAGGTTGGACGAGCAGTTTTTGACTTATTCGTAATAATTGTACTTTGTAATGCATTTTATTTAAATTCAGTTATTTTATTGGCAAAATTTTAATTATTTATACTATAAATAATCTATTATTATTTTAACATCAAAATAACATAGATTATTTTAATAAAGAAATAGTTATTTCTGTTTTACTAAGCACTAGTCCCAGACAATGAGTCACGCGCAATTAAAGCTTACAGCGTAACTTTAAAATTGTAACGTAGTATAAAGGAGTTGTTTTCAAAATATTTTCATGAAACACTGTTGTTATATAATATAATACTAAAAATGTTTTTTTTACTTGTCAATTTATATTTTTTATGTTAGTATTTTACCAAATATATTAACTTTTTAATTTCATATTAAATTATATATATATTTTTTAACTTCACACTGTAACCCGCATATAGCAGGGTAGGCAGAGGGAGAGAACCTAGTGTTAAGACACTCCATTTTCTTTCAACAATACCGTTCCCCACTTTTCTCCGTATTGAGGCATTGCATATTGAGTGGCGCAACTCAACGCCGCGCTTTGCCTTGTTACCAAACCCAAGCTACTAGTAGCTACTAGGTGAAATTCACATTTTTACAAAATTACCTAACTTACAAAAAAATCTATACATAAAGAAATGCTATATATAAATTTAGATGATGTTATGATAAGGTCACCCCCTGGCCTTAATATTTTTTTAAATTCCCTTTTTTATATTATGTACATTGCCTTAGTTGAAACAGTAATTACTTTTAATTTAACGAGCTTATTCTTTTCCGCACAGTAGGGTAGTCAAATAAAACTTTCCAGCCGAAATCGAAACATTGACAGTTAAGTTATGCGTAAGTTAAGCGGCGGAATTAAACGTCGCGTTTCACCACCTTTAAAAATACCCATTGCCTTAAGTGTTAAATCGAACCTATACCCACTCATGTTTACAGTCAGACACCCACTATGCTGCGATAGCCTTTAATTTAGCAACCTATAAATAACGTAAACACTAAACGTGGCGATGTCGGCAGTATTTTGGGCAAGATCGATTGATGAGCGTCTGGCGCACTAATGTGTGTATGATAAATTTTAATGTGCATTTGCATTTGTGAAGGAAAAACTTTCAACCCCTCTTTACGAAAATTATGCGGACGTAGGAGGAATTTTCCATAAAGTTTATATGCGAAAAATGCAGAAAAACACATAAGCGATATGTTTTTAATAAACGGACATACAATTCCTTAGCAACGTGTGTATATAAGTTTAATGTTTTTCGTAATCTTCAGTCAAATTACTAATGTCAGATGCTGTCTTACTGCGCCACGATGACCTGTTAATTAATCCACATACAAAATATTTGTAGGCAGAAAATAGAGTATATGGGCAAGAAGTGATATATCTCTCTGTAAATAGATACTTTGTAAGGTACGAGATATTCTAGTTGCAAATAAATAGTTGTTTGTACAGTACCTAAGTGATATACGAAAAAGTAGTTTGCCGTTTGCGTGGAACAGCTTGCTTAATGACAGTGTTCGCTGCACGCAACTAAGTGTTGAATTTTACTATGTATTTGTATTTGTTTTGATAGAGAAAATAATATATATTAATTTTAAATTGTTTTTTAATTATTTAAGCTTCACGCTGTATCAGGGTATAGCAGGATAGGCAGAGAGAACCTGAGAACCGATGTAATAAGACACTCCGTTCTCTTTCAACAATTCCGTTCCCCACTTTCAGTTTTAAATTATTAATAGAGTAATGCGCTTTTTGGTTCCATTCCCACTTTCATTTCTCCGCTCTTGTAAGATAAATTGCGGCGTTTAATTTCGCAGCTGAACAGGCAATGTCTTGAAATCATGCGGAAACCGGAGATCGGGTGTGCCTTGACATTACTCTGTACCTTTTTTTTTTGTTTTCGTGAGGAAATCCCTTTGCGGGTACCCGCCCGTTGGGGACTCGGACAGGTTATGTGGGACTCCTAAGCCGTCAGATAGTAGACCGACCGACTACCCGCTAAATCCTCACGGAGCTCCTCCTCAACCGCCACTAGCCGCGGGAACTACCCCAGTCTTGCATGGACCTCGGCGGACATTACTCTACCTGCCTGCGTTGTTTTACAAAAAAAAATATTATCATTTCATATATTACATTTCAGTTTTTTTACTCGTATAAACGTACAGAAACGAGTGATTTAATTTATATATTTGTATAGTATTACAGAGGAGCTTCTCGTGTTTAAGTCTTTGAATCTTTGTGCTTTATAAAATAAAATTACATACATATTTCTCTCTCTATTTAAACATTTTAATTTTAATATAAACATCATTTATATGAAGAATAAATTCCTTCGTCAAATTAATCAATCGTCCTAAATAAAAAATTATAAAAAAAAGAACAATTTCTAAAACACATAGACAGACAGACATTTTCAATATAAACACAATTGAAGTAAAGAACAACAATACAGACAAATAAAAGTTTAAACAATACACGTCAAGTACAAGAGACAATGCAACGAGTATGAAACCAAAACAAAGTGCTAACCGTTCGGATGTCTGCAGACGACTTATCTACCGTTCAACATTAAGTCTGCTCTTACAATGACATTAATTGTCATTTGATATGAAGTGACGTCTAAAAGATGTATATCTTTAAGAGAGACATATAATAGATATTTAGTGTTATATTTTTTGCGAAATTACACAAAACGTCCGTAAGTTGTGCCTATTTGTTATTTTGATGCATAAACTATGTTAGTGTAAAGTTTTGTTTAAATCGGTTCAGTAGGTTTTGCTAGTTCATATACGTATATTCTGTATCTACAAGCGGTAGGGTACAGACGTTGTCCCATATACACACACACACA
>JAKGSA010000609.1:574563-607464 GCA_033558755.1 Philaethria dido
TATATATATATATATATATATATATATATATTATTTTAACTTCACGCTGTATCCTATACATAACAGGGTAGGCAGATGGAACATGAGAACCTAGTGTTAAGACACTCCGTTGAGTGCTGAATGGAGTTGTCCAATATGCCACCATAATATCTAAGAACGTTTATATTTGTAATTTAATAATATTCTTTTTACTAATTCTCTTGTGATACAGTCAGTAAGAAATAGTGATATTTCCTACTGATTATCATTGTTTACTGACTATTTCACATCTTTACTATTTTCTTCTTTATTGAGAACCTATATACAATTTTGTTGAAACAAATATACCTTGTTTTCTGAAACTAAATTTAAAACAATATTTGTACGTATTACACAAATATTTGCTTCGTCGGCGCGCTTTTTCCGTTTTTCAGTTAGATTGTGATAATAAATAAATACCGTGGCGCAGCTGAATGAAATGGCAAGGTTATGGGTCCGAATCATGTTTAGGGTAAAGTATATTTGAAATAGTTCCTTTTTTGATCAACTGGTGGCTTTCAACATCGCCATACAGTAAACATCTAAACAGGCGTACATCAATTTTGGCATTATATCTAGATTTCTACGAGTATACACGATGGTTCAGGGTTCGATTCTTATTTGAGAGAAAGATTAACTTAAAATAATTTACACAACCTGCAATTTCTAGCATTTGGACGAAATGTGGAAAACGGAGTATTTTAACTCTCAGCCTTGTTATACAGAAAAAAGAGTAAAACTTATGCAGATTTTACAAAAAGTAAAAATGTATGAAATAAACAAAAATGTTCTTCCTATATTAAGTCCTTAATGGAATTAAAAAAATATTACTCTAAAAACAATTTCAAGAAATTTCTTACCTAAATGATATAAAAATATTTGATGTTATTTCAAATGGATTGGCCTCGAAGTGTACGAGTACGCTCGTAGAAAGCAGCAGCAAAAATGAAAAAAATAATTATTAGGTAGACGGTAGCGATATTCTGGTATTTTTTAGTTTTTAGCTAGAATAGATGGTTTATTAAGGTAATGGTTACTTAACTATATTAAATGACACTATTTTAACTGGATTAATCGCGTATATTTTAGAATTTGAACATATACTTTGTTTTAGCTTCACGCTGTATCCCGCACAAAGCAGGGTAGGCAGAAGAAACCAGAGAACCTAGTGTTAAGACACTCCGTTCTTTTTAACATTTCCGTTCCCCACTTTTCGCCGAATTGAAGCATTGCGTGTGGAGTGACCGAACTCAACGCCTTTGCCTTGTTAACAGAGCGAGGAAATGAAAATACTAAATATTATTTAATATTTTCATTTCTTGGAGAGGGAATCGAACCCACAACCTGTCGCGTTTATAGTTGCACGTTTGAGCCTCTGCGCTAAGACAGGCTTCGCGTATTTGGATATATGTATATGTATATTTGGATCACTGACATTTCGAATACTTTACTGTATTCCGTGGTCAGAAGTAACTACTAATACAAAAATGTATTTACCTCGGTCTGGTAAGAAAAACCTTGGCGTTACGTATCACCACTCGACACGAAATGTCTTGTTTGTCAAGCGGAAAATGGACAATGGAGTACCTTAACACTAAAGGTTCATTTACACGGTGCAAGTTTCTTGTATACGTAAGAGCAATAATTGAACGCAATAATTAAAGCGCAATAATTGACATTCAAGAATTATATGCAACTGTTTACACGCGGATATTAATTATAAAATTGAATGCAAACAAACTTGCCTAAATATAGCAAAAATGTGACATATTGTTTAGACGATGCAAGTCAATTATTGCTTCAATATTATTGAATGCGACGGGCCAGATACTTGCACCGTGTAAATGAGCCTTAAGTTCTCTCTGGCTACCCGCCCTGCTATGCGAAATACAGCGTGAAGGTGCACTGTGAGTGAAGATGCACAGTGAGTATTTGTTTTTTTTATCATAGCACACTAAAGTAAAAATCTAATCAGGAAAATTATATTGTAGGTAATAAAGTATTTATACGAGTATATTAAGGAATATTTTTTGAAAATTTCGAAAAATGCACTAATACGTATAGTTATTAAGAAAAATTAAAAAAATACTCGTCCGATATCAGAAGCACTAGCTATCATATAAGAAAAAGAATCATCAAAATCGGCTCGCCTAAAAAGTGTTATGCGGAAACAGATCTTAAAAAATACAGTCAAATTAAGAAACTTCTCCTTTTTTTGACGTTGGTTAATAAAATATCTTAAAACATTTAACATTTTATACAAATAAACAATTACGTTTTATTTAGTATATTTTTTTATTTAGCAATACTAAATCAAAATTTATACAAACAGTTGAAAACAGAAAGGGTTCGCCATTTCGTAACCGCAGAGAAGTAAAACATTTGATCTGATTACAGCTGGACGCCTGGCAACTTGCCCTTTATAAATAATCCTTTTGACTGACAAGAGATTACTGTCCCTTGCCCAATGTTTTATAAACATATGTATGTGTGTATTATATAAAATTAATTTTTAAAATTGTAGGTCAATTTGACGCAGTGTGACAGTGTATAACTTTAAACACGAATGATTATGAGTTCGATCTTTACTGGGGGAAATGATTATACTTAAAAAAAATCCCCTCCTTTGGTAAGACAAATGGTGGCGTTAAGATAAGGTTCTTCAACACACATTGTTTTGAATTCGGGCGAAAAGAGAAGAATGGAGTGTCTCAACACCAGATTTTATCTATCTTCCTTGCCATAGCAAGGAAGATTTTTTCTTCAGCAGATTTTTTTTTCAGTTTGACGCTTTATTTCTCATAGAGAGATAAAGCGTCAAGCTGAAAAAAAAAGTAAATTAAACATATTATACATTTTTTTTTTAAATTAAGAAAGATAGCGCAAAAGCGTTATCTTCAGAATTAAAGATGTACTCCAAATTTCAATTGAATCGGACACTAAGAATTGCGTCAAATTTAGGTTGGAAAATCCACACTGTCTTGTAATGACTGTCTTGTAAATGTACAGAACATTTTATAATAACTTGAAGAAAATAAAGAAAATTATATATTTTTTTCGTTAATTAATATAAAGCGTAAAAAATGTTCGTTGTTTTAGATTATGTTCAGAAAATTGAACTAAAAAATATTACAATTTCAGTCCAGTAGTAAATTAATTATATCCATATAGAGATTCTGATCTAGATCATGAAAGACTAAAATGGGTAATCTCATATTCCGGTCACGATCTTACAAGGCTTAATACTAAATAGGCTTCAGACAGAAGATTAATTATATAATTAAAATATTCATTCATAGAATTTGAATTGGAAGTTTAATTAAATATACAAAATGCGGAGTGAGCGGAGAGAATTTAGTGATATTTCACTAATGTCAAAAACCATATAAGACATTACTCGTTAACTAGCAGTATCCAATATCAATCTTAGTCGTACTGTATATAAAAGATTGTACGAGATAACAAGTACGAGAAAGAAATTGTGTATGTGTGTGTGTATAAGAAAAGAAGAGAAGGAAGAGATCTCTCTCTCTCTCTCTCCCTCTCTAGAGAGAGTAAGCTAGAACGCGAAAATACGAATATTCACCTGCGTCGATATTACGAGAGTACGCTAGTATGGGTATGTCAGAGTACTTAAAAATTTTTATGTCCCCTACATATCCTGCACATTATAACAATGTCATTGTTATTATTTTGAAGTAAGAAAAATATTGTAATCATTTTTAATGTTTTTTTTCTTTGGAAACCACAATACAAACCACAATAATAAACCTAGGCTGAACCAAAGACAATACGAAACCAAGCCACAAACAGGATATGAACATACACCTACTCTATATGTAAATCGAGACGTGAAACTTAAAAAAAACTTAAAAAAAACTACGATTTTATATCACATTAATATATAATAAAAAATACTTTACACACCGAGTTAGTATTAAACACTCATAATTAAAAAATCTCTCTCCGCTCAATTTAAAATTCAAAATTACAGCATCAACTCATGGAGGATCCTTCACATTTTGTTGAAAATCCTGAAAAAAATTTCATCACATTTCGCCGTAATGAAGTGGTTTTAAGATAATCTGTTGTCGATAGGGTGGGATGGATCGTGGGGGATGAGCGCTTAACTATTTAATATTGTCATATATATCTTTTTTTATACATTTTTTTGAAGTATATTTATTACTTTATTTAATTATTTATTTATTATTATTATTTATTAAGCTTAACCAGAACCAGAGAAGTGTTGAGACACTCCGTTCTCTTTTAATTATTTTATGTTGTTGATTTTATGATTGTGTTCTAATGTATTAAAAAAATATTGAATTTTCTTTTGGATCTAAATGTGATGTTGTTTTTTTAATTATTACTTATATTTAGTACTTAATTTTCGTGGACTTTATGAAAAACAGATGTACACACAAATAGATAGATGAAAATAAAAATTCATATATTTATATGTATATTTTTTTTAACTTCACGCTGTAACAGATGTAGGCAGAGGGAACCTGAGAACCTAGAGTTAAGACACTCCGTTCCCCACTTTCCGCCGAATGGAGGCATTGCGTGCTGAGTGGCGGAACTCAACGCCGCGCTTTGCCTTGTTACCCAGGAAAATGAAAATACTAAACTTGTACATTTCCTGAAATAGGAATCGAACCCACAACCTGTCGCGTTTACAGTCGCACGTACTTTTGCCTCTGCGCCACGACAAGTGAAATGTTTTTTCCAAAATATGTTCAATACACTTTTATTACTGTTTTATTATAGTATACACGCAATGTCTTAAATTCGCGTGAGAAGAAGCGAACTGAGTTCTTAAACTTTGAAGTCAGTTAGAAATTTGAATGTTGAGTAGTAGAATTTCACGCTTTATTCTGTCTAAGTCGACCTCTAAAATAAACATACATACATATACATAAATAGCGTATGGTCATTGTGGAGTCAAACACATCCTATTGAGCCGCAACGATATGATCATCTATTTAAAATTTATAAACCTAATTTTTTGGTCCAATTTTTTCCCGTATAGCACGATTATCAAAGAGAACCTATCGTGATTTTTCGAAATAAATTTATCTTACCAGAGCGAGGAAATGATTTTAATATAACCACTCCTCCGCATGGGAATTGAACCTACGACCAATAGTGCTAACGTTAACAATTGTCCCACTACGCAACGATCGCCTTAATATACCTATTAAATCATAAAAACACCATCTAATACAGCAGATATTAAATCTCAAGTATTAAAAGTAGAGAATCGAGTGGTCACTTATAATAATTAAATGAGAATATCGATTCTAACAGAATAATATCAGGATATAATCTCACCACGATCAGCGGTCGGAACAAGAGAGTCTATTGTCAAGTCCTGCATCTAGAGTCTCAACAAACGTAGAGATTATACTCTCCGTTTCATAGCGATCCTTATTTCCTTGTGATAGGAATATTTGGAATGTAAAAGATATCTTTGTTGATGATAAAGCAAGCTGTAGATTGTTTGAAATTCGACTTTATGACTCGTTGTTAAGGTTTCTGTGGATTGTTCGTTTTACAAGGATGCTTGAATCAATGCACTCTTTATCTTAGATTAATAAGGGAGTTTCAGTAGGGTTGGAACAGGTGTTAGGAAGTGAGGGTAAAAAAAATAGATAATAGTAGTTTTAGAACAATTGGCGAATAATTGTATTTTAGGTTCCACTGGTGACAAAGCATTGAATATGTGTGTTTTATTAAGAGTGTAAATTGTTTTTTTATTTTTTTTGTTGTGAATGCGAGGGTAATGGTTCTTGATGTAATTCTTGTAGGAGGAATTGTTTTGAATTTAATATATTTTTGTGCGTCAAGACCTAACTCGACACGCTGAGTGTTGTCGTTTTTGTCATATTTGTTTGAGAGATTACAGCGAAATATTTTATTTTATAGTAAAAATATTTTTAGGCTGGACGTGGTGTAGCGGCACAAGCATGTGACTTTAAACGCGACAGTTTGTGGGTATTTATAATATTTAGTATTTTAATTGCCTCGCTCTGGTAGCAAAGCTAAGCGCGGCGTTGAGTTCCGTTCGGCACGCATTGTCTCAATTCAGTGGTATATAGAAAACGGAAATGTTAAGAGGACAGAGTGTCTTAACACTAGTCCCTCTGCCTATTCTGCTATGTGCGGGATATAGCGTGAAGTTAAAAAAATATATTTCGATTGTTTAAATTATTATAAAATAAGCAAATATGCACGTATGTAATAAAAAATGTGATAGTCACTAAATGAAGCTGAAATTAAGTTGATCCTGAAAATAGAAGCAAGGTAGTTTGAATATGTTAATGAGATGAGAAATTTAAACTGAAAAAGTTTTAAAAGGAAATTTAGGAAAGCTTAGGCGTTTTAGTTAAAAGTTATAATTTTGATGAAAATAAGATTTTTACTAATAATATATTGTGTTAGAATAGTTTAATTATTTTTTTATATTTATATTATATATTTTTCATATTACTGTAATGTAATGATGTTGTATATTCGAATAAAATTTTGTGTCGATCTAAGGTAACTAGTGAAATATCCTTTACAAAGTATTTTTAAATATAGGTTAACATTGTGATACATTAGAAATTTTTATATAATACATTTTTATCAGCTTATTACTTATAAACTATAATTTCTTGCTTTCCTACGTCCTGATTTGTCTTAAAATTTATACACGTATACAGAACAGACGACGTCACTTTATTCTTTGAGAGATGTCTTTGCCAGAAGAACAATGGAAAAATAATTTTAATTTTAAGTTTAAAATATTTTTTTAACTATGATTTTATTCTTAATAGTTCAAATATATTTTTGACAAAATATTATTTTTTTTAATTTTGATGATTTTCATAGTAATGAAGAATGGAATTTTCCTCATTATCGAAGTAGCTAGTCAGGATTATTGTAAAAACCATTCTCATATAGGGTGTTCACTGGTCCTTTGTTTGATGCGGGCAATCGAACAAATGGACGTCCTTTCAACTAGATATCGACATACACTTACATTTTATACATATATGTAATGTCATATTAAAAATAAATTTAAGATTAAAAGAAAACAGATTTAAAAGAAAATGCACTAAGATGTACAATTATTACGAATAACTCAAAAAATACTCGCCAGATTTTAACTAAAATTAAATGGGACCACGTCAGTAACACTAGTTATCATATAAAAAAAGAACCATCAAAATTGGTGCATCCAGCAAAGAGATGTGCGGTAAAACATACATAAAACAGTGCACACATAGTACAGTCGAATTGATAACATCTTCCTTTTTTGAAGCCAGTTGAAAATAAATTGTAACAAGTCTATAAGGGTTTCGATGAAGCTCCAAAAGATCGTATGACTTAATTATTTAGAGCGGTTTTGGACGATTTCCAAGAAGAACGAGTTCAATTCCCGTCCAGTTCAAATGTTTATTCTTCTATTGTAACTTTTGAAGTGAATGGGTAAAAAAGGTTAAAGTCGCGTCAGGACACGTGATGAATCATTCCGTGCAAGTGAACGGTCGCGAGGCGAGCAACCATCGTTAGAGAGTATCGTGCGGATCAGGAGAAGTGCAGACAAAGCCCTGATTCGACGATGGAAGGAGGACCTGGGGTCCCCAGCGGCAGGCATAGCGACGGTGGAAGCGGTTCGCCCCCATCTAGATCGCTGGGTCACAAGAAGTTTCGGGGTCCTGACGTTCAGGCTGGTGCAAGTGCTGACGGGGCACGGTTCCTTCGGCAAATACTTGCACCAGATTGCACGTTGGGAAGCGTCGCCGGTGTGCCACGAGTGTGGTGCGCCTGTCGATTCGGCGCATTATACTCTGGCTGAATGCCCCGCTTGGGCCCCACAACGCCACGCTTTGATGGCTGTAGTGGGTGGGGATCTCTCACTGTCCAGCGTGGTGGGAGCCATGTTGGACAGTGAGAGTAACTGGTCTGCAATGGTCTCCTTCTGTGAGTCTGTTTTATCCCTAAAGGAGGCCGCGGAGCGGGTGCACGAGTCCAGCGCACAAGTAGACCCGCTTCGCCGTCGGAGGCCGGGGGATAGGCGACGGCGTTACGCGCATCTCCTACTCCCCCTACCCTAGAGGAGCTACTGTGGGAGGGTCAGTGATCCTCCTGCAAGTCATCGAGGCTGCGGGTGCTCTGAAGGAAACCCCAGAGCACCCTGAAGGCGACGGTGGCCTGCAGTGGGCGGGCGAGGCGTCGTAGTGGCATGCGCGAGTGATCCTGGGGCATCTCATGGGGTGGAGTGGGTTTCCGCTGGGTTTTAGTGGGTAGTATCGGAGTAATCGGTGAGCCCCACAGTACCGTTCGTCCGTATAGTAATCTTTTTGATTTGCAGACGACGGTCTGCGTAAACAGCATTTCCCAGCGTGACAAAATAAAAAAGGACACGTGATGAATAAAATTATTACCTCATGAATAAAACAAAAAAAATCGTGGATGGGTACCGTATGGGGTACCAAATGAAAGGACCTAATTAGCACATTTCAAATATATAACACATAACTAGCTTTTACAGCCTAATTTATTTGTATTTGCTTCCTAAATTTGAGGAACTGGTTCAGTCGGGTTTTTTGTTCTCTATAATGAAACTTCTTATTCTAAGTTTGTGAATAACGCCTTAAAAAAATAAAAGAAAATAGTTTGGGTTCTATGTAAAATTGAAAGCAAATCAAATCAAGACAATTATAAATATGAATAAATGTATGCAACTCGAAACATTTCTCTCTCGCTACAATAATTAAACGATAACAGTTACAAAGTTTGGAACTCCAGAATCAAATGCAAATTGTAGTTTGCAACTGCGAGTGCAATTCTGCAATCTTGTGCACTTTGTAGATATAAACCTATAAAAGTTAAATGCCTGCGTTGTTTCACTAAATTGTGCTATATATGTATGTATTAAGGAAATATATTTTTGGAGTGAATTTTCTATGGAATTGTTGTGATTTGAAGCTCGATGTAACAAACAAGCAAGAGCAATAATAATAAAAAAATTAATAAAAAAAGACCGACTTCAAACAAAATACACAACAAAATTTAAGTTATTATGAAAAAATCAAAAACTATTTCTTATGTCTTAATTTTTTTTTTTATTTTACACGTGTATCTACCTCTACGCATGTGTAGAGTTTTCTTTCGACAGTCACATGAAGTAGAAGTTAACGCTGTACTTTCTGTATGCAGACAAGGGAAATAAAGAGTCAAGTGAAAATCAAAGATATCATTATAGCAAATAAAGAAGTTTTTCTAGTATAAATATTTCAGTGAGATGAAATTGAACCCATAAATGTGACAATGTGAATTCAATTACTGATGCACTTGAATTTGGACTTGAATTACGAACTTTTGCTGTAATACACACTATAGTCGCAGCAATCTGTATATAAATACTAGAAGCAAAAACTTTGTATCCCTTTTTACAAAAATTATAACGGAGGAACATGAAATTTGGCACACCTGTAGGTTTTATAGAGAAGGAGTGCAGAATGCTAATATTTAAAAAAAATAAAATAAATGTTGCACACACTACCATGGCTAACGCCCATGTTTATGTAAAGTGACATAAATTACTAAAAACGCGTTGTTAACGCGTCAACTTGGACACTAGTATAAGTGGAAGTACATTAATACCAGTCAAGATGTACTAATTATAGTACAGCAAGGCTCTTTTGTTTTTTTTTTAATTTAGACATTTACAGTAGTAGTTATCGTCATATATAAGCTAGTAGCTAATGTTTTATCTTATAATATTACTATAAACTTTTATTTAAATGAGTTCAGTAGCATTTGCGTGAAAGATTAACAACCGTCAATTCATTCATCGTCATAAGCTTTCGCATTTATATTATTAGTTTTTTTTTAACTTCACGCTGTATCCCGCATAAAGCAGGGTAGGCAGAGGGAACCTGAGAACCTAGTGTTAAGACACTCCGTTCTCTTACAACAATTCCGTTCCCCATTTTCCGCCAAATTGAGGCATTGCGTGTTGAGTGGCGGATCTCAACGTCGCGCTTTGCCTTGTTACCAAACCCATTCTTAGTGAGATACATAATAAGTAGGTACAATACATGAGATTTTAGTTAAAAAATATTTAAGCTTATATTAATATAAGCCTTTAGAACTGTATAGACCGTAAATTTTGTACCGAATAAAACAGACAATAAAAATGAAATCTAAATAATAAAAATGAACACAATCCCATCTCCAAATTGGATTTCATAAAAAAACTTAGTGAACATTTCTCGTAATAAAACGAATTGTAATTTCCTTCTTAAAAATCCAAAGGTAATTGAAAGATGGAGGATATTTTTAAAACTCGCAAAACTCCTAACTGTGGCAATAATTGAATAATCACAGGAGTAACTTCGTCGGCAACCGCAATTTAAATTAAGTCTAAAGTACTAGAATGAAGCGTTTTGAATGAAATTACATTTATATTGCAGCTTAGTATATATATATAATAAACTTGGTTACATTCTAATGAGAGCTTGGTTTGATTTAGTGGTTTGAAATTCTTGAGTTTCATTTTTTCTTTTAAGTGATCATATCTTGCCGTCACCTCAAGAGGACATCGTGGGATAACGTCTGGCTGTAAGGGTGTATGATTATGGTTTGTTTCCTCCAAAATCTTCAGAAGCTTTTAAAGTTTTGGAAACGTCCACCTTAAGTTTCAGTTTCTTAAAAGCTGGCAAATGGCAATGGCGAAATGCGATACATATATTTATTGTCATTTGACAGCAGTTGTTATATTTTTTTGTTAGAAAAAGTATAGAATCCGTTCCAGTTCCTGAAATAAATGAGTTGTTTCGTTCGAGTGGCGGATCATAGTGAGTGAAAACGATGCTTTCTTATGCTAATATGCAGTCCGATTGAAAATTAGCTTGATTTGTAGCGTATTTTCAACTCAAACTGTTAATTGCTAAAAAAACATACTTGACTACTCACTTGATAGTTCGCGGGTTCGATCCCCATGGGAGATATCTTTATCTTTTGTAATGGTATTGCGATCCGCCATGCTATACTCAACCTCTAAAAAATAGAGGAAAAGAATACTATCTTATAAATAATGTAAACAAAATTGTACCACACAACCGCCGTTAAAAACAATCTGTGACTCTGAGTTAGATTTATGCAACTCTGTTCAGCTCCGAAACTTGAACGAAAGCCACTGGAAATGAAAGTTTTCATTTTTTGTCGAGCAAATTAGGTATTTCACTAAAGCCAACTTTAAATATTATGAAAACATTTTCGTGCAACTGTTAAGATGTTTATTCATTCAACTTTTCATTTAATTTTTTCGTTGTGCAGAATAGTCAGAGAGAACTTAGTTTCAATTCATTCCGGTCTTCACTTTCCGTCTGAAGAGAGATGGCATGTTAAGTGACCTAAATTTTTCCTTTTTTTTTATTAATGAAGGATGGCAAACGAGTAGAAGGACCTCCTGATGGTAAGTGGTCCTACGCCAATGGATAACTAAAACACCAGAGGAGTTGTCAATGCGTTGCCGACCTATTGTTCAAATGGGAGGGGGAGGGACTACCACATTCTGGGGAAAGGATGAGTGGGAATAGGGAAAACCTGGCTTATATGCCATCGAACCGGAACACATCATGAGATATTTGGCGGTTCGTCTTTGACATGATAGTGGTCGCGAGCCAGTCGGAGGACGAACCTCCTACCACCAAACTGTTGGGATACCCTTACTTAGCCTTTTACGGGACGCTACCCAGCGGCGTAGGGGAATTGTATTCTAACCCCGTTCCCTCACAGGAAAAAATTTAACGCTGCGCTTTAGTTTTTCAGAGAGGGGAAATGAAAATGATTTTTCTAAGTGTACTTTGAACACCAACCAACCCTGTTTACGGTACCACTGTGCTATAATGCGATGTTTATTAATATTAGTTTATAGATACATATAATCAACTTAAGTTACTGCGTCTCATAAAAAGACAGTATTTTTATATGTGGCGCATCTATTTACTTTTGCGGTGTTATCAGAAAGTATCTAATAAATTATATTTTACTTTTCTTTCTGTCCGTTGAGAAAAAAATCTATAAAAATATTTGAAATATGATTATTTCCTCGAGTGGGAATCGAACCCACAACCTATCGTCCTTCCAGTCAGATGCTGTCCCCACAACGGTACAATAACATCCATTATTTGAGCCCTTAAAGTAAAAACACATTTTATATAAATTATCCTATAGATAACATTTAATAGGGTAATTTATGGAAATTGGTTTCTTTGGAATTTAGCTAACCGAAAATTATGCTAAGTTGTACTACACTTTGTTATCTGGCTGAGTGACGGATTTTTCCAGTACATTTTCAATCGAAGCAACAACTGCTGCTCGTACTTGATTTATTTCTTTCTTACTCCTTTTTTTATGGATAACGGATGGCAAACGAGCAGAAGGACCAGCTGATGGTAAGTGGCTTTAAGTAAAATATTTAATTACTGTAAACAAAATTACTTTATAAAAGAATCAAAAAGCCAAACATGGTTTGGAGTCTTGTTATCTTGACCATCTGGGCAAGGACATTTATTTATAAAAAAAATCATCTGATCCGGACATACGTGCAAATTTTCAAGCAAATCACAAAGATGATACAAAACAAAAAGTTAGCAAAATATGAGTCAAAAAAGCTTTACGACATTTTTTTACATAGATGGGTAGGTTTAAGATAGATAGATATATAGATGTGAACATTAAAAAAATATAATAATTACATATTTTTTACCCTCAGGTTGTATCGCGCACATAGCAGGGTAGGCAGAGGGAACCAGAGAACCTAATGTCAGTAGACACTTCGTTCTCTTTTAACATTTCCGTTCTCCACTTTTCGCCAAATTGAGGTATTGCCTGCTAAATGGCGGATCTCAACGTCACGCTTTGCCTTGTTACCAGAGCGAGAAAATGAAAATAATGAATAATATTTAATATTTTTATTTCCTAGAATGGGAATTGAACCCACAACCTGTGTCGTTTACAGTCGCACGCTTATGCCTTTGCGCCACGAGTGGTCTCTAAATAATTTATATACCTTGTAAAGAACTTGTAATTCTTTTTGTATTTACTCATGTGTTTTGTGGTGTACAATAAAGTATAAAAAAATAAAAAATAAAAATAAAGAATGTATGTATTATAAACAGACAGAGCCTTATTTCCCATACACATTATTGGTAAAGTCAGTTTATAGTAGTGACGGATACAAGTAGAGCTAAGGTAAGTAATCTCTAGTAAGGAAATGACAGTCGCAGGTGCGCCTCCGACGGCAACTGCTAATAGCTTTTAGACAGCTATGTAGTGTTGCGCTATTGTTTTTATCGATGAAGTATGTTTCTAAGAAAAATATATCTTTCTTTACGATTTATCATACTTCTTTTTCGTCTTCTCCTTGGCATTTATCCCGGCTAGCCAGGGTCTGCCTTCCTACTCAACCTACTCTACTTTGCACGATGTTCTACATCACGGGTGGTTAGACCATTGGCTCTCATGTCCTGCTTCACGACGTCCAGCCATCGCTTCCTTGGGCGTCCGGGAGTGTAACTCCAGGGACAGATATATTAAGGCATTACGATTTATCATACATAGCAGGGTAAATAAAGAAAGCCTAGTATCAATATTCCATTTCATTCCATTCTTCATTTTCTTCACTTCCTTCCACTTTCTTAGATTATTATTTAAGAAAACGATTTTATTTAATGCACATAGCAATGTAGGTAGAGGGAACCAGAGAAGCTAGCGTTACCACACTCCGTTCTCTTTTAACATTTCCGTTCCCCACTTTCCGCTGAATTGAGACATTGTGTGCTGAGTGATGGACTCAACGCCGCGCTTTGCCTTGTTACCAGAGCAAGGAAATGAAAATACAAAATGTTATTTTATGAAAAAATGTTAATATTTAAATTATAAATAAAACGCGTTGTGATTTGTCACTCAACACGGTACGTCTCAAACGTTCACATTCGGGCGGAAAGTGGACAACAGAGTGTTTTGACACTAGGTTCTCTTATAACACTCTAACGATACGAGAGGATATGGCAAAGTGCAAAAAAATAAGCATATTTTAAACATACAACATTTATTAACATTTACATACAATATTAACATAGTTGATGTATTTCATAATTAACAGTATTATGTTATCTGCCCGACGTCCAGAACCCAGATACCTATTGTTCTGGCTTTAAATATGAAATCGACAGTTAATTAGATGTTTGGTTCCGTATAAATTTGTATAAACACAACGTTCCCATTATGAACAAAATGATTAATAATTCAAAGCTAGCGCAACTCCGCGAATTGTAGCATTTCAATTAATTATGCCATAATTTGCTCGAATACATTTTAGAATTCACAAATTAAATTATGTTAATCTTATTTTAATGTGTGGCTTTTATTTTTGGTTGAAAGGTGAGTATTTGCTATATTTGTTTTATTTTGGAGTGGATTTGTTTGAAATGCTACTAATATTATAAACGTGAATGTTTATGAGCATAGATGGATGTTTGTTAGTCACGTAAAAACTACTGAACAGTTTTAGACTAAACTTACAGTAATATAGCTTGTATATTAGGATGTCATGTAGGTTAAATATTTATAAAGATTTTGTGTAATTTGGTGATAATATAAAGATAAGTGTAAATGAATAATACATTTAATAGTAGTGCTGTTGGTTTTATCTTTTATTTCAAATATATTCGTTTCTTAGATTTAGTAATGTTTTGTCAAATGACTAAAAAGTAGAGGCGGAGAGACGTATAAGTAAAGTCTGTGTCATATGTTTCGCTGTGTCCGCTATTATTTAAAAGTATAAAGACAAAACTTAACCTTAAACTCCACGAAACAATCATACCACATTGGGACTTAACTAAGTACAGGTGAAGAACTAAAAAAATGTCACTAAATGGCCAAACGTGAGGAAAGGAGTTTAGACGCTAGCTTTTCTCTAATCATCCTATGCCAGAAAAAGTTATGTTTTTTTTACTAACATTTATAGGTCGATATAATTTCCCATCCCTAACAGAAAGATGACATACAGTAATGGTCGATTTGCTGTGCCAGCTGGTGCGGAATTAGCGTCCATGTGCTCTTGTCGCATGTGACCATTATGACTTATAATTTAATTAAGCTATTATCAACCTTATATTAATATCCATAGAGTGCACATAATTCTAGCAAACCTAATCATTGCTGTGTATTCTGTTATTAGAACTGTTGTAGATTAGCCTGAGTAAGTTATATTGCAACTTGCTTAAGTTGTGAAGGGACTTGTGAACTTAACTCTAACTTGAATGGTAGAAATGCGATGCTAATCGTTTCTGTGAAGTTTTGATGTATTTATTGATATTTAAGGAATAATGATATGCAGTTTTAATCTTTTTATCGTTTAGCAGACTAGTTAAAGAGAGCTTAGTGACAATATACTCTGTTTTTCACTTTGAATCATCGAAAAAAATTAAATATGTTAAAAATAGTACTTATATGACGCTATTGTAGCGCAGTGTATCACTGTAGACGTGATTGTGGCTTCGATATCCTCTCGATAGAATAATTAAATTTAAATTACTTTTTTTTCGCTCAACATACAGGATGAAAGAAGAGAACAGAGATTCTTAAAACTAGATTATCTCTGACTGAAAAAAATTGAAACTGAAAAACAGCAGTTAAGTAAGAAACTAAACATTAGGCTTTGTATTATTAAATAAAGATATTTCTTAAGGTATAATTCTTAAATTTAGGATTAGAAAATAGTATTCAGTTTATTTTTTTTATGCAATTGAAATAAAGACAGACTTCAGTAAGAATCAAACCCACAACTATCGCCTCTAAAACACTTCCTAACTTAAACACGATGGCTTCTACATTTTTCACTTACAAGTATAGCAAGTACGTTCAATTTGTATAATGAGCAGTTTTATGCCCCATATAAATTTTAGTGCCGATGTTGACGACTGAAAACTGGTACCGTCAGCTGGAAATTCGATAGCACTAAGCGATAACTTTATATTAGCTGAGTTTAATCCATTTCTAATTAAATCTTGCGAGATAAAATTCTGTGATCAACAGTTTTTGATTGTCTTCGTTATTGGGAAAGCAGAAGAAAATGGTGCTGAATGCAGTGTATTGTTAGGGAAGTTTGATTTTCACGATTGCATTAAAAAATTTTTAGAATTAAAATTAAAATTGAATTAATAGCATTATATAGATCGTGTCCCCGTTGACGCGTTAACAACGCGTTGTCTTTAGGTAATGTATGTATATGTCACTTTATATAAACATGGATGTCACATTTAATATATTTTTTTATGAATTACTTAAAATAAAAAGTATAATTCTGCACTCCTCTATAAAAACTATAAGTGTGCCAAATTAATGCTGCTCCGTCCGCGTAATTTTGGTAAAAATGGGTACAAAGTGTTTGCTTCACGTATTTATATATGTTTTTAATTCATTTTCATAATTTATTTTATAGTACATAAGCACTAATACCACCGCTCACTTTAAATTTAAATATTGACATTTACTTAAAAATTTTGTTAATATAAATCTAAATACAAAAGTATAGGAAAAGTTTTCCATTCATACAAAGTAACCGTTCGTTTAAAGAATAATTGTGCCAATTTCAAGCTCAATCCATGCAGTAGTTTTTACGTGAGAACTGGATTTCAAGAGAAACTCTTTTTCTGTTCCCCATTTACTAACAAGCTACGTGATTTTCTAGATAGATTCAATAATAAATTAGAAAAATATTTTACATAGAATTTAAAAGGCGGGAATCCCAGTAGTTTGGTGGTAGGAGGTTCATCCTCCGATTGGCTCGCGACCACTATCATGTCAAAGACGAACTGCAAAATATCTAATGATGTGTTCCGGTACGATGGCATGTCAACCAGGTTTTCCTTTCCCCACCCATCTTTTCCCCAGAACGTAGTGGTTCTGATAGCGGAATACTACATTGTCCTCACCTTTCATCTGTATCTAGGTCGGCAACGCATCTACAACATCTCTGGTGTTGTAGATGTCCATGGGCGAAGGTAACCACTTACCGTCAGGCGGTCCTTCTGCTCGTTTGCCATCCGTTATCCATGAAAAAAAAAACACGCACAATTTAATTATTATTATATATTTTACTGATTATAACAAACAAAATAGTTAAGATTTGGATAAAAAAGAAAAATTGACTTCAAATAAAATGCACTAAAAAATAACATTATTACAGATAACTTAAGAATTACTTATCAGATTTCGGCTAAGGACTACATCTGAAGCACAACCTATCATATAAAAAAAAGAATCATCAGAATTGCTTCACCCAGCAAAAAGTTATGCGGTAACACATAATAAAATACAGTCAAATCGATAACCTCTCTTAAATAGATAACCCTTATTTATATCGCTTAAAAAGCAAAAAAAAATGTTGTTTATTATTTCGAATTATTTTTCTGAATATAATAAAAAATATCCTCTATTTTAGATATATATATATATATATCGAATCGAATGTTCTAAGGCAGGAATCGATTCCGCAATAATCGCATTTATAGTCCAATTCCTTTCAACTGTGCCAATATTTTAACAAAAAATCAAAGACATTTATATTTTAGCTTCACGCTGTATCCCGCATACAGCAAGGGAACAGATATACAGCAAGGGAACATAATACAGAGGGAACCTAGTGTTAAGACACGCCGTTCCCCACTTTCCACCGAATTGAGGCATTGCGTGCCGAGTGGCGGAACTCAATGCCACGCTTTTGCCTTTTACCAAACGCAGGAAATGCAAATACTATACTTTTTTTTACATTTCATGACAGACATTATCAAGATATATATTCAGTACAATATTTCAGTAATATATGTATGTATATAGCATTAAGCTGTGTGAATTAGCTCTGCTATGGAGATCAACTCTTCAAACGTCAAAGCCAAAAGGCAGTGTTATGTAGCTTTACCTCTGCGATACGGTATTATCGCACATCTTGCACGTAAATGTTAAAACCAGTTATGTTTTGTTTACTGTGAAATGATTAAAAATAACTTGGAAATTTAATATTTTAATATTAGCTATTAAGCTTTTTATTTTTCATTATTGTTTATGTGAAATTAAATACATATTGTAGAATTAATTATTATTTGAGACCATAATGGCGGAGTAGGATATTTGACTTCAAGCACGATTGGGAGTAGGTTCGAGCCTCACCTGGAGGAATGATTATTATTTTTATTTTTTTATTCTGGAAAGATGAAACACTAAGTTCTCTCTGATATATAACACGCGAAAATTTATAATAAAATAAAGAGGGAAGTTATATTTGTGAATGTTCAATAACATTTTCACTACGGGGATTGAAATTCCTAACTGTCGTGTGCAAACGGACAAGTTCCAACCCACGCTATTGCACTTCCATTGCAACATGTAAAACTATGTGCAAGGTAAAGGTATATATAATTACATATTACTTTATGCTAGTCCCCGTTGACGCGTTAACAACGCGTTTCTTAGCAACGTATCTGTCACTTTATATAAACATTGATGTCAAACCATGGTGGTGTGTGTTACATTTATATTATTAATTTAATATATTTTTTAACCTTCATTTTAAAAAGATATTATTCTGCACTCCCTCGCTATATAAACTATAAGTGTGCCAAGTTTCATTCTCCTCCGTTCGCGTAATTTTCGTAGAAAGAGGTACAATCTTTTGCTTCACGCATATAGATAATACTTAAAACCACCACAATAGCCATAAAAAACATTTTTCTTCCTAAGATATACGAATAAGTTTTATTACACGATGAATTTGTTAGTAAATCATGAAAAATGACAACAAAAAATTTTACTTTCCTTAAAAAAACCTTTTATTCCATAAAATAAAACTCTAAGTAAGCACTACTTTATTATTTATTTAATTCCAGTTCGCTATAAGTACCTAAATCTACTCGCCGGTAAGTCAGTTAGAGATCAACCGCGTTGAGAGACGCACGCTTTCGCAAACCAAAAGAGCGGGAAAATCGCGAACATAATTTCGTCACAGATTAAAAAAACTATAATATGATTTTTAAATCAATTATAAAATGAATGTCAAAGGAACGTAACGTGATTTTTTGTACTTTTTTTAAATTGTGTAAAAACTGTTTGTGTTAATTTTAAATATGGATAAGTTTTGGATGGTTTTGCTCTTCGCGCCTTTTTTATTCTGTAAGTATTCTAATGTTATATGCAATAATTATTTTTATTTTTAATAATTGTTATATTTTTATTTTATATTTTCAGAAAACTTGCAAATATTCTTTAATTTTTATTATTATAAAAATATATCCTATTTTATTGATGAATTATAAAATTTAAAATGTATTATTATCGCAAAATTGGGCCATTAAAAAATATCTTTTGATTTTTTTAATGTGCCAGTAATCTGCCAGTGTCGTTTATAAAATATTTTATTTATTTTTAAATTAAATTAAAGAATATGATATTGAAACTTATCAAACATTTTCTTTAAATTATTTACTAGGCTGAATAATTTATTATCTCTGCTTAATATGTATATTTTATCTATACTGTCTTACTACAGACAATACGTCTCTATTTTTGGCGGCAAATGTAACATACATATTACAATAAAACAAAAAGTTTAACATATTTTACTGCATGTAATGTAAGTATAATATTTAGTATGGAGTATTTAGTGTACAACTTAAGGTAACTTAATTTAGGCCAATTTAAGTAATACTATAAAATTATCGATTTTATTTGTTTAATGTATGTAATTATTGTTACTTAATTTTTGTACCTTTTTATTAATTCTCAAACAATATTTCCTCAAAAAATAAACTGTTTCAATAAAAAATGTCACTTGATTTTCGATACAATGACATTGTTTTCAATATTTTGAAATTAATTTTAATAACAATAGTAGAAAATTAAAGCAATATTTAATAATTAAAATTTTAAATCAATTTAGATGTTTAAATATAGATAATAATTAATTCTACCGATTTTCAATAACAACGTTTAAGTTAAATAAATAATATATGTGTGTAATTGAGGTTCTCCGAACAGAGCAAATATTGTGTTAAGCAATAATTATATATGTTTAATTATTACATTATTAATGTTACGTTTATTTTGATTAATAATATAATATTCTTAATTAATTTAGAGGCCGGTCGCGGTACAGAGGCACAAGCGTGCGATTTCAAATACGACAGGTTGTGGGTTCGATTCACACTCCAGGCTATGAAAATATTATATATTTATAACAATTAATATTTAGTATTTTCATTTCCTCGCTGAGGAAAACGCGGCGTTTAGTTCCGCCACTCAGCACGCAATATCTCAATTCGGAAAGTGGGGAACGGAAATTTTATAAGAATGGAGTGTTTTAACGCTAGGTTCAGTTCACTCTGCTATGTGCGGGATACAGTGTGTAGCTGAAGTATAAAACAAATTGCGTGAAGCTAAATTAAATATAATTATTCGGAGGAATGATTATATTTTTATTACTTTTATTTCTCTGCTCTTGTGAGACGAAGCGCGGTGTTAAGATCCGCCACTTAACATGTAATGTCTCAAATTCGGGCTTGAAAACGGCAGCCAGAGTGTTCAAGACACTCACACTAGGTTCTTTCTGACTAAATATCTATTTAGTATTTTAATTATTTTGTAATATTTAATAAGAGGTTTGTTTTATTTAGAATTATATGAGTAAAATCTCAAATATAATTCGCTGAGTGCGAAAGTATGTTTCTCTATCACGTACATTATGCAAATCCAGTATAAATGAAATCCAGTGTAAATATGTAAAACACATTTGAAAAACAGTTTATGAGTTCGCGGCTAACTAAAACATATAAAACTTTTACAAAAGTGTTTTCATAAAATGTATTCATATTTTTTAATCCTCCTCAAGAAAAGAGGAGGTTATCAATTCGACTGTATTTTTTATGCATAGCCTTTTACTGGGTGAACCAATTTAGATATGATAGCTAGTGCTTATGATTTGTTTCTGATTTAGTGATGATCTGACCAACAGTTTTTGAGTTATTCGTAACAATTTTACTTTTAAGTGCTTGATCTTAAAAGTCAGTTGTCTTTTTTTAATCTTTATTATTTTTAGATTCTTTTTTAATATCTCTTGTTAATTCACGTAATGCTATTAGCAGGATGACATTAGACTGACGATATATAAAATTTTTTCCATTAGTCACTAAGTGACTGACAGACAACGGACAGCCGTAACTACTGAAGGAAGCTAAACTTTGGCTTGGGGAGTGTAGAGAAGTACTAAATAGCATCTTTCCTTTTACCTTGCGCGGTAGTTAGAGATCCTCACCCTTACTAGGTACAAAAAAGAGGATTTCGCAAAATTCTTACCGAAAAGGAAATATATCAAAGTTTCGGAGGAAAACAAGTAGTTTTAATTGATAATAAATTTATTCTTTAGGATTTTATAATATACTTCTACAAATTTAAAATTATCCCAATTGATTTTCTCTTTTCTCTGTCTCTCTCATTTCAAACTCATTTCAATAAAAAATACTAGGTGAGGTTCCAACTTCTTAAAGCATTTGGACTATTTAAATAATTTTACCTGTTAGATAAATATCTTCTAGGTCGGCAACGCATCTACAACATCTCTGGTGTTGTAGATGTCTATGGGCGAAGGTAACCACTTACCATCAGGTGGTCCTTCTGCTCGTTTGCCATCCGTTATCCATAAAAAAAAATACGATAAAAAAAAACCTCAACTGTAAGTTCGGTCACTAAACATGAAATGTTTCATTCCGTGTGGAAAGTCGAGGACGGACAACAAAAACTTGATACTAGTCTCTCTTAGTCTACCTTGTTATGTAAAAGACGCGAAGCTGTAAAAAATATATCTTTGCCGAGAATCGAAGCTACGACCAAAGCCAAACCACTAAACCAACAGGTCAGTTGTAATGAAATAAATATATAATGCCAGTAGCCTCTGATATATTGTTACTGAGCCCTTTTACAAGTAAATGAGTCTAATTTATTGTGAATGTAATCCTTACTCTTAGGATCGAATGAGAAAAGTAAGGAGGTCACCTATTAATTTTCAAAGTACCACTTCCACTCTACCGTGGTTAACTGCACAATTTATTACTATTACGTTTTTTTTAAATTTTCATTAGTTTTATTTAGGCATAAGGCCACCATTTACTACTTTTTTACAATTATTTATTACTGAATACTTATTAGATAGATACTTATACTAGCGATACCACGCGACTTCGTTTGCGGGTACTATAAAATCTATAATCTTTTTTTTTCGTTGTAAGAACTCCTAGAAATCTTTCTAGTGCTCTCATATACTGCCCAAGCATCATATATCTCATATGATATATACGAAACTTCAGCCTGCTACGGCCAGTAATTTCACATGTACGTTGTCTATCAGTCAATAATGCAAGCGTATTATATATATCAGAGACCCTGTTTACGGTTTGCCTTAGCCATTTTGCGTAAAAATGAATGTCAAGCCAATAGTAGTGTGTGTAATATTTATTTTATTAATTATATTTATTTCCAAGTAAAATTTATTATAAATAACGTTTCCTGCACTTATTTTCGATACAAACTTTAATTGTGTCAAATTTCATTTTCTTCCGTCCTCGCAATTGTCGTAAAAAGGGATCCAAAGTTTCGTTTCAGTGTTTCTACATGTATTATTATAATGATAAATAGATAAGGAAACTACTAATTTCCTAAGTAATGTTAACTGTAGTAAATGTTACATTTATATATTTTTAACATACGCTCATCTTATCTCCCAACAGGCACTCTGTTCTCTTTTTTGCGCAAACTCCACTTTGTGTTAATCCTTGCGTTATGAATGAATGCGTAATCTTCAAACATACGTCGTTTATAAAAAGCTTATATAAAGCTAAACCTTAAAATAAATCATTATTATATTACTACGTTAATTTTTTTTTTTGAATTTTACAAATATTATACAATTATAAAATGTGCATATATATTATTTATTAGCTTTTTGCAGATAAGGCAAAGTTAATAATTTTATTAAAATATTTTTTGCAGCTTTAAGCTGTATCACATATAGCGTAGTAGGGTCGGAGGTCGGAGTCGGAGAGAACCTAGTGTTAAGAGACTCCGTTCGCCGCTATGCATCCGAATTTGAAACACTGCCTGCTAAGTGACGGAACTCAACGCCGCGCTTTGTCTTACTAGAGCGGAGCGGCGTGAAGCTAAAAAAATAGTGTTAGACGTTGCGCGTGGTCATTAACAGAATTATTAACAAAATAACACATTAACGCCTGTCGTGGCGCAGAGGCACAAGAGTGCAACTGTAAACGCGACAAGTTGTGGGTTCGATTCCCACTCCAGGAAATGTTAAAGTTTAGTATTTTAATTTTCCTGGGTTTGGTAACAAATCAAACTTGGCAAAGCAAAATTGTTTAGCACGCAATACCTCAATTCGGCGGAAAGTGGGGAACGAAGTGTCTTAACACTAGATTCTCAGGTTGCCTCTGCCTACCCTGCTAAGTGCAGGATACAGCGTGAAGTTAAAAAAAACTGAATAAAACATCTATATATTTAACGTTCCAGACAGGTGTTGGCAAGCGAAGCGAACAGAGAGCGAAGCCCCCTAGTTTAATATTCAGAGTACCCTATTTTAGTTAAGTGTCAGTGGCGAAACGAAAAATACGCGAAGTTAGAAAAACATCTTTCCTACAAAAAATATTAATGAAAAACATTCTCCCTCGAAACACGTACATTTCCATACACTTACTAAAATATTCTTTAAAACAACACCAACTTTAACTTTTTCATTTTAAATATCCAGTATACTTGGAAAGATAAAGCGTTTCTTGCAAAAATCCTCGCAAGATTCTTAAGAGCATTTTAGGGCGAGGCGGCTTACCTTAAGTTTCTAGCTTATCTAGGTTACATCTCGGCAATCCCATTGACGGGTTATTCAAAGACATGAGGAACTTTGTATACATTTTATATTAAAAAATAATGTACTTCAAATTAAAGTGCCTCAATCTGGTGGGAACTGGGGAAACCTTAAGCGACCGGAGTGTCTTAACATTAGGTTTTTAGGTTTCCTGTGGTATGCGTGGGATACAGCGTGAAGTTGAAAAAACTACTTCGCATTTTTTAAATATTTAATAGATAAATGGGTGGACTTTATTAGCATTAATTTAATTAAGGTCCTTCTCTATAACGAACACCTTTTCTTTTTCAGGGCTGAAAAAAAAATAAAATTAATATTTTTTTTATATTTTCTTGGTTCACGTAGAAGATAAATATATGACCATTACAATGATTTGTTTTATTGTTTCCAATGAAAATTACGAGCTGCATTCTAAAAAATCGAAAACATGCATTTTTTTTTTACTTAAAAAAATTTTTTGCCAAGTTTGAATATGTAATAAAACTATCTGAAAAGTTCGCTAGACTTGTTTGTTTATACCCCAAACAAATCCAGAAAAAACGGTTTTTTCGATCCTCCTAAAGGTACCCCCTTAACCCCCCTTAAGTGACAGTTTACACACTATACAACAGCGTATCTCAAACACATAGTATTTGTTAATTAAAATTATTTCTTATGCATTATTTGAATGACTGACGCCTGTCGTGGCGCAGAGGCACAAGCGTGCGACTGTAAACGCGGCAGGTTGTAGGTTCGATTCTCACTCCAGGAAATGGAATTTTTCATTTCCTGGGATTGACAAGGCAAAGCGCGGCGTTGAGTTCCACCACTGAACACGCAATGCCTTAATTCGGCGGAAAGTGTGGAACGGAGAGTCTTAACACTAAGTTCCCTCTGTCTACCCTGCTATATGCGAGATACAGCGTGAAGTTATGTATGTATGTATTTGAATTTAAGGCCATCGTAACGTGATGGAACAGCGTCTACGTGTCAGCAAATAAGCGATAGGTTATGGGTTCAACTCCCTTTCGGGGGAATAATTACATTTAACTTTTTCATTTGTCCATTTGGCCAGACTAAGCGAGACTCGAGTGCGGGCGGAAAGCGGGCGAACAGTGTCTTGGCATTACGTTTTCTCAGACAAACCTAGCGGGATGAAACTTAAACCTACTTATTAATATCATGATTAATACCTTTTATTTATTATTTATTATATTCCAAGAAAAGATACTAATAATAGATAAGGACAGACAGATAACATCCCTTATAAATTAATCACCATTATTTATAGAAGGGCTACTTACCTCTAATATATCACTGGTCAAAACCCGGAACAGACGTGTATATAAACGATGTTTAATACATATATAAGAAGTTATCGTGGTGTATTTGTGATTTGTTTTGTTAAATATTTTACTGCACTGATAACGATTAAGGGTTCAATTTTTGGTTGAGGTAATATTTATACTAAATTATCTTTAACCCTCGTCGTAAAAAGAGTGGCGTTATAAGTTTGATGTCGATGTCTCTGTGTGTGTCTGTCTGTGTGCATCGTAGCTCTCACGGATGGATCGATTTCGATGCAGTTTTTTTTATATTTTAGTGCTAGCTTCTTACTTAGTACCTAATACCTTTCCGTATTACCTATCGCTATTTGCGATTTTTTTAATTTAATCTTATGTTATTCTTATTTACTAAGACGAAGCGCGACATTAGATCTTATCTCTCTAAAATCGACGAAAGCAACAGAAATAGGGTCTAGACACTAAGTTCTTCCTATCTCATTATATATTTACTTAAATGTATGGGAATGAAATTATATACACTGAATGTCTTCAGTGTTCTTCCCTATCTCATGAAGCATGAATATAATATAGAAGTGAATTCTTTTGTTTGTATTGAAAGTTTACTCATATGTTACTAATATATAGAGAAACGAGAGGAACTTAGTAATTTTACTCTTTTAGTCGAATTGTCTTAAACGTAAACTGAAACTTTGCAAACGAGAACTTAGCAAATATGAAGAAATGGAAGTTATGATTTCTTATTTTTGCTTCTTTTGAAATAAAGATGGACGTTTAATTTTATAAAATATTTTTATACAATGTCGCTGTATATACGTGTATGAAATGTCTCGAATTCGCATTCGAAGCGTATGTGGGATACAGCGTGAAGGTAAAAAAAATACAAATAACGCAAAATAGGCAGAGGGAACCGGAGAACTTAGTGTTAAGATAATGTTCTATCAAGATTTCTGTTCCCCACTTTCCACCGAACTGGGGCATGGCGTGTTGAATGGCGGAGCTCAACGCCGCGCTTTACCTTGTTACCAGAGCGAGGAAATGAAAATATTAAATATTCATTATTATAAATATTTAATATTTTCATTTCATGGAGTTTATATCGAATCCACAACCTGTCGCGTATACGTTCGCAAGCTTTTGCATCTGCATCTCGACAGGCCTCTTTTTAATTATGATGAAAAAAATTGCAACTATGTCCTTACATTTAATTATTAAAAAAATATAGTCTATAATATAATATTAATAAAAAAAGAAGATTCATATATTTCGTTTTTGATTTTCATTTTACATAATCCAGTGCAGCCAGTGGAGCGAGCAAAGGTTAATATGAGTTGAATTCAAAATATAATTTCGGGACTTTAATGTTTACGCGGTGTGAGATTGGGAGATATGATTAATGTTTAAAACACATTTTTGAAAAAAATAATACAATAAGTTACATTAATAAATAGGAATATAATGTATCGATTTTTTTCAATTGTAATTAAAATTTTATTTTTTTAGTTTAACACTGCATTCCATATATACCAGGATAGGTAGAGGAAATAGAACCTAGTGTTAATACACTCCATTCTATCAAAATTTCCATTTTTTCTATATTCTATAGTATTTTTCACATCTATTTATATAAAAAATGGTTGCATTGCTTACTGCCTGACTGACATCATAAATGCAAAACTACTGGCCACAGAAAGATGAAAGTCGAATTGTAGCTGCTTTGCAAGTGTAGGGAACCATTAAAAAAGGAAAGAATAGAGTAAAAAACTGTATTTTTCGATTTTATAGCTACAAGGCAAAACGCGGCGTTGAGTCAGCACGCAATGCCTCGATTCGGCGGAAAGTGGGGAACGGCAATGTTAAAAGAGAACGGAGTCTCTTAACACTAGATTCTCTGGTTCCCTATGCTTACCCTACTATGCGTGGGATACAGCGTGAAGTTAAAAAAAATAGCCTACGCAAACGAAGTCACGCGATAAAGCTAGTAGATATAAAAATACAAATTAACCTTTCTGCCTATTGTGACGCCTGTCGTGGCACAGAGGCACAAGCGTAACTATAAACGCGACAGGTTGTGGGTTCGATTTCCACTCCAGGAAATGAAAAGTTTAGTATTTTCATTTCCTGGGCTTGGTAACAAGGCAAAGTGCGACGTTGAGTACCGCCACTCAGCATGCAATGCCTCAATTCGACGGAAAGCATGAAACGAAGTGTCTTAACATTAGGTTCTCAGGTTCCCTCTGCCTATACGGGATACAGCGTGAAGCTAAAAAAATCTTTTATACAAAATCTTCCACTTACCAATCTCTCGAAATATTTGACTTTAGAAAGCGAAACTTTTATAGTTCCAATAAAGTTAAGCTTTCTTTGGTCCCACAAAAGAAAAATCCTTTTAGCTATGTACATAGTAAAACGAAGATGAGTAAAACTTAACGTAATAGTCAAAGTTTTAACGACTTGGAACTCCTTAGACACTACGTTTTAAATAGAGTTTCATATAGTTTTAAAAATTAAATATGTTATTAATAACCTTTATTTAACCTTTTGCTTATATCTCGTGTCAAGTGGGCAGAGAAAATATACTGTTAAGACTCACCGTTCTCTCTTTTGTTCATTTTAGAGATGTGTTAGGTGGCGGAACCTAACGCCGCGCCTTGTCTTATTTGGATAAAAACACAAACATTCTCTTCCATATGTAGATAGTTTTTTTGCAAATTTAAGTAAGAAAAGTGCTTAAAAATATGTAAAAAAGAAAAGAATTAATTATATATATATATATATATATATATATATATATATATATATATATTTATTTCATCAAATGAATTCGAATATATTATTTGCGACACAAAAACTAATGATTCATATTACTTTTAGCTTCACACTGTATCCCGCACATACTAGGGCAATCAGAGGAGAGCTGAAAACCTAGTGTTAAAGCACTCCGTTCTCTTACGATTTTCGTTTTCCACTTTCCGTCGTATTGAGGCATTGTGCACTAGTGGCGGAACTCAACGCCGCGCTTGGCCTTGGTACCACAACGAGAAAATGAAAGTTTTAAATATTAATTATTACCAATATTTAACATTTTCATATCATCACTGAGCCATATCGTTTTAAAATAATCAAAACACACCAATTTTCAGATACCTCTATATATATATATAACTTTATATATATAAGTTCTTTGTTGTAGAAGGGACGCCTGTGTGTAATTGTCGAAGTTTTAATGACGTGCCATTGACGCCGGTCTCTTGACGTGTTCACTTTCTTAAGAAGTTTGTTTTAATATGACAAATATACTTTAGGGAGCTTTTGCATATGTATGTATGTATTTGTATATCGATATTGATATACAAAGGATGAATATACGATACTAATATTAATTAGTTAACTATTAAGTGTACGCTATAATTTTTTTAAATTGTTACAATTTTATTGAGTCGATAGATCGAAAATACATACATTTTTTTAGTTTCACGCTGTACCCCGCACATAGTAGGGTAGGCAGAGGGGACCTGAGAACATAGTGTGAAGACACTCCGATCTTTTAAGATTTTCGTTCCCCACTTACTTTTCGGAAAGTATTTTTAAGTTCGTTCCCCACTTACTTTTTGGAAAGTATTTTTAAGTTTCATTTGTATTTGTAAATTCAGTTTTTATGTTATTAATTTTTTTTTATTATTATTTATTTTATTATATTTATTATCATTGAACAGATTGACAAACAATTACTAATATAATTGAACATCTAAAAACCCGACACGGTTGGAGCCGATGTCACAATTTAATACTTATGTTATGGGAATACGCAATTTAAAAAGATGCAAAAGGTAGTTAATTACATATTGTTAATAAAATATAATTTTAGTCCATTTTTTATATTATTTTTTGTTATATTTTACCTTAATGTGCCTAATTTGATTAATTTATTGATTTTTAATTTAGTCAGTTATTTGTCATATAAATACAAATCCTGATACTTATTAATATTTTGAAAAATTCATATGTAAGTCGATTTTCACATACACAATACATTCACTTAGAGCGAATACTGAGCTGAGATAAATTTTATGCTTCGACGACCCCTAAGTATTGAAAATACTATAACCTTAGAAATATTAATAAAAAATCTCACTCAATTGTTCCCTATACTGCAATCAAAGGCATAATAAAAAGAAATATTGATATTTTCATCCAATCTCCTACCCACGCGTGTGCCCCTAGTACTTGTATGCCATAAAACCGCATCTTGCGTATAGCCTGAAGCTGCACACTTGATGCGTCTCCCCTTACATATTGACTACAAAAGAATTTAATTGAAATGAAAAAGTAATAAACACGTACAATAGATTAATAAACGTGTAAGATTGTTTTGATTAACATACATACATACATACATAGCTTCACGCTGTATCCCGCATATAGCAGGTAGGCAGAGGGAACTTCCCCACTTTCCGCCGAATTGAGGCATTGCGTGCTGAGTGGCGGAACTCGACGCTGTCCTTTGCCTTGTTACCAAAACCCATGAAATGAAAAATTCCATTTCTTGGAGTGGGAATCGAACTCACACCTTGTCGCGTTTACAGTCACACGCTTGTGCCTCTACGCCACGACAGGCGTTTTGATTAAGATTGTTATTATAATAGCTTCACGCTGTATCTCGCATAGCAGGATAGTCATAGAGAACCTAGTGTCAAGACACTCCGTTCGATGTTATCCGCTTGAATTCAAAGCATTATATATTAAGTAGCGGAACTCAGAACAGATAAATGAAAATAATTTAATTTCCATCATTCCCACAAGCGGGATAGAATCTAGAACCATTGGAGTTTACAGTCTGACGCTGTCCCACTGCGCCATTAGCGCCTTTTTTTATAAATATGTATGTTTTTTTTTGTTTCTTTGGTCTGTTTGGATTTTACTTATAATATTGAGTTTCTACAATTCGCAAATCAGTATTAAGATCAAATTCCACTAACTCGTTGCTTATTGAATAAACTTTCATCTCTTGATGACAATTCTTATTGATATTTTTTGATATCACCGTATACAATTCGAAAGTAAACTGAAACGTATTTATTATAATATCTTATACAGATAAATAAATATAGGAAGATATATCTGGGGCGACTTACCTTAAGTTGGTGGTTTATATCTTTTCAATTCCTACCATACATAGTGTATAATGCTATTTATATTTATAAAAAAAAATGTTAACGTACTAAAGTCACATATAATTAAAAAAAATAAACTATTTTATATTAGCGAAATGCGTTAGAAGTGTGAAAATGAAGATAAACATAAAAAAATGTACATATTTTCTTATAATGATATTCCTTTCGATATTTGTAAGAAAGAATACATTTACTTATTAATTAAAACTATTTAATATACTTAATATTGAAATTTTCAACGTAATTTTGGCAAAGGAGAACACTACCTCATTGTAGACGGGATGGTTGCAGGTTCCATTAATTTTAAAGCAAAAAATTGTGACACCTGTCGTGGCGCAGAGGCACAAGCGTGCGACTGCAAACGCGACAGGTTGTGGGTTCGATTCCCACTCCAGGAAATGTTAGTATTTTCAAATGAAAATACTATAATAAACTAATAATAATATACCCAGGAAATCCTGGGTTTGGTAACAAGGAAAAGCGCGGTGTTGATTTCCGCCACTCAGCACGCAATACCTCAATTCGGCGGAAATTGGGGAACGGAATTGTTGTAAGAGAACAGAGTGTCTTATCACTATGTTCTCAGGTTCCCTCTGCCTACCCTGCTATATGCGGGATACAGCGTGAAGTTAAAAAAAAAAAGAAGAAAAAAATTGTGATATGAAAAACCGTTTTAGCCTATTCGTATGTAAACGTAAACGAATAGCCTGTTATAATATAAGCCATTATCATTCTATTGTGGTAAAACATAATATGTATGAAATAAATCATTTATATCACAAAAAAGTCACAATTTGGAAAAAGAAAAATCCTACATTCCATAATTTCATCGTATACGAATATACGTCTTAACATAAAATTACTTCGAAATGAGAGCTCCGATACTGTAATTTATTAAATTCAACCAACATTTCTTAATTCTCTACGGGATAAGGGTATAGAATATATGATGCCAAATAATAAACCATTGTGTAAGCAAAACTTGTATAAATATAGACCAAATATTAGCTAGAAACCGCTAAGGGATGTTATTATAGCATACTGTTCAGTAAATATTTGTAGGGAGTTCTAAATTACTTACTTGATAATTATGTTTGTTGTAATGAAATTAATTTGATTTAATTATATTTGTTTATATAACGTTATAGAGTATTTGTGTAAAGAAAGATCACTCCTCTCTCCGCTTTCCGTGATAAGCTCGTTAACACATTTTTAACGGACTTAAAAAAAAAGTTTGATTGTATTTTTTTATGTCTACCACATAACTTTTTGGGTGAACCAGTTTCGAACCAGTTTTCGAGTTATTCGTAATAATGTTACTTTTTAGTGAATTCTTATTTGAAGTCTATTTACTTTTTTTATAAAAACTTGAATTATCTCGAATTATATAATTTTTATTATTAAATTTGTACATATTTTACGTTTATTATACTATGATTTTTCAAATTTATTCTTTGTTTCAGATTTACTAGCTGATATCACTGCCACAGAAATTCTTGATACTTCAAATTTACACCTATCAAATCCAAGGTATGTGCTTATTTTATAACAAAAATATCACGTAAGAGATATAATATAAGATTACTCTGTTAATATGCCAAAATATAATTATTTACTTAAATTTGAAATTTAAACATGCAATTTAATTAAAAAAGATATATTTTTTCTGCACTCTTTCTAATGCGAAGAATTGTATTAGGATATAGAAAGTGTTTAGTTCTACGCTTTTTCCCGCAGAACACGATAGTCAGAGAGAACTTAGTGTCAAGACAGTCCGATCTCTTTCTGCCTTTGGAACTCAACGCCGCCCTTTATCTGAATGGGACGGAGAAATGAAATGAAAATAATGTAAATCATTCCTGTAAGTGGGAATTATATACATATATCTACAGATACTGCCCCACAGTGCCACAATGGTCTCAGTAGAATGAATTCTTATTTTATCTAAATATTTATCATAACGCCTTTCGTGGCGCAGAGGCGTGCGTACAAGCGTGCGACTGTGAGCGCGATAGGTTGTGGATTCGATTCTCACTCCAGGAAATGAATTTTTTCATTACCTGGGCTTGGTAACAAGGCAAAGCGCGGCGTTGAGTTCCGCCACTCAGCACGCAATGCCTCAATTCGGCGGCGGAAAGTGGGCAACGGAGTGTCTTAACACTAGGTTACCTCTGCCTACCCTGCTATATGCGGGATACAGCGTGAAGCTATGTATGTACGTATTTATAATAAAAAGCCTATATAGATTCCATGATTTTTCATAAATCAATTTGTTTAGTATTTTACAATAATATTTTAACAAGAAACAGAAGTACTAACGATAACACATCTAACTGTATCCGTACAATTGACACTGCCCAAAGTGTAACATGTAGGTTACATCAAGTTTCAACTTTCTACGGTCAATGGTTTTGGCTGTACGTTGTCAGTTATTTGGTAATGG
>JAKGSA010000609.1:607865-757557 GCA_033558755.1 Philaethria dido
TTGATGATTATTAAGAAAAGTAGCTGTTATATAGGATAGTTTCGACCTCCTTTGAAATACTCATATTGCCTTCAGAAGAGTATTAAAACTATTTAATACCACATAGCCACGTGTGAGCGCTAGATGCTAGATGAATTTCAATAGGTTTTAGTAGTTTAATATCTTTAGATTTGTGGGAAGAATTTTTTTTATTTAGCTTCACGCTGTATCCCGCATATAGCAGGGTAGGCAGAGGGAACTTGAGAACCTAGTGTTAAGACACTCCGTTCCCCACTTTCCGCCGAATTAAGGCATTGCGTGCTGAGTGGCGAACTCAACGCCGCGCTTTGCCTTGTTACCAAGCCCAGGAAATGAAAATACTAAACTTTTTATTTTCTGGAGTGTCAATCGAACCCACGACCTGTCGCGATTACATTCGTACACTTGTGCCTCTGCGCCACGACAGGTGAAAAAAAAAAGAAAAAACTTTCTATCCATATTATAAAATAAAAATAAACACTTTTGATTAAATGTATATATCGGCTGGTCAGCAAAAAAAAATGTATTATACGAGTATATGCTGAGTTTTGTCCAAGCACTCAATATTGCGTTGTTATCAAACTATAGAAAATAAATTAAAATGTGAATGAACCTATAACCATCGTTTAGATAGACATTTTTGAACTGTGCAAGTATGGCTATATGTTATAGCGAATATTTATTATAGTATAGAATCATGTACGTTATTACAATATTTTTTTTAGTACGGTATTTTTTATTGCAGTATATATTTTTTACTTTTTCTAAAAAAAGTTTTTTAATCAACTATCTCGTTAATTAATAAAATAATAACAAAACAAACAAAAACTGCCCTACTATCCGAGATATTTGTAAAAAGCATTTTACTAGATAGTGGCTAACGGCCACATATCTTGACCTATAAAAACAATAACCCGACAATAATCAGCGTCATAAAAAGTATTTTCACTAGGTTAAACCTCCATATTATAAATATTTAATCCCTTGTTTTGCCTCTTAGATTATGTTTACCCAAAAAAAAACATTTTCTGCCCTTTTAAAATACAATTTTACGAAAAAATATCTTGTGATTCAGCGGTTTCCGCTTCACCTTAATCGTCTGTCAGACACGCCAATTACAGGTAATCGTATTATAAAAAAATCTGCTTAATGTATTTATTTAGCATCATCATGTGCAGTTTCTTCTAGGTTATAGGTTAAATTTTGTATAAAATCTTTTTTCTTTTTTTAACTTCACGCTGTAACCCGCATATGCCAGGGTAGGCAGAGAGAGGCAGAGAACCTAGTGTCAAGACACTCCATTCTCTTTCAACAATCCCGTTCCCCACTTTCCGCCAAATTGAGGCATTGCGTGTTGAGTGGCGGAACTCAACGCCCTGCTTTGCCTTGTTACCAAACCCAAGAATTGAAAGTACTAAATTTTACATTTCCTGGAGTTGGAATCGAACCCACAACCTGTCGCGTTTACAGTCGTACGCTTGTGCCTCTGCGCCACGACAGGAAAATCTTATGTGAGGGAAAATTTAGATATTCAAATTATCGCAGTGTAAAAGATAGCAAAATACCTCTATTAACCTTCTCAACCTATGCATATAGGTCTGTGAGACCTATCGGTTCGGGAATCATTTTTAAATATTTATTTATCTTCCCGGAAGTACGGGGAGTCGATTTTTTTGCTAGCTTCCGAATATGTTACCAACTTCCTTTTGAATGCATTTAAAATTTTGAGTTTTAGTGTGAATGTATGACTAAGTGAATTCAGAGTTTCAGTTTTTATACAAAGTTGTTTAGTTATTTTATGTAATTTGTTGTATGTAACATGTATTAAATAAATCAAATAGGGCAAAAATACGTATGTTGGCTTATATTTTATATTTAATATTCATTTTCTAGATTAATGATAGATAACTGTAGAAAAAAATATATATATTTGAGACAAAATACAAATTTTTAATAAAAAACATACATAGCTTAGTAAAAGTATCCCAAAAAATTGAGTGAAGCGTCAGATTTTCCTTACAAATAGATAGAAGACTAGGCGTAGATATAAGCAACGAGGTACTCAATGTTTCATTACTTAAATTCCAAGGTTTAGAATTAGAATTTCAAGGTTTTCAGTGAGTGCTATAATTTTTGTCTTTAACTAGATAAATTAACTTGATTTTTATTGATACATTGACTCATATATTACAAAAAATATATACGAGTTGAAAAAGCTAAATGAGAATATGTAGGGCTGATAATTACAACCAATTCATTATTTGTACGTACATTCATAACTTCACGCTGTATCCCGCATATAGCAGGGTAGGCAGAGGGAACCTAGTGTTAAGGCACTCCATTCCCCACTTTCCGGCGAATTGAGGAATTGCGTGGTGAGTGGCGGAACTCAACGCCGCGCATTATTATTTGTACGGTGTAATAAATGTTGCTTACTATCTAACTTTATCTTTCTTTTTTAGAGGAAAAAATAAATTTTATAAAGACTGCCAGGTACATATATGTATGAAATAAAACTTTTTTAACCGTATTAATCGCGTATATTTTATGTATTTTCGAATACTAAAATGTATGTGATTAATCCGGTTGTAAGAATCGCGAAAATCAAAGATGTCATTAAGTTTTATATGCCTTTATTTTTTATTGAAATATTGCTTATATAAATTTTGTAGGAAAGAATATGAAACAAAGCTTCAAACTTTAGGTCTGTGAGACCATACGTTGGTATGAATGTAACAAATATAAGCGCAAATATGTGAAGGTTAATAATCAATATATTTTTATATACTAGTTTATTTTTATATTAGTCACAAGAGAGTCAGTCACTTATCATTTAGTGATAACTATAGACTATAGGTATACCATTATTTAAGGCAAAACGAAAAAAATATACAAAAATATACTATAAACTTGATTTTATATTAACAAAGTTAATTATAAAAACACGCTCTAATTAGTGATAGGAATTAACAAAATTATAATTATGATAAAGCGCGGCCGACGGTATTTCATCTTTCAATTAACATGGAATTAATGAAAATTAAAGGACGAGGGAACGGCTTCTATGGAGTGACCTCTTAGGTCTTTTCATACTTTTATAATAATCGCTGCAATTTTTATTTAGTATAAATAGATAATAGATTATAATGTAATAAAATTAGAACACGCTCGAATGTCACGATGATAGTTATTTTGAATCCTATGTTAGGTAACATTTTTAGATGACTTAAGACGCTATATAAATTCGACTAATTTTTTATGTGTGTTATACATTCTTCCGTATAAATACTTACTGGATGGACCATTTTTGATTACTCTTTTTTATATGATAGCTAGTCTTTCCCCATCCACGCACATTCTATGTGAATATATATATTCTATAGTAAGAGAATTCTTACTCACATTATTCACATACATATATTTATTTGAGCGGGAGAAAAAGGAAAAAAAAGTTTTTAACACTATTTCTATATTAATCTTACAAAATAAGTGTGGTATATATTTCAAAATTTACTCGGAACTACATTAAGACTCATATCCCGGTTCTACATATTGATAAAAATATAACACTACCATATATCAATTAAATTCATATGCGCGCTTTAAAGTACTTACAAAATCTATACACATAGACATCCTAAAGCAAATAACTAAATTACATTCAAACGCAGCGATCAGCAGTGTCGTGTGAAACGTCTAAATTCTACCATTAACCTAAATACTGGACCAACACTGGGGATTTCATACAATTTAACTGAATTACTATTACAAATCCCACAGCAAGAACAAGTTTGTTCAAACTTGGTGGAATGCGTTGAAAGTTCCTCCTATCCTTTGAATTCTAATGTCTATGGCTTTACAACTGACGATAATCAACTTTAGCGCAAGGTTTTAATGTTTAAATTTATTTTATATCTAGTTCTCATTAAATTGGAATTGGTATTGGAATTGGAAATAAAAATACGATGAAACAAGTAATTCATTGAAGTTTGATAAGTTCGTACGGTTTGCTGAGAAAATATTGGAGTTATTGATACTGTTAGTTGGGAGAGAACCTTTTGATTTTATACTATGTAGTTGTTAAGAGTATATAAGTAATATTTGATCGTTGTGGCGCAGTGGCGCATCGTTAGACTGTAAACACGATTGACTGTAAATTCGAATCTCTTTCGAAGGAATTTAATATTTAAATTAATTTCATTTTTCGGCTCTAGTAAGACAAAGCGCAAATTTGAGATCACTTATTGTGCAGTGTTTCCATTTTGGGCGGAAAATGGAGAACAGAGTGTTTTAACACTAGGTTCTCGTCAACCCTGTATATAAATCACGATTATATAAAAAAGTAATGCTAAAACACAATGATTAAATTATTTAAAATTAATTATTTTCAAAGAACAATAGTTATATATTGCTGAGTGCAGTTTAGATTACTTAGCCGGTATATATTTTGACGCAGCCCCACATAGAGTTCTGCTAATTGAACAATATCTCGATAATTGTTGTTGAAAGGAGTACTTATATTTGAGTTTCAAGGAATTTTCTCTTATAATATTTCTTTTATAATTATAACTATATGGAGCATAGAAACGGATTATAAAATAGCATTTAATATACACTTAAGTAGTTGTTTACTTCATTGATGTGATATAAGCCTTACTAATTTTGATTCCAGTATCCGTTTATTCAACTACAATACATTAAAACTGGTTTCCGTAGAAATTTTAATAACCTTCTGCCCTAAAATGTTGTATGATTTATCAAATTATTCACGCCTGGTACGAATAATTATATAACTGTGAATATTTAGAAATCGTATTATTTTAGAAATCGTACTATCAACCATCGCTGCAGTCAACAACCCAAGTGCGCCAAGACAGCGTCTTTACTTACAAATAAACATCATTCTTTCTTTTAACACAATCTCAAACCAAAAAAGCTTTCTATTTTTCATAATGGTACAAAAATAATTATTATAAATCATAGGGAATGTACCAAAATGCGTGTTATATTCATATGTACGAGTAACAATGGTATATGTAGAATGAAAATATATTACTTCCATTAGAAGTACATCGTTCTACGAATATTTTCATATTAGAACAAATGTGCTTCTGTTATGACCTAGATTCAGTTTAAACTGTCTGGATTTCGGGTTATTGGGGCTTGAACAAAGGAAACACTGAAGTAAATACTAGCTCGCTTTACTTAAGTGTGTTAGGTACTCGTATTGCTTGAAATGTGGTTATAATCATTGTTTTATCATATACTTTTCTTTTATTATAAAGCTAAGAGCTATATAGATAGCTATATAGAAAATCAATAAAATAGCTGATGAATGAATGATTTTCTTTATTTTGGGATTTCTTTATGTTTTTAAAATAATTTTATAAGTAATATTTAATTTTTTTTATTATTATCTCATTATAAGTTCTCGGGTTCAAAGAAACCCGGTCTTTTGGAAGGCTTGCGTGGGGACATAGGTCCAACACGTAGAGGCCCCTTTGAGCCAACAATATTTTTTAATCTGACGCATTGACCGGGATCATCCATCTCTGAGTAACCATAGGTAATTGCTCAGATATGTTCACCGGTTAATGTGTAGGTGCTATGGAACACATGGAAAACTAAAATAGGGCTGTGGAATGGAGTTTGGATGGTCTAAATACTGGGCTATTGATTGAGACTACCGGACGTCCGCCTTTTCAACCACTCCTCAACAGCTCGCCACAAGCTGCCCTGCGGGCTTATTATTGTTATTATTAAGATATTCAAGTAATATAGTTGATTGGTCGCATTTTCTTGGAATTTCAATAAATATTACTTTTGCTACAAAATTATTCACAATGTTAACGAGCCGGATAACTATCTTCACTTGCACATACGTTCACAATAAATACTGTAAATGTTTCTGATGCCTTGATTCTCTGTTACCAAACAAAACTTAGTTTTAAAAGCCTACTGTTGAAAAAGGAACCACTAATCATATGTCACTAGAAAAATTTAGTCTTAGGTGCAAGGAGAATATTATAGACACTGAACTGGCGACTAAAAAAATAATTGTATGTACCTGACTTTGATTTGAACCTGTGAACTTCATTACAGTCTCTATTCACCGACCCGAATAATGGGAGGGTCATTATTCTTTTGATCATAACAACATCAAAATATATGAGTATATTCACCAAACTGCAGTATATCACATTGATTTCGACACATTACGGTGTGTCAGTCTGCTTCCTGGCATTAGAATATATGTGCTTTTAGGTTTGACCTAGATTCTCCTTCAAATTGTGCCACGAATTTGAATTTCGGGTTACATAGGCCTAAAACAAAGGCATATAAACTTTTCGAGTTGCCAGCTTGTTTTACGTAAGAGCCACTGTAGTGGTTTTATCGAAACTTTCTATGCTTGTCTCATCTTCGAAATTGTCTTTTTATAGTGTGCACAAAATATTATGTTATATTTGTAAGTGATTTATTTTATAAAGTGAAACAGTTCCATATTTTATATGTTATTTTCTTTTTATAAGCAGATGATTTTTTATTTAGAATACGTTCTTAGTTGAAATTATTATCTTATGTTCTAAATAACATTTATTATCTCAACCTGTCTTAAATTTTTAATTAAATGAGTTTTAATCTGGATTTCAAATAATCTTAAAAAATAATTTCATAGAAGAAATAAATCTATCACAGTGTGTACCCTTTTATAATTTTTGATGAATTATTACAATTTTGTTTCTTTTGTTACTTAGTAAGCTTAAACTATATACGTAGGTATGTTATTTCAAAGAGAGTCCGAAAAATTTTAATTGTATTTTTTATCTAGCTATTTTATTAGCTCCACTCTGTATCCCGCATATAGTAGGCAGAAAATGAAAATATTATTTAAAATTTTCATTTCCTGTAGTCGGAATTGAACCCACTATCTGTTGCGTTTGTGCCTCTGCGCCACTACAGGCGTCTAGCTAAATGGATAGGAATAATGAATTATAGGTTAATTCACTTTTTAATACTATAGTAAGACCTCGTAGACATAACTTTCCCCTACACTTTTGACTTGTTTTTGAGACGATGCGTGTTGAGTGTTCATACTCAACGTTGTACTTTGTCTAACGTAACCTGACATAGACTGGGATAAAACTTTTATTTTAAAAATAATCTAAGTGGTATTTGAACTGACAATAACACAGTGTCCTCAGACATATTCCAATTGTTCCTTGACAGAATTCATACATGATAAATATATTTTCTATTTCACGCTTCAAGACAAAGTGCAGTGTTTATTTTCGCCACTCAACAAGTAAAATCTTTTTTTTTTTTTATGGATAACGGATGGCAAACGAGCAGAAGGACCACCTGATGGTAAGTACCTTCTAAGGGTACCTTCGCCCATGAACATCTACAACAACAGAGATGTTGTAGATGCGTTGCCAACCTAGAGGATACAGACGGATGGGGAGGACAATGTAGTAGTCCACAATCGGAACCACCACATTTTAGGGAAAGGATGGGTGGGAAAGGGGAAAACCTGGCTTACATGCCATCAAACCGGAACACATCATAAGATATTTGGCGGTTCGTCTTTGACATGACAGTGGTCGCGAGCCAGACGGAGGACGAATCTCCTACCACCAAAAGTAAAAAGTAAAGTAAAAGTAATCTAGTAAAAAGTGGAGAACGGAGTGTCTCGGCACTAGTTTCTCTTTGAATGTGCCGTTGTACAACTAAAGAACAACGATAGAGAGATCGATTTAAAGATAGAAAGATGGATACAAGTGAATCTGATAAAAACGTGATAAAAATACGATGGATTCCTATAACTTGAATGTACTTGTGAAATAACGTAGCCAATATGATGACCTCATAAAATATTCAACGTTTATTTTTTTTTACTTTGATTTAACATATTATGTAAATATTTTAAATATGTATCGGTTAAAGTAATGTGCATAGATACATTATTAAATATACTTAGATAATATATGATATTATTATTATTTATTTTATAGCTTCACGCTGTATCCCGCTATGTGCGGGATATGCTGTTGTGCAGGTAGGCAGAGGGAACCTGAAAACCTAGTGTTAACACACAATTGGGACATTGCATGCTGAGTGGAGGAATTCAACGCTACGCTTTGCCTCGTTACCAGAGCGAGGGAATGAAAATACTAAACATTATTTAATATTTTCTTTTCCTGGAGTGGAAATCGAACCCACAATCTGTCGCATTCACAGTCTCACGCTTGTGCCTCTGTGGCACGATAGTCCTCAATATTATTGTTATAAATATAATGTTATTGATGTCACAAAAATAATAATTTCATTTCCACAGCTTGATAAGATAAAGCGTGATGTTCATTTCAACTACGCAACAGTCTGACAATATTGATATCTTTATGTTAATTGACGATTTAAAATTACTTGTCTATTTGAATAAAGATTTTGTTATGATGTGATCCGAAGTTCAATGTAAAAATTTATATTTAGGTAATTATTATGATAAAAAACAATATATTTTTTAGTTTCACGCTGCATCCCGCACATACATACCCTGCTAGGGTAGGCAAAACCTAGTGTTAAGACACTACGTTCTCTTTTAATATTTCCGTTCTTCACTTTTCTCCCTCTGACTTGTTATCAGACCGAGAAAATGAAAATGCTAAATATTATTTAACATTTATATTTCCCGGAATGGGAATTGAACCCACAATCAGTTACACACTTGTGCTTCTGCGCCATAACAGGCTTTAAAAAAACATATTGGTGCATATATAAAATTTGGTACTCTTGGCATTGTAGTGAGTGCTCTCAGCATATTCAGAGTACAGTCAAGTGTGAACCGTCTGCACGTTGTTAGCTTGACAGGCTTTTTAAACGATATTTTTGTTCCGTAAAAACTGACCTCGTTGGAAACATTCATTAATTGAAAAAAAGTATAGTTTCATCTAAAAGTCGGAATGAAAAACGTTTTTGGTTGAATAATCAAAGAATTTTGAATTTAAGTGCATTTAAAAATGTAAGCAAATGAAACACTTTTTGTATACTAAAACGATATACATTTCTGTACATAAATTTTTGTTAACTTCGGCTAAGTGTGTGCCCATATTTTTTACTCTACGTGTATGTTCTATAAGGCTATATACACATCAGTGTCTCTATTTTTTTGTAGCTTCTCGATGTATCCCGCATATAGCAGGGTAGGCAGAGGGCACCTGAGAACCTAGTGTTAAGATACTCCATTCCCCGTTTTCTACCATTTTTTTTAATTGAGGCATTGCGTGATGAGTGACGGAACTCAACGCCGCACCTTGCCTTGTTACCAAACCCAGGAAATGACAATACTTAACTTGTACATTTCTTGGAGTGGGAATCGAAGCCACAACCTGTCGGGTTTCAGTCGCACACTTGTGCCTCTGCGCCACAACAGGCGCTTATTTCTTATTAATCCAAATTTTTAGAAACATTTTTATATTTAATAATTTTTTAAAAACATTTTTGAAAATAGTAATGACGCTTCCTTTGTACTGCAGTTGTCATAGAAAATCTATCTATCATTCGTATATGCAGGGATTATTGAATGAGAAGTCCGCTATAAATCTTCGCTAGTGATAACAGTTCTTATATTGATATTATATTTTTGCTTCACATGTCTTTACCCTAAAGTAGAATAGGTCACGTCAATACGTTTTAAGAATTGGAGTATTATTTTTTTCATTATTCGAAGAACGGATTCTTTAAATAACGAATCCCTTAAATAATAAGGAAATAATAATAATAAATTCTTTGTATAATGACAAAATTACAACCTTAAGAACCTTTATATGGCTCTCCTGTAAAGCTGTGCTTTTGCGCTTGTACCAGTGTACATAGGACCCATGGATTTATCAATATTCAGGAAATATTCAAGATATCATTCTTCCATATACACTAATGAGTGCTAGTTAAGTGTGTGTGTGTACTATCCTTTGTGTATGGATGTATATCTCTTTGGAATTCTGCTCTTCAGGAAGCAAAGTTGCAGTTCAATGTAAATAAACTTAACGAACCAATTTTCTTATCTGTTGACTCAGATGTGTGCGTTGCATACAAATTGGCAAACTACAAATTGACTCTTAAATAAATAATTTTATATATGTTTTATTTAGAACCAGAGAATCTAACGCTAAGACACCGTTCTCTTTTAACATTTCCGTTCCCCACTTTCTGCCAATTAAGACATTGCTTAATGGCGGAACTCAACGCCGCGCATTGCCTTCTTACTAGAGCGAGGAAATGAAAATACTAATATCTAGGCACTCTCCAAACTTCTCTCTCTGTAACGTGATGAGCACCCGCACGGTGAATCCATGGTGCGCTAAGAAGTTTTTTCTCCTCCGTTTGCATAGTCTACATAAAATAGAGATAAAGATTTAGAAGAATTTCTCCTTTAACTATTAATAGTTAAAAAAATAATGATAAGATAATGAATTGCTGTCGTTTTTTTATGTGGCAGATGTCGAGTACGTTATAAGCTTTAATATACTATTTCTATTAGCAACTCATAGTCATCGAAATTAGGTTAAGTAGTTAAAGTTAGAAAATGTTCAAAGAATTTAGTTTTATTTAAAAGAGGGATAAAACGAAAGATTTAATTTTTTTTTCTATTTTTTTTTAACTTCACGCTGTATCCCACATAAAGCAGGGTAGGCAGATGGAACCTGAGAACCTACTGTGAAGACACTCCGTTCTCTTACAACAATTTTGTTCCCCACTTTCCGCCAAATTGAGGCATGGCGTGTTAAGTGGCGAAACTCAATGCCGCGCTTTGCCTTGTTAACAAACCCAGGAAATGAAAATACTAACATTTCCTGGGGTGGGAATCGAACCCACAACCTGTCGTGTTTACAGTCGCATGCTTGTGCCTCTGCACCACGACAGGCGTATATTTAAAAATAGTAGTAATATATCCATATAAATATTATGAGTATTTATATGGATATATTACTACTTTATTTGTATTACTATTAACTTGCGTCTTACTCTAAACGCGGATGGGTGTGGTTCGTTTCTACTCGGAGGAAATATTATATTTAAGCAATTTTAATTACTCGTTCTCGTGAGACAAAGCGCGGCGTTGAGTTTCGCCACACAACTCAAGACAATATAAAAGGTATTGAAAAATAGAACAAGTCTATTATGTTTTGGTACCCAAGAGACGGGAAAAGAAAGAGGGGAAGACAGCTTAGACGTTGGGAAGAGATAAAAGGGACAGCAGGAAATTTATGGACAAGAAAAGCAAAGAATAGATTAGAATGGCAGGAATTGGAGGAGACCTTAGCCAAAATAAGGTAAATAGAGAAAGATGTCGATGTCGATGTATAATTTCAATAACTTAACAAGTTAATTGTAAAATTCTCTGAAATAAATGCTTTTATTATTATTAATTACTCGTTTTGGTGAGACAAAGCGCGGCGTTGGGTCCCGCCGTACTCAGTATGTCAAATTCGGGTGGAAAATGGAGAACGGAGTGTCTGGACACTAGGATCTTTCTGAATAACCCTGTTATGCGCGAAAAAGCGTAAAACTGCAAAATCATTAATTCTTTTATAAACTAAATACTCAAAAGATATGTTTTATTCAATATCGATCGAAACAGGAGGAAATTACTAGTATATACCGAAATATACATAAGGCATAAAGTACAGTTTAACATTCACATAATACTACCCACAATATTATCATTTTATTACTTCCTGCTAATGCATCCTAGAGTTGAAGCGAATATCCGATGTGCTTCTCAAAGGAGCTCATGCATATACTCGTATATCTTATATTATAAGAACATTTGTACATATTATAAATTTGATCGCCAATCTCTATGAAAATGTATATTTAAAATAAAATAAAATGGGGTATAGGAAAGTTATCGAGGTGACTAATTTTTGGTAGACAAGGAGAACTTAGTTTTTTTACTGAACAACGAAGGCAAACGAGCAGAATGCCCTGATGGTAAGTAGTTGCAAATTCGTTGCAGGCCAAGAGGATGCAGATGGAAGGGGACTTAGTGTCAAAACATTCCGTTTACAATTTTTCGCCAAAATTTGAGATATTGTGGTGGGTCAACGTCGCTTTTTGTCCTACCAGAGTGGGAAGATAAAGAAATTAAATAATAACTTTTCTTTGAGTAGGATCCTAACACAGCCTTTACGTTTACTGTCAAACGCTACCTAACTGTACATTATGTTTATTATAATATCGAAAAATCCATGACAATTCGTTTTTCGAAGTAAATACTATGTATTACTTATTACGCAAAATATCTGTCGTTTCGCCTTTTATAGTTTTTATCTATTCAATTTTTTTTTCACTGATAGTGGAAATAAAAAGAATACATTGTAATAATATTCAATTTTGAATTCCACTCGTTCATAATAATTTTAATTTACCTTTCAAGCCCATAACAATAAAAAATCTCAATTCCCTATTCACTCTATCCAAATTTTCTAATTCTATTTTATTAAAGAAACTAAAATTACAAGAGCCTTAGACAAAAATCTATTTTTATATTTAAAAGACCATCCTCCTGATTGCTCAAGGGACCTCGTTTAGCCTTTAAAGAGCCTTCATGTTTACTCGCAAGAAATAGCCTTTTACAAGCCAATGAAGTTTGTAGGATATCTTAGAAGGAATTAGCGTATATATACAGATAAAGCCAGCGTTTTGTGAAAGAATAAAGGATGAGATGAGGAGATTAGCTGGCGTTTTAGATTTTATAATATTGTTGTCCTGTTATCGTTGGATATACTCTGTATACTTTAAGACATTTGAGGACTGTGGGTTGAAATCCTCTTAATAAAAGAGATTTCTCGGGAAAGAAAATATAAAAAAATATATAATAATTAATATTTAGTGCCTTTGTTTCCTGGTAACAAGGCAAAGCGCAGTGTTGAGTTCCGCCACTCAGCACGCAATGACTCAATTCCAATCACTAAGTCCTCAGAGTCCCTCTATCTAAACTTCTATGTGCGGGATACAGCGTGAAGCTAAATAAAATAGTTTTCTCGATATTATAACACAATGTGCCATCTAGCACATAATAGCTGTAATATATTTAACATTTTTAAATTTAATGAGAATTTGGTGTCACGACATTTGTTGCGACTTTGCGTGTTTGCGTAGACTTGAACTAGTTTTATCTGGTTTTGACATTCCCTTTTTTTTGGAAGAATATTAGGAAATCCTTGTCGCTGCTAATCAATCTGGTTGCACTATAAACTACTCATCAGGTATTTTGCAAGGTGTAACACATTTTTTCTTACCTACCTATTTTCTCTACCCCAAGCAATTAACGATATTTACTTACAAAAAGTATTGTATTATATATTTTATTTTTTGAAGTGCGGCGTTGAGTTCCGCCACTCAACACGCAATGCCTCAAATTCGGCGGAAAGTGGGGAACGGAATTGTTGAAAGAGAATGGTGTGTCTTAACACTAGGTTCTCAGGTTCCCTCTGCCTACCCCGCTATATGCGGGATATAGCGTGAAGTAAAAAAAAATATATATATATTTTATTTTCTGTTTTACACCGTGTAATTTATTTTTATGATAAGTTGTGATAAGATATTTGTTAAACTCTCCACTAAATAACGGAAGAGATTTATACATTGAAAAAGATAAATTAAGCTCTCATGATACATAAAATGATATATTTTTTTCATTCATTTCCAATATACATTACATTCATCATCCATTCCACTTGTAGCGGATACTGAATGATCTCGAAATACATATTTTAGTAAAAATATGTTATAGATACACGCATAATTAAAATTTGACCTTATACTTGATTTTTTATTTAAATTTTGATTTTTATTTAATATTTTGTATGATGCAAAATAGCTATTTTTTTTATGAAAACCTACTGTGTGTATCGTTAGACTAGATTCAATAGAGTTTAGTCTATTCAGACTGAGAAAGTTGCAATTGATAACTAAAATACTTATTTCTCTAAATAAATTCTTTGTTATATCTCTAGAAAGAATCTCTTCCAGTCGAATTGTGTGGGTAGATGAGTAGCAATCCATAGTAATAATTACAATTTAAAGTAAAACATGTATGTTATACATGTTAATGTTAAAAACGATACAATTAAACTATTGTAAATTCATAAGATTTTCTAAAAAAATATAAGACAACAACCTCAGCGTTACAAAACCCAACTGTTCTTCGATTCGTATTCATTAGCACATGAACTTATGCCTCGGAAAAACTTGGGTTTTACTTCTAAGGGATACGGTAATTATAGACTAGTTAGGTTAGAAACAGTTCGCATTTTAATCATTAAAATTGATAAATATTAAATTTTTGTAGTAAAATGAGATTCTGTGGGACTCCATCTGACTGTAAACGCAACTGGTTTTGGGTTTGATTCTCATTCGGTAGAAGGTGATCCTTCTACCGAGTGAGATATATTTACATCATTTTGGCTTCCCAGCTCTGGCAATACAGACCGAGACATTGAGTTTCGCCATTCCTCTCATAATATCTCAAATTCGAGTGGAAGACGGAGTAGTGTCTATACTCTAGGTTCTCTCTGACCACCCTGTTATGCGAGAAAAAGAATAAAGCTAAATAAAAGCAGGAAAAATATTAGGATTTATCATACTTCAGGCTTTTACACTAACATATAATACACATATAACAAGAACAAACTAAGGCATACGAGTACAGTTGTGATCAAGGGACGTTCCAACAAAGTTCATCACGGCGGCCCATGGGAATCGTTTATTATACTGTAGCATGAACTATTTTATATATTGACTTAAATAAGATATCTCGTACAGTATTATAAGCAATTCCCATGGCATAAAGTTATGTTAGTTTTGATGTGATAACATATATTATATTTTTTTGTATTATGCATCTTTCGCATATAGCGAATTAGGCTCTCTATTATATTAGTACGTATAAGTGGCTAAGCGTCCATATAACATGATTCCCACAAATATATAAATTATTAATAAATACAATTATTTAATAAGTCAACAAAGTAAGCAATTTTAATTAATTCCAACGTAAATTTTATTTCTTTGTTTAGTAATTTTTCCATATAAGCCGTATTCCATAATAGCCAAATTTCGTTCATTCATAGAATTCAAAGTACTCCTGTCTATTGCGCTTGTATACTATACGCACAGCGCATTTCACTCGCACGCAAGCGCGTAATGGCGACTGTGTAAGCATCACGACTCACGGGCTTACAACGAATCAAATAAGACCAAATTAATAATTGAATAATTATAACCAATCACAGGTTGTAATTGTGACATGACTTTGTTTTCCAATATGGTGAATATTGTTTGTCCTCAAAGCGTGAATTTACAGTTTTATTTTATTTTATTTTATTTTAACTAAATTTTATAAGAATTTAGATACTTTTAGTTATCTAAGCTCGAGAGATAATAGAGTTCTGTGCATTGTTTATGTTTTATAAATTGTTACATACATACATAGCATCACGCTGTATCTCGCATATAGCAGGGTAGGCAGAGGTAACCTAGTGTTAAGACATTCCGTTCCCTACTTTCCGCCGAATTAAGGCATTGCGTGCTGAGTGGCGGAACTCAACGCCGCGCTTTGCCTTGTTACCAAACCCAGGAAATGAAAAATTCCATTTCTTGGAGTGGGAATCGAACCCACAACCTGTCGCATTTACAGTCGCACGCTTGTGCCTCTGCTCCATGACAGGCGTTGTTACAATGGGTAAGTTTATTGTAAATTAGGAAATATCCCAATAATGTTATTTAAAAATTGTGAATATGTTATTATTATAAATCTACGAAGTGTTCTGTGTGGCAAATAATATGAAATGTAGCAATTTGAAATAACGATATATATATATTTGAAAGATACATATGAATAAATAATAATACTGTAATGTTTTGATTGAGATATGCTTGTTAATAAGTAGGTATATGTTCTGATTTTCGAAAATAATATTAATCTTATTCATAAATACATGATGTAAATACTTAATATATCCTTTATTATTTATCTTTAGTTACATTTTAACAGTGTTTAAGTTTATAAGGAATGAATTAATATTAGCTTCTATATAATTAATGCCATCTATACTTAGTACCTTTTTTTTTGTCTTTTTTTTTGCTTTTTTTCACTAGATGTCACTATCAATTATAAATGAATTTCTATGGAAATAAAGTTTGCTAGGCTAAACGGAATATTTATATTATCATCCTGGTCGAAATATCACCCTTCGCATCTGGTACCTATATATTCATATTGCGTTAAAATATTAACAATCATAAATAAGCCATTCGTGGCGGAGTAGAACAGCGTTTGATTATAGACGCCGTGTATGTGGGTTCAATTCCCGCTCAGAGGAATGATAATATTTAAATATTTATTCTATTAAGACAAAATACGGTGCTGAGTTCCACCACTTACCACCCAATGTCTCTGACACTGACTAAAAATTGAGAACGGTGTGCCTTAACGCTAGTTTCTTTTCGCCTAGCTTACTATAAAATAATATATTAACAGAGTATTCATATATTCCCGATATTAAACTTAATATTTAGTATAATATTTCCGCTTTCAATAACGCGTCTGTACTTTGTGTTTCATTAAAAATAATGACTGTCGGTGTTTCCTTTCAGATCTATATCCAATTACGGTGAAATTGACACTTATGGATTGACAAAATTGGATTATCCGTACAACGGTAAGTGCTTTTATAATACAAAGGGAACAACGGCAATAGAAATTTAGTTATTTATATATGTATAATAACTAAGATTTTAACAAACAAAATAACCGACTTTAAGTGAGTAAAATTATTACGAGTAACTCAAAAACTACTTGTTGCATAACCAAATTAAAATGAGACCACATTAGGGGTATTAACCATCATATAAAAAAAATCTTTAGAAACTTTTTACTGTATTAAAATTTAGGCGGTAATTATAAAAAAAACGCAGTGGAATTGATAACCTCCTCTTTTGTTTGGAATAGGTTATAGTTTAATTATATATTATAAATTTGAATTAAATTGCTTAATAAGTTGTTTTCATATTGTATTTACTTTTGGTATTGTTTTTAATGATTGGATTTGTTGTTATTGTGTTAATACAATAGTATAGGTTTAACACCCTTATTGATAGTTTATTTTTAATAATTTAATAGAATTGTAATTAATTTATTTATAGCATATAATCAGATTCAATAGGTTTCTTTTTTTTAACGGTATCATTGTCACTAATTAATAATTGTAAATCTGTAAATAGTAAATTTACTCAGTATGAGTTTAGTGTTATATAATGAAGCAATCTGGCAATTATATTCAAATAAACAAGTTACATACTTAATATTTGAAAATAATTGTTTGACTTTGACAAATTATTAAATCAATAAGAAAGTGAAGGAGTTTTCTTTATGTATACTCCATATAACGTGACATTGGCGAAGTGAATTCTTGACTGGCACGTTCGAAGTTCTATATTATAGGTAAAGGTCGTGCAGTACTATTGGATCTTTTTAAACATGCATCTCATAGTTTAAATTAGTTTCTTGTTGAACGATCACTCCTTCGTGTGTTCTCCATACAACGTGACATTGGCGAAGTGATTTGTGCTCAACTGGCACGTTCGAAGCGCCATAATTAAACAACTGAACTGAACTGAAGCTCTATAACTCATGAAATTAATTAAGAAGGGGAAAGATGTATTTCTGTGTTTTCCTTTCCTTCTAGAATTCTCATAGCTTCACGCTGTATCCCGCATATAGTAGGTAGGCAGAGGGAACCTAGTGATAAGACAATCCGTTGCTTACATTCCGCCGAATTGTGGCATTGCGTACTAAGTGGCGGAACTCAACGCCGCGCTTTGCCTTGTTACCAAATAACCAAATAAAGAAAAAATCCACTTCCTGGAGTGGGAATTGAACCCACAACCTGTCGCGTTTACAGAATTACTTTTACTAGAATTCTGCACTTGTCGTTAACAACTAAATATTGTTCACAGATTTCAAAAGTAGGAGCAAGCGTTATAAGAGATCATTGTCAATGATTTTAGCACAACACTTCAGCGAAACTACAGTAACGCCTGGTGTAGATGTAAGTATCAAAGAACTATCATTTAGATAAAGATATAATGTGATTTCTATATATTGGTTTCGTTTCACTACGGGCACTTTATTGGTACCTTTTGTTAACTTATTTTCTATCAAAAAGACCGTCGTGGCGCAGTGGAACCGTGTCTGACTGTAAACATGATTAGTTGTGGGTTCAATTCCCACTCGGGAAAATTATTATTATTATATTTTAATTATTTTCTTGTCAATGTTGTTGATTTTCGCCACTTGACACTCCATGTCTTGAATTTGGGCGGAAAACGGAGTGTTCTGTAAACCTTTGTGTAGGCCACACTCTAACTGCCCGCCATGCATCATGCAGTGTGAAGCTGTTAATTTTCCCCAATTTTTTTATTCAACTAGATTTTGGAACTAAAATATAATATAATATGATAGTAATTCTTAAGAAAGTCCAAAATATTTTTGTTGTCTTTTTATAAATAATAATAATATTTAGTACTACAGTTCTATATGTTTAAGGGTGTGTGTTTTAAATTTAAATTCCATCTGGATATATCGATATTTAGTTACTTAACGAGTGACTGACAGACAAACAGTACGAGTTGACAGACGTAACGAAGCTATTCAGAGTAGAAAGCTGAAATTTGGCAAGTAGATTCCTTTGGGAGTGTAGCTCTAAGATTTTATAAAATTTCTAAGAAAACGGTCAAAAACGGGACTTCATATATGCTTGAAATGGAAATAGTTATAAAGTCCTCGCAAACGAAGTTACAGATGACAAATCGAGAATAAAAACTTGTCGTTATATTAATCTACATGAGATATTAATATTGGCTATATCTTATTTTAATTTGAAAGCTATATTAGTGTAAAGTTTTACCTCGATCCGTTCGGTAATTTTCATGTGGAAGAGTAACAAACATCTGCCCTCACAAATTTCATATTTATAATATCAGACGATAAATATAATTGTTATGAAATAACTAAATAATTTTGATAAACGTAAATGATTTTAAAAAGAAAAAAAATTAATATGACAATTTCAAATCTATTAAAGGAAATTGAAATCGATGGCGCAGTGGGACAGTGTTTTATTGTAAAATTGTAAATGCAATGGATGTGGATTCGATCTCCACTTAAAAGAATAAAAGAAAACTTTTTCTTGACTGCCTTACAGTAACAAATACTAATCATAAATATTACAAATATAATATAAAACATATAAAAAAATAAAATGCTATAAAATTATAATCCACATACTATTCAAAACGTAACCCTTTTTTTATTATAATTGGATAAATAACACAACTAAAATATATTAAGTACTCAAGGTTTTATTACCGTCCAAATTTCACTGTATATAGAGAGAGTATCGTATATGAAAATCCAAGTTTAATTGGCAGTGGCAATTCACGCAATATTTAACTTTATTGCCTTAGCGATACGGTTTTCATGAATCTAAAATGTGATTACTCTCACGAGATTAAATGATATAAAGGATTTTCAACCCATTCGTCATATACTTCGGTATGAATTAGCTTGGTTTAGTATATTTTTAGGTTATTTGTTTGCAAAGGACAGTATTGTTTATCTCCGAAGAATAGAAATGTGGAGATAAGAGGAAATACGAGTCAGTCATTTTATTAAATTATGACGAAAATACGGTTTTGATTTCAATCTCGTAATTGGCACGATTTTAGCGTAGTTGGGAATTGTTATGCTGTGGCCTTGGATAAGCTCTTTTGTATTGATCTGATATAAAAATGTCAGTATTTTCGGTTTTACTGGAAACTATTAATTGTGTAAACTTCTCTTGAAAGTGTATAATTATAATTAATAAATAAATTGAATTATAAAAAACGTTTAAAATATATGATAATATATATTTCCCCACATTTTTTCCGCATAACAGTATAATCAGAGGGAACCTAGTGTCAAGATCTTCTGTTCACCGCTTTCCGTCTAAAATCTAAAACTAAACATCAGGTATTGTCTTACGAGAGCGGCGAGATGAAAATAATTAGAACATAATGATTCCCTCAAGTCCAATCGCTTGCGTAGCCAGTTTGGCCGTTGCAAAGTTGGGATACATCCCGCAGGGTCACACGTCTTGTGTATGTGGTGCCAATCCACAAACTATGGCACACTTGCTTGCTTGTCCCAACTGCCCATTTACCTGCTCAAACAACGATCTCATTGAGGCAACAGATAATGCAGTCACGTGGCTACTCACTGGCAAAACATCATTGAGTCATCTAATTCATTGACACGAAGAAGAAGAAGGTTCCCTGAAGAGGTCGGGAATCGAACCCACAAACCATCATGTTTACAATTAGATACAGTCCCACTATGCTACGATGACCTCATAACACATATATCTAGTTATATCCCTACCAATATTATAAATGACAATGTACGTTTGTTCGTTACGCTCTCACGCCAAAAGTACTCAATCGATTGTCATGAAATTTGTACACATATTCTCAGAGATATTAAAAGGATATATGATATTTTTTATTAAGAAGAATAATAATAATAAATTGGCAGGCGTCAAAAAAAATTCTAGCTACTGCAAAGCCTTAAATTATTAACGGACATACTATAGTATGTAGTATGGACTGTCGTTGACCATGAGCGAAGCTGCGGGTAACAGCTAGTAATATATACAACATAATATATAATAAATATGTTATTTTGCTAGGTAAATCTACAATGTATAGTGAACGGTCCTCACCCAGCGAGATTTGTTTGGGAAAGGGACGGAGTCGTTATCTCATCCAATACAGACTCAAGGTAAGTTTATGTAAATTAGTCACTTTGGTTAGCTTATGTTTAAGATTATGAAGTACATATTTAAGAAATAAATATGCTTTATATTTATTTCTTACTAATATTTTAGTCTAAATTCGCGATGATAATTAATAATATTGATTATTGGAGGCAATATTACTATTTTCATTTTCCTGGTTTCCTAAGATAAATCGCAGCGTTATGTTCCGCCACCTAATAAGCAATATATGCTAACTAATATAGATAACAGGGACGAAAAGCAAAGAATAGAATGTCTCAACACTTTAATCTACCTGCCTACTTCGCTTTTCTCTATCTGAACACTATAGAAAAATAACGACATAATAATAACATTATGTTGTTATTTTTCTATAGTGTTCAGATAGACGCTTTATTAACTTCATCTGTATTTATTTATCAATCAATAAATAAATGTAAGGAAAACTTACAACGATATTTTGAATCTATTCTTGCTGTCTAATTTGCTTAAAAATCTGCACACGTGTCCGGATTGGTTGACAATACAATATTTTCCACAGGACAATTATATAATTTATACTGATTTTTACACATATTAAATGAAATTATTTTAACCGGTTTAACCGTGTATATACCGTCTACCTGTGACCACGGACTACTGTAAAGTGTTCGAAACGTTGAAAAAACCGAATATTAATATATACGCGATTAATCTGGTTAAAATAATTTAATTTAATAATTTAAAGCGTATTTTTAGTCTTTTTTCAAACTAATTTTGTTTTTTAGGTACTCGATAGGTCAAACGATGACCTCAAATGGGGTTTTAACTCAGCTTAATATTTCTCATATAAGGGTGGACGATGGTGGCAGATTCGCGTGTATCGCTTATCATGGGGACAATGTTGTTTCCCATGAGGATAGAATCAATGTTTATGGTAAGTATAGATCAGTAGTAAAATGTTAGGATAAAAAGACATCTTAAAAGAGTTTAAATTATTTTTATACAACTTTTGTTTAGTACTTCATTAGTTAATAAAATTTATATCAAGGGCGAAGAACATATTTAATTCTAAATAAATAACTAGCAAAAATCATAAAAAGTTACAAATTTTTATATTTAAAAATATTTTAGTTTCCTTTTTTAGTTCGAATAAGCGGCGTTAAATTTCTTCGCTCAGTACGTAGTATGCTCAATATAGATCATAAGTGAAGAACAACCCTTCTAAATGCTAAAAGTATAAAAAGGAAGATACATAACAATTTTACATAACAAAAAAATAATAATTTACATTAATTTAGAAGTTAATTATAAATATGTCAAAAAGTGTAATTGATTTTAAAAAAAATAATCTTTGAAAGGCCCGCCCTACATCCGCACGTTGCCGCCATTCAAAGTTCAGACCGGTCAAAGTGTCACACTCAGATGTCCGTACTACGGTTATCCAATTAGGTAAATATTATTTAATTTATGTAGTCTTTTTATTAATATGATTTTATTTATTAAAAAATGCGCGCAAGGGAATGATTATTTTTTAATTATTTTCATTTTCCCATTTTATTAAGATAGAGCGTGGAGTTAAGTTCCGCCACTGAATACCTAACGAATCTGAAAAGTGTAGACTAATACTAATTTCTCTCATACAATTATTATTTAACAACAATTATTTTAACATTAGTGACAAAATTTTCTTTAATTGATCTAATAGTGGGGTATAGGGTTTCTCCACGTTTTCTCTTAAATCTTTCGCAAAAATTAAGGAATAAGCACAAAACTTGTGACCTTTTAAAAAACGATTAGTAAGCAATTAATAATATTTATATATATTTTTTCCACTGTCTATATAAAATTAAAATTTTTTAGGGAAATAACATGGGAATACAAAGGCAAAGAACTAAACTCAGATTCAACACAAGTTAGATACAAACGTTTCATAAACAACACCGCGTTAAGCATAGAGATATTCGGTAGAAAGCCTAAATTAAGACAAAAAAGAGATGTTACCGTCACGAATGGAGTTTTGAACTTGAGTAGAGTGAGTAAAAGTGAGAACGGAGTGTTATTCGCGTGTATAGTAAGGAGTCCTTCCGGTGAAATGGCGAAGAGATCGTTTGAACTGCAAATAGTAGAGTCCCCACAGTTAGAGGAAATACTGTTGGCCTCAGATCTGCAGGAAGGTCAAATAGTACAAATACATTGTAACTTGAAAAGTGGGGATTCACCTGTATATTATTCTTGGTTGAAAGATGGGAAGAAGATACCTGCGTTTTTAAAGGTAATTTTTTTAATAAACACTTTATTTAAATTATTTGCGCCTGTCGTGCAGAGGCACAAGCGTGTGACTGTGCGACAAATTGTGGGTTCGATTCCCACACCAGGAAATCCCGGTGGAAAGTGGGGAACGGAGTGTCTTAACACTAGGTGACACGTGAAGCTATGTATATATAAATGTACTTTATTTTACTACTTTTGACTATTTTTATTAGTTTTGAATATTTTTACTGATTTAAGTTACTGATTAAAAAATATTTTATGTTTAAAAAGTTTATGTAGAAATATTTTTTATCGTCGCTCAGTTTTTATACCTAGAAATCTGTATAAGACATTTTTTGTATCAAAAGAAAGCCTTACATTAAGAGCATAGTTTGTAAATGAAATACATGTTTCAAGTCCATATTTTTTTAATGGCTAAAGTAATTACCAAAAATAAGTTATTACAGGATAGGATAGGAGTAATACTTTCTGGGAATTTCTGCGTTTTTATATAAATATAGAATATATTTTAATATTTACCTTCAAGAAATATAAAGCTACCATTACACATAACATATTAACTTAATAATATATGTATATTTTTAGTTACAGCAGAATCTCCGTTATCCGGGTTAATGATGTATAATAGAAACCCCCGGATAATCGAATTACAATATTTTATTCACTTAATTGATTTCCAGTTACCGGAAATTTATGATATCGTACGCTGTGTTTTCTTATCCACTATTTTCTTTCATTATTTTTAAGAATAATTATAATTATAATATATACATGATTAACATATTCATTGTTGATCAAATTATAAAAAAAAATGGCTTCTTGAAACAACGGTTAATCGGAACCCCGGATAATCGAGGTTCTACCGTATTATGAATTTAATAGAATGCAGTGTTATCTATCAAAATCTATAAAGATTATTATAAAAAGTTCTTACATACATACATGTTTCACGCTGTATCCCGCATATAGAGGGTAGACACTCCGTTCCCCACTATCCGCAAAATAAGTCCTAAAATAATTCATTTAGTTCCTACGAAAACGAAAAATAGTTTAGCTTTTATAGTCCACACAAACGAAATCGCGGGATGCTGCTAGTGTAAGGAAATAAAGTTTCAGATATTGTATTGTTTATTAATAGTAAATATTTAATATTCATAATGTAAATTAAAAACTCAAAGGCATATTCGTGTATCGCTTTGCATTGTTAATTAAATTGTTCAGCTCAATCGAAATTCTTATTTGAAACTCATTTTTGGAATAAAATCGAAAATAAATTGAATTATTTTTATATGTATGCAGAAATCCGATTATATATTGTTTACTTGTATCTATTGGATTTATAGTAAATTGTTATATTATCCTACTAGCTATTACCCGCAGTTTCGTCAATAAAAGTTGAAGTTAATGGGTATTAACAATAATAATCGTTCAAATTTTTATACTTTTGAAAGTTAAAGAAAATGTTTTTCTTCAAGAAAAGAAAGAAATTCTACTTCCGAAATTGATGAAAATGTTTTATGTTTATTTATGCATGTTCGTCGCACTTTGAAAACATAAAAAATATTTAATAAATAGCATTTTCTCTTGTCAAATGATAGTTCTTAGAATAAATCCTGATATAGCAGGAATTACTTTTTTTTTATTTTTATACTTTTTTTTAAAATTATCAATAAGTTATCGTATATGATACATATTGATCATACGATACATTCGTATATCCATCATTATGAATCTTTCCACGAGAATAACATGTCATACCGTGGCATAAGTAGCTTATGTCATTCTTCAACCGCCTCGGTATATCGATTCGAGATACCCTAACAATCCTTTGTTGCGACATGAAAGAAAAAAAAACACCTTCCTATTTATAATATTAGTACAATAACTATATTTATTATAAATTTAAACGCCTGTCGTGGTGCAGAAGGCACAAGCGTGCGACTGTAAACGCGACAGGTTGTGGGTTCGATTCCCACTCCAGGAAGTGGAATTTTTTTTTTCTGGGTTTGGTAACAAGACAAAACGCGGCGTTGAGTTTCGCCACACAGCACACAATGCCTTAATTTGGGGAATGGTGGGGAACGGAGTGTCTTAACACTAGGTTCCCTCTGCTTACCCTGCTATATGCGGGATACAGCGTAAAGCTATGTATGTATGTACTTTCTTTGTTTTATTTAATTTGAAATTATTATAAAGAATAGAACGTAGAGTTTATTCATTCCCTTTTTTTTCTCCTTGAGTAAACTTTAATAATGTGTATAAAATTCAAAATATTATATACGTACATACATTATAATATATACATATGTACTTTCACAAAGGAAACTATTTACAGAGTCTTACAAAGCGGGGAATGTCTTTGTATGTTATTTTAAATATTCTTTTATTTATTGAGGCCATCTTGGCACAGTGGGTAGCGTCTAACTATAAGCACGATTGGTTGTGGGTTCGATTCCCACTTCGTGATATTATTATGTTAAATTCCGCCACTCAATACGCAATGTTTCAATTTGCGGCGAAAAGTGAGAACGAAGTGTTTTGACACTATGTTCTGTCTCAGTACCTTAATCTGGTCAGACTATACTGATGGAAAAAGCGTTAAGCTCTTGTTTATTTTTCTATACGTTGTATGAATAACATTGGTATTATACTTTTTTCCTATAATTAGTATGTTATATAGATGCGGGTTCGATACCTGCTAAGCAAAAAAGTAAAACTTGGGAAAACTTTTCATACTTTTTCCTTTTTAAGTAATGTCTTCAAACTTTGTATTAAAGAAAAAAAATATTTATCAGCTTAAATGCTATTATAGTGTTGAATTGTATATAACAGACGGCGCAATAGCAATTGTGCCTCATGTACCAAATATGCAAATTGCAATTGATAGACGATGTTTGTAGGTTTACAACACGCTTGGGGGAAATATTTATATGTATTCAAAATATTGTATTTTCGTTTATTTCTAATAGTTATTTATACGCCTGTCGTGGTGCAGAAGGCACAAGCGTGCGACTGTAAACTCGATAGGTTGTGGGTTCAATTCCCACTCCAGGAAGTGGAATTTTTCATGTTCTGGGTTTGGTAACGCGCGTTTGGCCTTGAGTTTTGCCACTCAGCACGCAATGCATCAATTCGGCGGAAAGTGGGGAACGGAGTGTCTTAACACTAGGTTCGCTCTGCCTACTTTGATATATGCGGAATACAGTGTGAAGCTATGTATGTGTGTAGGAAAATAAGTACAAATAGTATAAGGCCATCGTGACGCAGTGATTGTAAACGCGATTGTGGTGCGATTCATACTCGAGGAAGTTGTTATACTTAAATTATTTTCATTTCCCTGCACTGGTAAGACAAAGCGCGGAGTTTAGCTCCGAGGAAGGCAGAGAACGGAATGTATTGATACTAGGTTCTCTGCTTACCCTGCTATGCGAGAGAAAACGTGAAACTGAAAATGTAAATTATGTTCTATTTATACCCCAATTACTCTTATATACTACTGTGATGCTGTATGTTTTACCAATTAGAGGGAGCGAATATTGGATCACCATGCCAGATTTTTGCTCAAATAGTAAAACTGCTAATGAAGACTAGCATAAATTTTAACTTTGACCTTCGATTTATAAAAACTCACATGTTTTATGCATATAGCCGGGTAGGCAGAGGAAGCCTGAGAATCTAGTGTTAAGACACTCCGTTCCCCACTTTCCGCCGAATTGATGCATTGCATGTTGAGTGGCGGAATTCAACGCCGCGCTTTGCCTTGTTACCAAACCCAGGAAATAAAAATAATAAACATTTATATTTCCTGGCGTGGGAATCGAACCCACTACTTGTCGCGTTTACAGTCGCACGCTTGTGCCTCTGCGCCACGACTGGTTATTTATATCTACAGTTCTTTATAATTTTATATATACAGCCTTTGGTATAAGTATATAAAGGAATAATAAAATATAATATTTATCTAGTAAAAATAATACGATATACCAAACATTTAGGCTAACATCTCGCAACTATCTCAGCTATGAGAGCTATTAAGTGCGGAATGTCTTTGTGCACAATGCTTAACTTCCTACTATAGTATAGTTTAAACGCATGAAACGACGTTAAAATAACTGTGACATTGCATTTTATGTAAGAAATATTTGCGGTAAGTTGTTTTAACAAATTGTAAAATTAAAACATAATTTCACTACAGGTGGTTTTTGAGTTATTTGTAATAATTGTACTTTTTGGTGTCATTTTCTATGAAGTCAGTTTTCTAATTTAGTTTATTAAATATTTCTAAAATGAGTGACTCTTGAATTTCTCATTAGTTCTTCTCAGTAGAACTGCTTTCCGAGCGTGGTAGCTTCTTGTAGAACTGACATTTTTACGTTAAATGATGATTTAAGTAAAGAATATTTCGATTTTGATTTTTAAACTTATTGTATATTACGTACTGATCATTTATCAATGTCAGTACTGGCTAAGTTATTTGACTTTGTAGTAGATATGTGAAGGAAGTGTATAATGTAAAGACCCGGGTTGTAGGTTTAATCCACATGCAATAAACAAAATATTCTTATAAGAACTTGTATAGGTGAATAAGTTGACAAATTGAAAATGCATATTATCAGGACAGACATTTTAAAATTTATGTTTTATCTGTAAACTTCATTTTAAGTACTTTTCTGTCGCCTGTCGTGGCGCAGAGGCACAAGCGTGCGACTGTAAACGCGACAGGTTGTGGGTTCGATTCCCACTCCAGGAAATGTAAAATTTAGTATTTTCATTTCTTGGGTTTGGTAACAAGGCAAAGCGCGGCGTTGAGTTCCGCCACTCAACACGCAATGCCTCAATTCGGCGGAAAGTGGGGAACGGAATTGTTGAAAGAGAATGGAGTGTCTTAACACTAGGTTCTCTGGTTCCCTCTGCCTACTCCGCTACATGCGGGATACAGCGTGAAGTTGCACTTTTTACCTGTATTAGCCCGATTTGTCGAATTTTTTTGATTTAGTCATTTATTCACCTTATAAATAAATGCTTGGTACGGACATATTTTGATGGGTTTCTGTCGCCAAAATTAATAAAAACTTGTTGAAAGAGATATTTTCTTCCATATTTTATGAATACTAGTAAATAATATAATATTTTGATGCAGATTGTGGAAAGGAGCTTGGAAGTGTTCAGCGTTCTCATAATAAAGATCCGTTCTTTAGACCATTGCGGCACTTACACATGTGTCGCCGCGAACCATGTCGCTAAAGTTAATAAAACTGTTAATTTATATATAAAAGGTAAGCCGTTTTAATTTAATTTTAGACTTAACTAATATTTCATTAATTTATGAATTTTTGAGTAATTGAAATTCTTATTTTTTAACTAAAATTGATTCTTCTTTGTAATGTTAATTGAATATTTTATGAATATTTGCTTACTTTTAATTTCAATCTATGTTTTATTCTAAGTGGAAACTTGTCTATATTGCAATAAGTCATTAATTATATTTATGTAATAATATATATATATATATATATATATATTAAATTTTAAGATGCCAAGGCAAGCCTCAAGAGGCTCAGTTTACTTGGTAACACGGTTGTGGGTTCGATTACCATTCAGCAAAATGATTATATTTAAATTATTAATTATTTCATTTTTTTGCGCGATATTTGATCCGATTCGTATCGATTATGGTCGCAAAGTGGAGAACGAAGTGTCCTAGGTTCGCTCCTGCTGTGCGGGAAAAAGTGCAAAACTGTTTTTTATGTGATGTTATTTTTGATGATAGTTTATTTTGATGAAGATGTTATTTATTTTAATTTCTCAGTGGCATTCATACTTGTATGAAGTATTAATTTAATGTTTTTATAAATATGTAAATATTTACTCTGTTCAATTATAAGTGAAAACTCACTATTATATATGGATTCATAATATTTAATATAAATTATATTTTTTAAAAATACTCACATTTTTCATTATAAATTTTATTTTTATTACTCTAAACCTAGTTGCACCAAAATGGAGTGAAGAACCACAAAATACATCACTATTATTAGGTAGAAACGGACATATCTCGTGTAGAGCTAACGGTTACCCGCAACCGCAGACGCATTGGTTGAAGAAAGATGGTAAGTAATATATATTAAACTAAATATATTTTTCAAGTATATATATATTTTGTATTAAATTTAGCTGTTTAGACGCATCATCAATAGTTTTGAATTCGATTCTGGCTTAAGGGGAATACTTTTTAGAAGCATTTGTTCGATTCATCATCATTCATTCGATGATCTTATACTAGCATATAGACTATCCTGGCGCAGTGAGACAGTCTTTTACTGTACAGATTGATTGATTGTGGGTTCGATTCCCGCTCCTGGAAAAATTGAGATTATATTTGAATTATTTTCATTTCTCCGTTCTGGACAATAGAGTGTCTTACTAGATTATTTTTGCCTATTCCATAAAATGGAAGAAATGTGTGAAAAACTAGTTTAAATAATAGAGGTTTAAACAGATACTTATACATTTCTAAGTTTCTTCGTAAGCGTCAAAATATAAAATGTTACTGGCTATTTCAATGATATTTCATCGTCTATAATAGTCACGTGACCTTGCACCTCACCTTACGTAAATGCTATGCTTTTCGGACTTTTCAACTGAAACTTGAAAGATGACTATTTATATATTGACATTTTGCAATTTTTCAGTTTTCGAGTTGTAGTTTTCTAGAATTATAAAAATAATATAACAAGAAATACTATATATATTATGAAAATTAATATTCTTATATACATATTCAGAATTGTAAATTAATTTTCGAAGGGTTATGGGTTCGATTTACACCCATAAAACTAAGTATATTAGATTTATATTTATTTTTCCGCGGGAAAAAGCGTCAAGATATACAATATAATTTCATGATGTTTCCTTGTAAATATTATTGTTAGTTACGAAATAGCACAAAAAAGTGTTTCAGGCACAAATATTACACGAAATTTAAGCTGGTTTTATAAATTCGAAAACGTGCGACGTACCCTATGAGGGGACTGGGTTAGAAAACAATACCCCTCCGCCGCTGGGTAGGGTCTTGTAAGAGACGGGTATCCCAGTAGCTTGATGGTAGGAGGTTCGTCCTCCGACTACCTCGCGATCACTATCATGTCAAAGACGAACCGCCAAATATCTAATGATGTGTTCCGGTACGATGGCATGTCAACCAGGTTTTCCTTTCCCCACCCATCTTTTCCCCAGAACGTCGTGGTTCTGATAGCGGAATAGTACATTGTCCTCACCTTCCATCTGTATCTAGGTCGGCAACGCATTTGCAACACCTCTGGTGTTGTAGATGTCAATGGGCGAAGGTAACCACTTACTATCAGGTGGTTCTTCTGCTCGTTTGCCATCCGTTATCCATAAAAAAGACATCTAATCATGTTATTAAGAAAGTAAAAATAAGAAAGTAAAAACATTATTTTTGTACTCTACCCAGCTATGTGCAGCACAGCGCGAAGCTAAAAATTATATTAATTTAATATATTTGCATGCATTATTATAAAAATATATTTTTAGTGATATCAGAAACATGGAGGCCAGTTTTAGAAGTGGCTGGTGGTGGTGTTCTTAGTCTGTCAAACGGATCTCTAATATTTGACTCAGTAGCGTTATCCGACGCTGGTCTTTATACTTGTCACGTGGAAAACGGTGTGGGCGAAGCGCTTAGCAAAACTATATGGATATCTGTTAATAGTAAGTATTAGTTATTCTTAGAGTATTTTATAATTGATTTTAATTCATAATTGCTTATATTTTAAGTTATTATTAGTAAATGATATTATAGAAAAAAGGTAATAAGAGTTCGTGAAAGATATTTATTTAAATATTTTGTTTTTAATTTTAATTTATTATTAATAAATGTTAAGGTATTTATAACATTTGACTTCATTAATTCTCTGTTTGACTAGATAACGTGAAAAACACAGAGTGATTTGTCATTATATCCTGTTTGTCGTAAAACAGAAAATTCATACTGCAAAGACTCAGTTATTCAAAAATCAGTTAAATATTCCTAATAAAAGAAAGCGATGTTAAGAACACTTTTCACAATGATTTGTTGTAATGATGTGATAATGATATTTTAAAATTCAATTTAAACTAAATAAATAGTATTGTTTAATTTTGGACTTATGTTTTGCATTTTTAAATACAAGTAGATAAGTATTTTATTGAAAGCCTGTAAGCTTTTACAGGCTTTTGTTTTCGATTCCCATTTTAATTTTTGAAGTATCTTTTATAATACGAGAGTAAAAATATTATTAAATGTATGTCAATTTATATTAAAGTATATGTCTAAAGTATGTATGTAAAATTTATTTTAATGTATCTCTAACGTATTATTACAAAAAATAATGTTACTGGATTTCTTTTCCATGTTAACTTTAACTATTCTTATATCTACGAACCTATAATTAAAGGATTAGACATTGTTTCAGTCACATGGATTTTGTAATTCACGAGAGCCCATTGGGTGTAGAGAGCAATGTCTGGCCGTTAATGTTTATATTTAAATAATAATATTAATTTCTGTGTTCTGATGAGACAAGGCGTGGCGTTGAGTTCCGTTACTTAACACGCAATGCTTCGAATTTCGACCGAAAGTGGAGAACGGAGTGGTTTGACACTATGGCTTGTCACTAGTTAGGACTATCTTGCTATGCAACAATGAATCGTACGTAAATTGGGCATTAGTAAGCAATTATTAATTATTGTAATTTTATCATTATTCAAAGGATTAATGTCATTTCCTTTGAATAATGATAAAATTAGGAAACCTTAGGAAATTTTTGATCGTTCTCCTGTTTTTGCACTTGTGATAGAATATATATAGATAGAGAAATAATTAAGATTTTATCAAAAAAAGAAAACTGACTTCAAAGAAGCTACACTAAAAAGTACAATTATTACGAATGACTTAAAAACTACTCGTTACATCTTAACTAAATTAAAACGATACCACATCAGAAGTAACTATATATAAAAAACTCATCAAAATCAGTTCACATAGTACAAAATTATTATTACAAAATTATTATTAATAATACACATAAAAAAATCTGCCGAATTGGTAACTTCCTCCTTTTTTGAAGTTGGCTAATACTTTATTTTTCTTAGAACCTGTAACATTCGACATTATATCAAGAAATCTAACCGCAAAATTGGGAAAACACGTAACAATAGAATGCCAAGCGAAAGGCGACGACCCGATAAGAATAATGTGGACTAAGAACGGGAAACCCATTAATCCATTAACGCAGAGGTAATTATATGAAGAGTAAAGAATTTTGTTAAGATTATTTATATATTTATTTATATTGTTATTTTATAAATTAGCAAGAAAATTTAAAAGAAATAGGTATAAAGCCTGTCATGGCGTAGAGGCAGGTTGTGGGTTCGATTCCCACTCCAGGGAATGTAAAAGTGTAGTATTTTCATTTACTGGGTTTGGTAACAAGGCAAAGCGCGGCGTTGAGTTCCGCTACTCAGCACGCAATGCCTCAATTCGGTGGAATATGGTGAACGGAGTGTCTTAACACTAGGTTTCGCAGGTTCCCTCTGCCTACGCTGCTATATGCGGGATACAGCGTGAAGCTACAAACAGGTTTTTGTGGTCACTGTAGTGCAGTGAAACAGCGTTTGATTGTAAAAGCGATTGATGTGGGTTCGATTCTCACTTTTGGGAGTGATCCCGCTCTAGTAAGACAAATTGTGGCGTTGGGTTCCGCCACTTAACATGTAATGTTCCGTATACTTATATTGTCACTAAGTTCTCTTCGTCTACCTTGCCATGGCTAAACTAAATAAACAAGAAAATTGTATTATTATTTATTTGGATTACCTAAAATAATATTTTGAGATGTTAGGTTAGTTATTTATATTAAACATTAGAAGCTTATTTTCCTTTGTTTGTTGATCTTGAGTTTAATACACTTTACCCTTAAAGCTGATTGTTAAAATTTGTTTTTCTACAGTCGGTAATATTATTATTTACTTTATAGTATTAACTTGGTCCAGATATGTTTTTTTCTGATTTCACGTTGTATCCTGCATATATCAGGATAGACAGAGAGAACTAGAGAACCTAGTGTTAAGACACTCCGTTCTCTTTTAACATTTCAGTTCTCCACTTTCCCCCGAATTGAAGCATTGCGTGCGTGAGTGGCGGAATTCATTGCCGCGCTTTGCCTTGTTACCAGAGCGAGGAAATGGATTTTTTTTTTGTTTTTTTTATACCACGACGGTGGCAACAAGGCACACGGCCCACCTGATGGTAAGTGGTTACCGTGGCCTATGGACGCTTGCAACACCAGGGGCATCACTTACGCGTTGCCGACCCTTCAAAAACCTATTTATTCCCCTTTTGAAGAACCCCATATTGTAGCCCTCTGGGAAAACCTCGGCAGGGAGATCATTCCACAATTGGAGAGTCCGCGGAAGAAAGTTCCTTTGAAATCGAACTGTTCGGGACCATTTAGGCTCCAAAGTGTGAGCATGAACTCCCTGTCGATGGCGAGCGGTGCGATGGTGAAAAGTAGCCGTGGGCATCATGTCAAACAATTCTTCAGAACACAACCCATTATACAAGCGGTAGAACACGCACAAGGAAGCAAAGTCTCTCCTTAGACTTAAGTGCTCGATACCGCTTGTGAGTGTGGGATCATCGACAAGTCTCACAGCTCGTCTTTGAACCGAGTCAAAAGGTCCAAGCTGGTATGCTGGTGCTCCCGCCCAGAGATGAGAGCAGTACTCCATATGGGGCCGGACTTGTGACTTATAAAGTAGCAGTCTTTGCCCCGGTGTGAAGTACCGCTTCGCTCTGTTTAGCACACCCAGCTTTTTGGATGCCAACTTGGCCTTGTCTTCTAAGTGACTTCGGAACTGGACGTCACTGGATATGTCGATACCAAGGATCCCTACACTCTTAGAGATGGTAAGAGATGTGTCCTGGAATTGAGGGGCCGCAATAAATGGGGTTTTCTTAGCGGTGAACGCGCAAACTTGTGTCTTGGAGGGGTTAAACTGGACCAGATTGTCCCGACCCCAATCGGAGACTCTAGATAGAGTACTCTCGATTTGAGACACAAGTTGTTCGCGACTTTCTTCCACAACGGAACGAGGGATGTTTGCACGGCCTGTGTAAAACGCGTCTCCGGTGCTGTCGTCTGCATAGCAATGAATGCCGTCAATTGCCAGCATATCATTGATATGCAGCAGAAACAGGGTCGGAGAGAGTACAGAACCTTGCGGGACGCCAGCATTAATGTCCATTTTTTCGGAGCAGCTGCCGTCAACGACGGCTCTAATGCATCGGTCGGACAAAAAGCTAGCAACCCACTTGCACAAACCCTCGGGCAGTCCGTAAGATGGCAACTTCGTGAGAAGACCCCGGTGCCAGACCCTATCGAACGCCTTCGCTATATCAAGGCTAACTGCCAATGCCTCACCTTGACTCTCGATGGCGGAGGCCCATCAGTGTGTGAGATACACTAGAAGATCACCAGTCGAGCGACTGTGGCGAAAGCCGTATTGGCGGTCGCTGAGCAGATCGTTTTCTTCTAGGTATCTGAGGAGCTTTGCGTTAATTACGCGCTCCATCACCTTGGAGAGAAGGGAGGTTATAGCGATAGGCCTATAATTCGACGGGTCTGATCTATCGCCCTTTTTGGGCACCGGATGTACGTGTGCCGTCTTCCACGAAGAGGGTACTTGCCTAGAGTGGTAAGAAAGTGCGAAAAGTCGCGTTAGTATAGGGCACAACTCAGGAGCACACTGTTTGAGCACCACTGCAGGTATGCCGTCGGGCCCACTCGACTTGTGAACGTGTAGACTAAGCAACTCCCGCCGGACATCTCTCTGTGAGATGTTAACTTCGGCCATGGAGCGACCGCAACACGGGATGGTAGGTAGTGCGGTGCTTTCGTCGACGTTCAAGGTCGAGTTCGAGGCAAAGAGTGTGCCTAAAAGATTGGCTTTCTCTTTTGCACTGTGGGCCAGGTTGCCATCGGCATTTTGCAGTGGTGGTAAGGACGACTGACAAAAGTTCCCCTCGGCAGCTTTGGCGAGTGACCAGAAAGCACGACTCCCAGAGGGGTAGCCCGCTAGTTTCTCACCAAATCTGCCGATGAAATCGAATTTCGCCCTGGCAATTGTTCGCTTACTGGACCTCGAGACAGCATTGAGGTTGCGTTTCACATCAGACAAATTGGGATCACAATTATTACGAGCCGTAGTCCAAGCCCTGTATGCGGCTAGCTTTAATTGTCTAGCAGCCTTACAGGACCGATTAAACCACGGCAGTTTCTTAGTCCCGGCAGCAACCAGTGAGTTTGGAATAAAATATTCCATCCCCACTAGTATCGTCTCAGAGACAGCAGCTGCGCAGGTGTCGGGATCTTCTGATGTGAAGCAAAGCTGCCTCCACGGGTACAATGCGTAGTACTCTCGCAATCGGTCCCAGTCTGCCGACTTATATTGCCACTTGCGCCGCTAACTGGGTGGGCTAGGTGGATTTGGGCGTGCGCATGGTGCTAGAATCCGGATGAGACAGTGGTCGGACGAACCGAGTGGTGCATCCACTGAGATGGAATATCCATCCGGACGTTGGGTCAGCAGAAGATCTAATATAGAACTCGTATGGTCCTCAACATCAGGTATTCTCGTTGGAGAATGTACCAGTTGTGAGTAGCCATAGGCCAGAGCAAATTCGTGAGCGCACCTCCCCGCGTAATCAGTGGACCGAGAACTAAGCCATTCCGTGTGGTGGGCATTAAAGTCTCCTAGAATCACCAACTCTGCAGACGGATATTGCTCAAGAACTTTATCCGTCGTCAATTGCAGGTGCTCGAAAAGTCGCGTTGTTTCCCTGTCACCGCTGTGAGACCTGTATAGGCACGCGTATATACGGGTTTGGCTACCGTAGTCCACGCGCACCCACAGTATTGGCAGGTCCCTGTCCTCAAATTGATGAAGACGGCGACAGCAGATATCCTGCCGAACGAACATACATACACCGGCACGTCTCAGGAAATACTAAATATTATAAATATTTCATAATTTTATTCCCTTGAGTGGGTATCGAACCCACAACCTGTCACGTTACACGCCTGTCAAGATAAATGTACATTTAAATAAATAAATAAATGAATGATAATAAGTAATTAAGTTAATAAATTAAAAAGTACTTGTTTGTGTTATGTTTTGTTCAGTGCAGGCCTTTTTAAGATTAAATTTTATCTGTAAATTTATTCACCAATTCCAAAAATTATTATACAATTCGATTTATCAATTTATTGCCGCCTAGTACGAATATATTACACATAAAAATAATAATTTTAGAGTAAAACTATCGGAAGCTAAAACAGAGGAAGGTATGGCGAGCATACTAGAGCTGTTGCAGACGGAGACGAGCGACGGCGCGCTGTACCAGTGTAAAGCGGGGAACCCCTTCGGCGCTGATGTTTATAATGTGTTTTTGACTATATTGGGTAAGTTAAATATATGTGTTTTTTTTTAATTATACTTTCTTTAAAGATGATCTCCTTTGGTTTATGGTGTTACGTATTTTTTTATGTAAATATAGACTTAATATTGGTCATTTAGTTTTATTAATATAATAACAAAAAATAAACCATAGTGTTCTAGTTAACAAGCTTTTAAGAATATACATGGTTAAGAACTCATAGCTTAGTGGTCAGTGCGTTTAGACGGTTTCCAAGAAGTATAGGCTCGAGTCAAAATTTAACTGGCAGTAAATTAAGCCGCGCTTGCTTTCTAGAGTAATGAAGTGAAAATAATTTTAATATATTATTTTTTATTTATATTTAATATAATTATACTAGCGTTATTCCCTTTTCCTCTTTTCATTTGTCCCTATACTCAACGAAGATTGTCTGTAAGATCGCTCGAAGCAATAAAACCGCCTTTGAATACAGATACACGAGTTAATATTATCGTTCCCCACTTTCCGCCGAATTGAGGCATTGCGTGTCGAGTGGCGGAACTCGACGCCGCGCTTTGCCTTGAACGGAATTGTTTAAAAGAGAATGGAATGTCTCAACACTAGGTTCTCAGGTTCCCTCTGCCTACCCTGCTATATGCGGGATACAGCGTGGAGTTGAAAAAAAAAATAGTTTCCTCTTTCTTTGTATTTTGTAGAGTGTGCAATAAAGATAATTCAAATGTAAAACCGCCATGTCCCCGCAGAGCCCCCGCTCCCCCCCACGTCGGTGTCGGCCGACGCGACGCGCAGTCGCTCGGCGCGCGTGTCGTGGCGCGACGGCGCGCGCTCGCTGGCGCAGTACTACAGCGTGCAACTCGCTGACGGACAGAGATTAGTGTGGAGCGACGCCAGGATCGTTAATGTTACTAGGTATGCTTAAAAAAGAGATTTTTCTTTCAGCGTCGTGCTAGGTCAAATCTATCATCAAAAACTTAAAAGATAGGAAGGCCCCGGAGCCTGATCGATTATCTAATAGAACCTTAAAGTCACTTCCGCTCCAGTTCGTGTCTCTATTAGTTATCATTTTTAACTCCCTATTAGACGCTTGCGCCTTCCCTGACGAGTGGAAGGAAGCCATTGTCGTGGGCATTCCAAAGCCCGGTAAGCCGCGGAACCTCCCCCACAGTTACAGACCTATCAGCCTTCTCAGCTGTCTAGGTAAAATTTACGAGAGGTTGATCCTCATTAGACTCTCCGAAGTGGTAGAGACCAATTCATTACTGCTCAATGAGCAATTCGGCTTCCGTAAGAAGCACTCAGCTGTCCACCAAGTGCACCGACTAGCGGAGCACATAGCCCGACATAATATCAGAACTAGTGTTCGCAGCTCTACTGCAGCTATCTTCCTTGATATCGCGAAGGCCTTCGACAAAGTCTGGCACAACGGCTTGATTTTCAAGCTGCGCAACGCAGGGTTGCCAGATAGTCTCGTGCACATCTTGCGAGACTTCTTGTCGAACAGGTACTTCCGATATAAAGTAGAAGGTACGCTATCTTCCCCCCGCCACAGGTGTCCCACAGGGCTCTACGCTCTCTCCTATTCTCTACGCATTGTACACTTGTGACATGCCTAGAACTCCAGACGTGCATCTGGCTATGTACGCCGATGACACCGCCCTATTTACCACTTCCCGCTCCTCGTGGATCATAGCCGAGAGATTCCAGAAGGCGGCCGACGCGCTTAGCGCTTGGTACCGCAAATGGAGGATCGAGGTTAATCCTGAAAAGAGTGTAGCGGTGCTATTCCCCCGTGTTAGACACGAGACAGTCTCTACCATATTCCTACTGGATAAACCTATTCCCTGGAAACGCCAGGCTAAATATCTGGGTGTCACTCTAGACTCCAGACTCTCCTTCAGAGCGCACATTAAACGTGTGTGCGATACAGCTAAATTCTATCTCAACAGATTATATCCTCTCATATGTAAGCGGAGTAAAATGTCACTTAGAAATAAGCTGACACTATACAAAGCCTGTATTAGACCCGTCCTCACATACGCCAGTGTCGTGTTCGCACACACTGACCTAGAGCCCCTCCAAGTTGTTCAAAACAAATTCTTACGAATCGCATCGGGCTGCCCCTGGTTCGTTCGTAACGTAGACCTTCATAGAGACTTCGAACTGGAATCGATCACTGAGTACTGCAAAGGCTTATCCAAGCGCTACTTTGAGCGCGCAGACTCACACGCGAACCCCCTCATTAAACGGGCGTGCGACTACACCCCGTACGCGCATCCCAAACTTAGACGTCCGCGTAGCGTCTTATTAGACCCCGATGACCCCATTACGGTCGCGAACGCAAAATATGTAGGTAGAAACGCTACACACGCACGACACACACACCGCCGTCGACGGATTCGAGGGCGAAGTCCAGCCTTCGTAACGGCCCGCCTTTTTTTTTTAGGGTCAACAGCATGTGTATCCATTCGAAAAAAAAATAAAAAAAAAATAAAAAAGTATGTGTAAAAATTATTTTAATATTTTAACGCATTTCTATAAGAAAAATATAGAATTTCATAAAAATGGTCTAACGTTTTTTCTTCGTATATTAATAATCGTAGTATAACCCTGACTGCATTTTAATTGTTGAAGACTTCCTGAACAATATCTTTTTATTTTATGGACCAGTTAAGTGACGTTGTCAACAATAATCTATATTATCGAGTTCTCATATTAGATGTGTATATAGTATACTAGATACTTATCGTTATTTAATTGCTAAACAATATATAATCTCTATAAATTGTAGCATATATTGCATTATTCTAAGGTATAAACTATCAGTGGCGAGGCGTTCATATAACTTGATTCCCACCGGCTTGCCTAACTCTTCAAAGTACAAGTATGAAACCTAAAAAAGTGCAAAAAAGCAAGCTCTGGGCATATTATAGACCTAAAAAAAAAGGTCGCCAAAATTCGATAGCGAAATTACTATACCTTGACATCCTATACCACTTTCCCTAAATATATCGGCTTCCCTAAAAATAACCGGCTTCCCTAAAAATTACCGGCTTCCCTAAATATATCGGCTTCCCTAAAAATTACCGGCTTAACTAAATTTATAAACCCGCTTCCTTAATTATACATTGGCTTCCCTTATTTACCGGCTTGCCTAACTAAAATTTTCACCAATCGCCACTGTAAGCTATATTAATGTAAAGTTTCATTCAATTCAAAAAATAGCAAACGAACTTTTTTTTAAATTTAATACTATAATATTAGTAAGATTAAAAATGTATTATTTTATATTTTTACTTTATAATACAGTTTATTTAAATATAATTTTTTAATTAAAACCAATAGTGCTCTTCAAGTTGCTTATAAAAAGTATCATCTGTTTGTTATTTAAAACATTTTACTATCAAAATGGAAATGTGAGCGATTTTCGAAAAGCTTTTTAAGTGCTTTCCACTATTTTATTTATATATTTAAAGCATCTGTTTTTATATACAAAAAATATTTTTGTGAAGATATATGAATATGTTTTATTAACAGAAATATGAGCTGGAAATTCGCTTATTGTTATATTCAATTAATTTTACTATTTTCATTTTTTGAGTTTGGTAACAAGGCAAAAGTGTGGCATTGAGCTCCGACACTTAATACGCAATGCCTCAGTTCGGCGGAAAGTGGGGAATGGAGTGTCTTAACACTAGGTACGCAAGTTTCCTTTGCCTACTTAATATATGCGGGATACAGCGTAAAGTTAAAAAAAATACTGGTACCCTCATTAATGTGTAAAATACACGTTTCCTTATATGTTATTTACTTAAAAGTGTACGTGAAACATATGGTAATGTAAGTAATATTATTTTACTTATTTAATGAATTTCTAATATAAAAGTATTGAGTTTCTGTACTTCTATTCCGTGCATACTGTATATGTATGCTAATTTTCATACTCTTATCGTATACATGAAGCAAAAACTATGGACCTCTTTGTACGGAAACTATGCGAATGGAGGCGCATGAATTAATACAAATTTCGTGGCATAGTGAGCCAGCGGCCGTTTGTAGATGCGATTGGTTGTGGGTCGATTTCTTAAATGATTATATTTATATTTCTCTATCCTGGCAAGATAAAAAGCGGAGTTGAGTTCCATTACTTAACACTCAATTTCGTAAATTCGAACGGTAAGTGGCGAACGGATTCTTGACATAAGGTTCTTCTGAAAAAAGACAGGCGCAGAGGCACAAGCATGCCTTTGTAAACGAGACAGGTTGTGTGTTCGATTTCCACCCTAGGAAATGAAAATTTTATATAATATTAAGTAATTTCATTTCCTGGCTCTGGTATCACCAGAGGTGAAGCACGGCGTTGAGTGGCGACTCAGCACGCAATACCTTAAACCGGCTGAAAGTGAGGAACGGAATTGTTGAAAGAGAACGGAATATCTTAACAATAGATTCTCAGGTTCCCTCTACCTACCCTGCTTAATGCGGGATACAGCGTGAAGCTAAAAAAATGTCATATTTCAAACATAGCAACGAAAAAGAATATAATTTTACGTTACACAAAACGGTTTTCAGTAGAAAAGTAAGTGAAATGTGCTCAGATTTTTTCCTCAAAAAGAAACTTTTATCGTATTTCCAAATTAGGCTTAACTAACTTCATTTTACATCTTTGTTATTGTTCTTAGAATTGCTTCGCCTTTTTAATTTAAATTTCTCCTAGCACTTCTCTCACAAGTGCAATTTATGTTTCAACAGTTACACTTAAGGAGAAGTTAATTTTATTGTTTTTTTTTCTTTTTATTTAAGCTCCACGTTAAAAGCTTTTGGCTTAACTTTTAAGCTTTTGAGTGGATTTGAGGATTTTATAAACGTAATAATGTTATTTTTGTTTTTATATTATGAATGATTATTTTTTTTGTGTCTTGAAATTTTTTACTAACACCCTTTTAAGTATTTATTTGAAATTTCTTAGAGTGCAGTTATTATATATTGGATTGAATATGACTGATGTAAGCTCAAATTATTTATAATATCTCTCTGTGTCATATGAAGTAAAAATTAAATGGCTAATGTTAAAAAATAAACTATCATAATTCACCACGAAATATTTATGTATGGATGAAACTACGATATGATTGGTAAAGAAGTTAGTGTTGAGACACTCTGGTCTTTTTTTTGCCCAAGAATTTGAGAAACTATAATATAATAACAGAGTGTACAATTTAATGCAGATAAAAGAAATTAACGTAACGTAGATGTAATTGTCATATTTTAATGAAATCTTTCAAGTTTTGAAATTAATATTTTATTGACACACTTTCTTATAAACTGTAGACTTACACTTACACGTTACAAGTTGCTAAGTCACCACATATTTTAACCTCCAATAGATTTACTATTTCTATAAATATTTCCCATACAAATTAGCCCCAGAAGAAGGCCCCACGTCGGTGGAGTGCGGCGGCGTGACGTCCACCGCGTTGCGCGTGAGCTGGCAGCCCATACCGCCGCACAAGCAGGCTGGGGCGCTTATTGGGTACTCTGTGTTATATGCTGCTCAAGGTATGTATGTATGGTATATATGTATTATGTCCCTTTTCTGCCTTAATTCGGTGGAAAGTGGAGAAGGGAGTGTCTTAACACTAGGTTCAATCTGCCTATATACATATGCGGGATACAGCGTGAAGCTATGTATGTATGTATATATGTCCCTTTTTATATTTGTTTGACTTGTTATGTTTTAATTTGTGATTTGTTTAGGCGATAGCGAAATAGTTTGTTTGCTATTGAATTATCACTATCTGACTTATATAACTGAAAGTGGAAGTCAGAGTGTCTTAGTTTTCTTACTACTACTGGATCTTTTTAAATATGCAATTTCTCATAGTGTAAATTACTTTCTTTCTTATCGAACAATCCCTTTTCGTGGGTTCTCCATACAACATGACATTGGCAAAGTGATTTGTACTCTACTGGCACATTCAAAGCGCCGTAAATAAGGAACTGAACTGTCTTAATTTTTTCTCCCTACCCTGCTATGCGGGGATGACGATGACAATTTAAGTGTCTGACACTGCGTATACCCACAATGACTGTGGTTTAGATCCCTAGTTCCGTAATGACTAAATTATTTTATGTTATAAGTTATTTATTCATTCATTGATTTCCAATTACAATAAAGTATTAAAATATTGATATATTTAATAGATGGATTTAATATTAATAATCCATATATGAAAATAGCGAAATAAGTAAGTTGCGTATAAAAAAATTAACACATCATTTGAAAATGGTTGTCGTTTAACGTAAACGAAAAAGCACATTTTAAACAGTAGGGTAAGCATCTTCTAATAATAATAGTAGTAGTATTAATATTTTTATACGCCTCTATATATTTGTCTTTTCTAAGTGTGTAAATAGCTCAAAAAATATTAATTCCATAGTGGTGCAGTGAAATAGTATCTGATTGCATATTTTATGGGTTGCGGGTTCGATTCCCAAACGGGGCATAATAATATTTAAATTATTTTCACTTCTCTCTATGAATGCGGAACTGTTTAATGGGAAAACGTGTGAAGCTGTTTTTTAAACAAATTATTAAAATAATAATAATTTTAGGTCGTCAATGGCAGAACTCGACGTCCCTAGTAACAGAATCGAGACTCCAAGGACTCATAAAGTACACTAATTACACAGTGAAAGTGGCGGGTTTCTCCAACTACGGGACGGGACCCTATTCGTTTCCTATTGTTTGTTCCACGCTTCAAGACGGTAAGTATTAGCTTTGTTAACGTATATTGTTTCTGTGGGAAATACTGTTTTTATATGAAATTTTTAATATGTGGCGTGAACATGTTGATAAATCGAAAATGTTTAGTATTGTAGGTAGGCATTTTAGTTTAATTTTTTGATATTTTTTGTGTTATTTTAATATATTTTTATCTAGATGTGTTTCATTTGTTAAAAAAATCATATTTAATAAAAAAAAAATGTATTTATGTATGAGGCCTGTCGTGGCTTCATTCCCTCTCCTGGAAATGGAAATATTAAATAATATTTAGTAGTTTCATTTTCTCGCTCCGGTAACAAGGCAAAGCGCGGCGTTGAGTTCCACCACTCACCACGCAATACCTCAGTTTGGAAAGTGGGGAACAGAAATCGTAAAATAACATAGTGTCTTAACACTAGGTTCTCTGGTTCTTTCTGCCTAACCTGCTATGTGCGGGATACTAAAAAAAATGTATTCAGGAGTCGACTTATCATGGTGTTTACGCCTAGTATAGGAGTTAGTATTTTTCTAAATTTTCCATTTTCTTAAAACTGTTTCATTAAAAGCTTACAAAAATAAAATTTGTGAAATCTAAGAATCTTTTTATATTAACTAAATTTTTTCAATATAAAATAAGTACATAGTAAATATAAAAAAATATATCTATCTTTCAACATAGTGCCAGACGCTCCAGCGGAAATTAAATTGCTATCGCAATCATCGGCGACGTTACTTGTTAGTTGGAAGAGACCGAAACAGCGTAATGGGAAGCTTTTACACTACACTGTGTATTGCAAGCCTACTGCTAGGTGAGTTATTAAATATTATTTTTTGAACGGAGAGTCTTGACACTAGGTTCTCTTTAATTACTATGCGTCTAAAGCTGCAAAAAATAACTTAAATTGGTGTAACGGTAGTGAGTTCAAATCTATTATAGAAAGATAAGAAATAAAAAAAGCTCTTGATGTTTTATTTACATATATAGGGTGTCCCAAAATTAACGCAAGATTTGAATTAAATAGAAAATGCCATTTTAGTCTTTTAATAGCGAATGAATAATGAATATAATAGCAAATGGCGGCAAAGTCAAATCTTGCGTTAATTTTGGGACACCTTTATTTAGTTAAGATCTGATAATTAATTTTTTGATTTTTAAGGATTTGTAATAATTTTAGTTTTTAGAAAGTTTTATATTAAGTCGGTTAAGAAAACCGTCTTAATTATATTTTTGTTAAATTCAAAATTATTTACTTATTTATAAACAATACATATTTATTGTTAAATTTAATGAATGTTAGCAATAAATAATACAAATATTAAGTAAAACACTTTTATTCCTTACACATTAGGAAGATATTTTTTTGTAAAGCAGATAGAGGTTTACCTTACCAGTTTAATACAGTCGATACAATTGTATTACTATATACATAATTAATGTATAAGGATCGGTCAATACTACCTTTTTCTGTCTCAAACATAAAATATAAATCGTTGTACCGTGTAAAAATAAATACATTTAAAATAAATTAAAATGTGAAAAGATCCGTGGGTCTGCATGTGACTGTAAAGGTTTTCAGTTCGATTCCCACTTGGGGAAATCATTATATATGAATTAAAATAAAGCGCGACATTGAATTTCGCCACTAAGCACGCAATGTTTCAAGTTTCTCCGAAGAGCGGACTATAGAGTGTTTTGACACTAGGTTCCCTCTGCCTACCTTATTAACGAGATTAATATGAAGCTGTTAAAAAATTAAAAAATAAATAAAATTTAATAATAAAATTTCTAGTAAAATGACAAATTTAGAGAGCATTTTTGGTAAAATTCATAAAAGAATCATAATTATTCAGTAAGGGTGAGTCAATTTAAGTGCGTAAGTACTTAGTAATTGCGACGCAAAATTTAAGGCGTTCATTTATGTAAATGCTAGTTAAGTACTTCTAATTTTAGCTGCCAAGTTTGTTCATTAACATTTTATTTAAAATATCTTTTAAGGAATAAGGTCAGATGGGGTATCTTTAGCGCGATATTTGTAGGTACATTCTAGAGATGTTACAAATATTCAGCTTAATCGCCATTTTTTTATATTCGTGATATGGCTAAATATTGCATAGTTTTTTTTTAATGAATAACGGATGGCAAACGAGCAGAAGGACCACCTGACGTATGTGTTGTAGATGCGTTGCCAACCTAGATACAGATGGAAGGGGATGACAATGTAGTCCGCTATCGGGACAACGACATTCTGGGGGAAAGGATGGGGGGGGAAGGGAAAAACCTGGGTTACATGCCATCGAACCAGAACGGTGTGTCTTGACTCTAAATTTTGTCTTTTTTCCTATAAGATGCGGAAAAAATATGTATATGGAAAAAATAAGTTGTGCAACTTTTATGATAAATATCAGAGTTATAAAATTATCAACAGTCGGTACTTCAAATTATAATTCGTTTTTAAACTTTGTCTTGTTATCGAAATGTTTGAAATTATTTGAAGATATTATATAATTGTAGAATTAGGAATGATATTGCTTACGTTATCTTTTAAATTACAAAAATACAGCAGCGCATTGCAGGACTTCAAAACATGCCGTTTTCTTTCCGCGTGATTCGATACATTGACATTGCGTGTTCAGAGACGAAATCCGATGCTGTTGTTTGTTTTACTGGAGCGGATAAATGTAAATATTTTAAATATAATCTTTCCTCTGAGTGAGAATTGAACACAAAACCAATCGTGTTTAAAATCATTCATTGTCCCACTGGGCCACGATAGCCTTGAATGTTATCTCTGAATACATAAAATGATAAATACATTGATCTTTACCTTACGACTTTTCCTTAAAAAAGGAAAATTACATGCGTCATAGCATTCTACTGAATATCACATTATATTCGCACGTGTACTTACAATATGTCCGATTTTCAACCCTAAGAGTTGAAGCGAATTTGGATAACTTTCTCATATAGATATATTAAATGGTGACTTTAATTGAAATACGTAATTTTGTATAAATCTTTAGTAAAATTTACTTAGACTTCGGTCACAGTGATGTTTTTGGCGAGCTATATATGTACGTGTAAAGAAATCGACGGAAAATCACATAATATATAGGATTTAATGCGTTCTGTTTGTTTTTTACGTATTAAAGGGTTTGCTAGTGCTAATTACTATTAGGGAAGCATTACATTGGGTCTGGGTGCTGTATTGGGCATTCATATAAATATCTCTATACAGTTGTTGGTAATTTGAATAAGGAATAGAGTGACTGAGTTTTTTATAAAAAAAAATAATGAATATTTAAAGAATATATTAGGGACATTTTGTGCATCCATATCTCTAAATTGTACCATTTTTATTGTTACTGCTATCCTCATTGAAGTGTAAAATACATGTTGTTTTAGCAACAGATGTTGACAACATGTCACTTTATACTAAAAGTGTATGTCAAGCATATTGTAGAGCTAATGCTCTACATGTGTTATAAAACACAATTTAATGAATTTATAATACGTTATTATAAAAAAAATATTATATATGTATGCCAATTTTCATACGCCTCTATCCGCATAGATTTCATAAAAATAAATTCAAAGTATTTTTGAACCTTTAAAATGTTCCAAGGTGCGCGGGTTCGAGTCCCGGTGCGTTCAAATGCTTTCTAAAAATGTAAATCTTACTAATCGATACTAATTTTCTTTTCAACCAGTAACGACGGCCCACAAATACACCGCGTAGACATAGAATCGGATACAGAGCCATACGAGCAAACACAAAGTCTTGAACTGAAAGGGCTGTACGAAGGCAGACAGTACGACGTGTGGGTCACCGCGAGCACCGCAGTGGGGGAGGGGCCGGAGACACGGAGAGTCACGGGCACACCGTCTCAGAGAGGTTAGTGTGGGTTCTTTATTCTGTTGATGGGTATTTAAAAGGAGGAGTTAAAATAAAAGGTTATGCGGCTATGGTGTACACCTTCTTTAAAAGGTAAACATAGGTTCTAATTTCATTGTTGTTTGATTTTAACCGTGAGGAATAAAATGTACTAAGAAACAATAGGTACAAGTTAGGAAGAATTTATGTAAATGAGTTTGATTTACTTTTCTTGAAATGATAATTATATTTTATAATTTTTTTGTATGTTTAATTAAAGTTAAATTTTAAACAATTAGGATGTTCTTTTATTGTTTTATGTATATGAGTTTAAACGTTTCTGTTCAGTCGTAAATTAAGACACTACGTTCTAATGGTACCCATTTAAATCTGTATTACAATAATATATAATAAAATTTTTATAATTTCAAATTATTGCTCCTTATTCGGTTGTGGGTTCAAATTTGATTATAGTAAAGAACAATTTTCAAAAAATATATTTTATTTAATTTACTTGAATTGAACGTTTTTGCGGTCTTAAATGCATTTAAAACGTAGAAAATATAAGAACATAAAATAAAATAATATTAAAAAAAAAGAAAGATATTTCTGAGAAAAAAATAAGCTTCATTTCAAATGAAAATGTCTCTCAACTTCCGTATATAGTACATTTTCTTTGTAAAAGATCGACTAATAGTCGTCAAATAAAACTAAATTCCTACTTAAGTGTACTCATACAAGGATACTTTTGTAGTTATTTCTTCTTTCAAAATTTATAATAATACCAGTTTATATTATTATAGTAATTTTGCAATATGAACATTATACTATTGTGGCCATTGTGGTACAGTGGAACACCTAGCGTGATTCCCGTTCCGTTCCTTCAAATTAGTGTAAAACGAAAATATTCTTACATACCCTGCTAAAAAGCGTGAAGTCCTTTTTTTTTTCAATCTGTTTCTCAATGTTCTCCCAGTGGTAGCGGGTGTGTGGTCGCTGGGAGGAGACGTAGTAGTGGCGGTACGTAGAGCGCTGCTGCTCGCTTGCAGGAGTGTGGGGTCGCCACCACCACGCACCGTGTGGTACCACAACCATAACATTATCACCCACCATCCACGCTTTACTAGGAACAAGGATGACAGTCTTTTGATTAAAAGTAAGTAATTTGACATTTCTTATAGGATTAGTCATTTTTTATAACGGGATTCAAAAATAAATCTTTTTGATAATATATTGCATTTAAAAATGTTTTGATGTTTTTGTAATCGTATTTGAAAGTACATTTTTTAGTTAAATATTGGAAATTGTCTATGTATTGTATGATATAACGCTAAACTTATTGAAGAGATGGTTTTTCTTCAATATTATAATACATTATATACGTACTAATCTAATAAAAATCTAAAAAAAATAATAATATTTAATCTGAATAAAAAAAATATGACCGTGACGCAGTCAGACAGCATCTGTCTGTACGCAGTTGTTTGTGGGTTCAATTCTCACTCGGGGGAATAATTATATTAATTAGATAGCGGCCACTCAATGCGCAATGTGTTGAATTCAGACGGAAAGTGGAGAACGGAATATTTTGGCACTAATTTCTCCTTGCAAACTGAAAAAAAAATAGGAATCAATATCGTATCCTATAAAACAATGGTGATGAAAACCCATGAACTTGTTAATAACACAATAGTTAGTAATAATTACTGCATAGTTAATATATATTTGTATTTTTACTTTAAATTTAAATATGAAATTAATAATAATGCTTAATCTTTATCACTGGAACTTATCCTTCAATTAAAGTAAGGAGCTTAAGAGCGACTTGACATAAAATGAAGTAGAAACGAGTTCTTTTAATTCCTTTTTAAAATGAGACCTACTATTGAAATATACGATATAATGTTAAATATTAATTTTATATATTTTAGGTTTTAATTTGAATCCTATTCAGCAAAAAAAAATATTTAAAATGTTTTAATAATAAATGCGGTGTTAACTTACGTAGATATCTTTGTTTAAAAGAAATGTGTGACTTTTTTATAGTTTTTGTCTTACCTCTTAATCTTAATCACTTGGTCTTAATCTGAATGTATCCGAGATTCTATACAATGGTAATGAAACTAAGCTTTTTAAAATTAGTATAGAATAATATAAGATATTTGACTATATTATGTATTAATAGATTTGTGATATAAATATCATAAATATAACCTTATTGTTAAACTCTTTCACTAAAAAGCAAAAAAGTTGCACAATTTTGGTTTACTTCCCCAATTATAAAAAAACCTGAAACGAGACTTTCGATAATATTGTAAAATATAAAAAAAAATAATAATAAATATTTTAAGGTTTAAGGTTTAAAGAATTTATTCTCATAAAAGATTACAATAAATCCACTTACATGAGAACATTACAGATCATATAAGTACTTAACTATAACAACAGTCACCGCATTCTAATAAAAGTTGATTTACATTAAAAAGCAGGTAAAAATGCACAAAAACATTCAGCAGCTTATAGTAAGTCAGAATGGGAACGTATTTATCCCTCCCTATACCTATGTATACACAAAATCATACAAATACATATTTAACATTTATACATTTTATATTATTGTTCAAAATATGAGTAGTTTTCAATTATGTAATTGCGTAACTTGGACTTGAATATGTTAATTGATTCTTGATTTTTTGATTTTAATTTTAATAAAATAATTGTTTTTAACATATAAACCTATTTTCTCTAGGCATAGATCAATCACTAAGCGGTAATTATACGTGCTTAGCAAAAAACCTGTACGGTTCAGACTCAGTGGTGTATTCAGTAAAAGTTTTACCATTACCGGACCCTCCCAGTTTAAGAGCAACACCATATAAAGATTCCATTGTAGTGGAATGGGATGAAGTGAAAACTGCAAACGATTCTATGGCGTATGGAATAAGTAAGTATAGTTTGTTTTTTTTTATATTTGTATTTTAATTTCCAATCGTGTAAATGCTGATAATGGGTTCAATTTTCACTGAAAATAATTAATATTTTTTGATTTTATTTTTAACTTCACGCTGTATCCCGCATTTAGCAGGGTAGGCAGAGGGAACCTGAGAACCTAGTGTTAAGACACTTCGTTCTCTTTCAACAAATCCGTTCCCCACTTTCCACCGCATTGCGTATTGAGTGGCGGAACTCAACGCCGCGCTTTGCCTTGTTACCAAACCCAGAAAATGAAGATACTTCATTTCCTGGAGTGGGAATCGAACCCACAACCTGTCGCTTTGCACTCGCACACTTGTGTGTCTGCGCCACGACAGGCGTGAAATATTTATCATAATTCATATTCAGTACTTTTATTTTCTCGTTTTGGTAATACGGCAGTGTTGCGTTAAGTTTCGTCATTTAGCACGCAATGCCTCAATTCAGTGGAAAGTGGGAAACTGATAACAGAACGGAGTGTCTTAATACGTCGGTTCTCAGGTTCCCTATGCCTACCTGCTATGTGCGGGATACAGCGTGAAGCTAAAATAAAGAAAAAAAAATTACATTTCATGCAGTAGTTTTCCACTTTTAGTTATTTCTAGTTTAGAGCAGGTTAGTATTTTTTATTATTTTTTAAGAGTTTATCATAGTACTGTGGTTAAATATATAATAGATATATTTTAAAGCTTAGCAAATCTTGAGAAGATATTATGTTTTATGTGTCTATCCCGCATAATACACCATATCGCTTAAGATGCGGCTTGGCTGGTTAATATACAATCAACTTAAACGAGAGAGGGGAGACCTCGGTTGACCTTCGAGAACACAGTATCAATGATACTGGAGGAAGGTCACGTAAAAAGCATGAGGACCCCAACAGGAGGAGGGCAGGCATGAAGAGGTTGATGACTGTGGACGAGGCGAAAGATGTGTGTAGGGTTCGTAGCGTTTGGCGCTCCGGAACTCTGACTACCCCGCTAGGGATAAAGCGTGAAGTTAGGTTAGGTGAAACGAGTTTTTTATGTATTTACAATAAAAATACGGTTATAAAAGCCTTCATTTCAGAGACAATATAAATTATAATGATGTTTATTTAACGTGGATTCTGCTTTAGGAGGATCGAAAAAACCGTTTTTTAGGGATTTATTTTAGGGTACAAATAAAAAAGTAAGTCTAGCGAACTTTTCAGATTATTTTATTAAATATTTAAACTTTACAAAAAGAAATTCTTTAGTAAAAAAATTACATGCTGTCGATTTTTTGAGACATTTGTGCAACTATTGTTTTGAATTGGAAGATCGTAATTTTCATCGGAAATTGTAATCGTCATATATTTCTATTCTATGTGAACCAAGAAAAAAATTATAATAATTTATATTTCTTTTTACTTTGAAAGCTTAATGTTACAAATTAAAGATTTGTAATGACATGATGATCAATGACATCGAGAACTTTTTCTGTATGCCCTGTTTTGGCAAAGACCTCTTTTAAATCCTTGCATTCTAATCTATTATTAGTTTTCCTTGTCTAAGTTACCAGCTGTTTGATCTCAACTTCCCTTGGCTGTTTAATCTCTTGGTACCAAAAAAAGATGATTTTATTCCCCTTTTCGATACCTCTTATATAAAGTCTATTTCTATTTAAGTTTTGGCGGTAGTGGTTATGTCTGTTATTTTTGTAATTTTCTTATGGTCCGAAAAAATACCGATCCGTAAAATTACTTAAATAATAACAATTCCTACGAAAAAACCTTCTAACGAAACAAACAAGTAAAATCAAATACAAACACATAATGACTTTCGTCTATAAATTTCACTAAGAAAACTCAATATAGAGTTAAATCAAGTTTGTGTAACGCTAAGACTATTGGACGAGATCCAAAGCTAAGCCATTTGCATGCTAATGCTCTAACAGCTTGCACTGTGAGTTTGATACACTTAGTGACACTCGTGTCGCGTTTCATATGCTACTGTCTCGTACATATTCTGAAAATATGATGTAATATTGCTACTAATAAAAATGTAAATATGTGACTGTATATTATATACTAATATTATAAATGCGAAAGAAACTCTGTCTGTCTGTCTGTTACGCTTTCACACCTAAACCACTGAACCGATTTTGATGAAATTTGGTATGAAGATAAAACTGAACTTCGGAAAGGACATAGGATACTTTTTATTGCGAAAAAATTGTTAGAAGAGGTTGAAATAGGGGATGAAAGTTTGTATGGAAGTTCCTTATTGTCAAACATAAAATCATGTAAGATAGTTCAACTGTTTACAACTTTCACACCTAATCCACTTAACCAATTTTGACAAATAGTCTACCCCTTGGGAAAGACTATACCAAGTCATAGGCTATCATAGGCTACTACCAAGTCGCGCGATATAACCGAATTCCACGCGGGCGGAGCCGCTGGCGGAAAGCTAGTTATATATATTTACGAATGTATCATTATTGAGGGAAATGAAAAAATGTAAGAGAATAGGATTTCATGACTTTTTTAATCTTTTTTTCGTTGTTTGCTTGTTTGTCTGGTTGGTTGTCTGTGCGTGTGTAGTTAATCTGCAGAACTACTGGTCGTATTCAAATGAAACGTATATTTTATAGTTTTTATGCCTTTTTTCTGGAACTACCCTGCTAGGGATAAGCGTGAAGCATGAAATAATAAACCCGCTAAACTACTAAAAAAAGGGAATAATTATTATATAATTAAATTATTATTTTGTGAGTTTTTTGAATCTAAATTGTTTGAAAGTGTCAGTATTATCTTTTCACTTTATATATTAAAATTGCTTTTATAACACATCTTTATTCAATAAGTTACCAACTAACAAAACATAAAAAAAATCTTTAATTTTATACTAAATCCTCCTCAAAATCTAGGTTACAATTTAACATGGAGAGAAGAGGACGGTCTCTGGCAAGAAGCATGGCCGGATAGAGAGAGTAGGATAAGTGGGATACAACAACACTCGCTATCCGGTTTGAAATGCGGTACTAAGTACTCTATCCGGGTGACCGCTACGGATAGTGTTGGCACGTCCGCGCCTGCGCATGTCGATGTTATGACTTTAGGTGGAGGTAAGGAATAAGAAGCTAGAAATATTTGTAGAAATGTAATATATTTTTTATATGTTTCATTTAGAAAGCAATTATATATTGTGAAATACGAATTTTAAGTAAAACTAGCTTAAAATTATCTTCATACACTTTGTATCTTTTTAAAAGGGTTTTAATCTATAAAAATTGAGTATACAAATATTCTTTATTACACATAAAAATTACAAATTAATATAGAAATGGTGATTAAAGAATTGAAGTAAAGAATCTTCATTACATTTGTTGAAAATAAAATTTTAATATAAAAAAATATTTCACAAAATAGAGCAAGTAACGTGAGTTTTAAGCTTTATAATTGTTTATATTTATTTAAAAACTTCATTTACGTAAAAATCCGATAATTTAATCCAATAAATAAAGTAATTTCATATTTAAAGCAAATATATAGGCAAGTCGATTTATCAATCTATTCCCACCTCGCACGCTATATTGTGTTTTTAAATAAAAAATATATATAATTATATTAATATGAGAAGGAAAACTGAAGGAAAACTTTGAGGACTATGAAAATTGGCATACATATAGTTTACTCGTAAATGGAGAAGAAGTGCAGAAAACTTTATTTATATATGTGATACTTAGAAATAGATTAAATAAATAAAATAAATATTACACACACTACTATTGGTTTGACATTAAATTTTACGTAAAATGCTATATCCGTTGCTAAGGCAAACCGTAAACAGGGTTATTAAGAAATATTTTTTAACCCTCCCAGCCCCAATATCCCCTCTAACCACGGACTGGTTATGGAGTAACGCCACACATATATACATACAACTAAGTGGATGGGACGACGGCGGCTGTGACGTCACCAAATGGGACGTTGAGTATCGCTTATTGGGGAGCAGCTTTTGGCATCGTTCTGAGAATTTAGCTGTGAGTTGAATTTTTATTAATTGATTCCGCTTAATATTGTAGTATTAAGAAAAGAACTTACTACTTAAGAAAGTATTTTTTAGGTGTAATTGTGGATTAGTGACGATTAAGTTATCAGTTTCAAGCATCATTAGCTGGGTTACGCCTTTTATCATAATATTTGGTTTTAATATGAGTAATCTTTTTTTTTCTTGTTGCTTCACGCTGTATCGCACACATAGCAGGGTAGGTAGAGGGAAGCAGAGATCTAGTATTAAGATACTCCGTTCTCTTTTAACATTTCCGTTCTCACTTTTTTATTGGGTTTTGATTATTTTAGAGTTAAGTGATTTATACTATTAATTATTGTGATTTGTTAGTGAATAGACAAATATTCATAATTCATTTATTTTCATTTCTCCATTCTGTTTCAAAGCGCGGCGGTCCGCCATTCAATACGAAGTATTCTAATTCATAACCTCTTTTTTAAGTGGGAAGTATGAAGCTAAAAAATATATAATAATATACAAATTCTACAATTTCACACACTAAAAAAACACCTCTCCCAACCAGACAATGGACATGAACCTCGGCTGGGGGTACATAGACAGTCCCATATCCTACCAGTCGCCCCCTCTGCGCTCGGTGCCGGCCTCGTACGCAGTGGGCTCGCTGTTGCCCGCCAGCTGGTACCAGTTGCGGGTCACTGCCACCAATGATGCAGGCTCCGCGTCTACTGTGTACACTTATGCAACTAAAACTGTTGATGGTGGTGAGTTTAGTGTTTTTTTAATTATTTTTTCCCCTTATTTTAAAGTGTGAATACGTGGAAGATTTTTTTTAAAGTTAGTTTTGGGTGTTATAATATAAAAATAGTTTATTTGGGTAGAATGCTTGAGTGTGATAGTTAAAAGCTCCGGTTATTATTTTTTTAAGCGTACTACACTATGAAGTGGAGAAAGGAGTGTTTTGACACTAAGTCCTCTTTGATTATCTTTCAATAACGGAAAGAGCTTGAAATAGATAGTAAATATGACGATGGTGACGATGGGTACTTCCCTTAAGCCTCAAGAAACTTAAGCAATCAATCTCGATTGTATATAATGAATATAATTTTAAAAATGTAAACGATAAAAGTGTTTAATATTGACGAGTAGCTTATTCATGTATATCTAAATAGTACATAAACTAGTTGTATGAAAAACAACATTAGATAGCCTTTGAATAATCACTATATATACTTAAAAGGAAGTTAATTTCAATGAAAAATGGGAAAAAATTTCACGCTTTGTAGTTAAAATAAACTAAATGTCCACACACTCCACTCTCTACTCTATCTGAATGTGAGACATTATTTTGCACCTTTAGAATTATAAGTAACCTATTTAAAAAATATCAATTTTTGGGAAACGTCAATATAGATTTGTACATTTAAGATTTTTGAAAAGAAATATTTTTTAAAATTATATTTTAATCTATATTCTTCTTAAAGTCAAATGTCAAAGTCAAAGTCAAATAATTTTATTCAAAGTAAGAAGTTACAAGCTTCATTTTTTGAACGTCAAATAATTTACCACCGGTTCACTAAATTTAATGCCTCAGACCTGAGAAGAACCGGCGTAAGAAACTCTTTTATACAAAGTCGATAAAGATCGGTCGTAAATAATCAAAATCATAATTTTTTTGATTAGGTCCCTATAATCCTAAAGGTGCGATTTGTTGAGTGGCAGAACTCGACGCTGCGTTTTGTTTAACCATTAAATTCTATTAAAAAATACATACTCAACAATATTTAAAATACGAGTGATTAACGAAGGTCTCAAAGTCTTGACACTGATACAAATGTCCATACAATTGGAAGCTTCATATCATCATTTCTATAAAAACTAATCAAAAACAGAAACAAATAATTTTATTCAAGGTAAGAAATTATATGCATAATTTTTTGGACGTCAAATATTTTACCATCGGTTCTCTTAATTTAATGCTACAGACCTGAGAAGAACCGGCGTGAGAAACTCTGCGGGACTTTTTTTTCAGTCACAAGTCACACAATTATTTATTGGTGACAACGATACCTTTGAAATAGACTGGAGCGAGCATTTCATTCCCAAGGCGTGTTATCATTTATAAAATCTTTAATTAAGTAATAACCTTTAACACACAAACATCTTTACACAACTTTTTTAAATTGTAAAAGCGTACACATTGTCCCATAAAAATTACGGACTCTACTATGCAGTTGAGTTAAAGGCACGACAAGTTTAAGCCTATTTCTTGTATTAATACTATGCATATCGCCAATTTTAGTAAAATTATTAATATTTTTCCTAACACACATTACATTTTCATAAATGTATTGAGAGGCAACTGTTAAAATATTAATTTCCTTAATCTTTAGTTGTAAAGAATCTTTTGGCCCTAAGTTGTAGATTGCACGAATAGCTCGCTTCTCCTATAATGAAATAGTCATTTTAATGAAAATTACGAAACAAAATTGAACTCCACCCTTCCCATTAATAAAACTTTGATTTAGGCAATATTAAAGTTGTGACAGTTAATCGATGCCATCCTCTACATTCATTATGATACTAAAATCAAATTTGATCTAAACTTTTGTCATTATGTACAAAATTGGTACTCTGGTAGTATTAAAACACTTTAAAAGTGGATTATTATATGCAGTTTTACTTGTTTTTTTAGTGTTAGTGATATTTATTGGTTTTAGCCGCTTTCATACATAGTAGGGTAGAACCTAGTGTCGAGACACTCCGTCCTCTACTTATTGGGCCACTTGGATACGTCAGAGTTCTTGTTTGTTGTAACTTATCCTTGTTATTTACATGTTTGTAGGAAGGTTTTTGCAGTTTTCTCCAATTCAAAGATTATTTCTGGTAGACAACAGAATGAATGATATTAATATATATTTAATTTTTAATTGATTTCAAAAAAGGAGGAGATTATTAATTTGACTGTATTTTTTTATTGTGTGTTCCCGCGTAACTTTCTACTGGGTAGATCAATTTTTTTTTATATAGCTTTTAGATAGCGAGTGCTTTTGATGTAGATTATCATCGGACGAATAGTTTTTGAGGTATTCGTAATAATTGTACTTTTTAGTTTTTTTTAGTATTGTCCTTTATAGTTTTTTGCATTTTATTTAAATTAAATTTTCTTATTATGTTAAAATATTCACTATTATATATTGTTAAATAAATTTCTTATCTAAATGTGATTAAAGCGTCTTACAATTTTTTTAATGCAAATATTTTAAGTTAAAACTAAAAGGTTTCATATAAAAAGTAATAACAAAATTTTAATTCAGCAGCAAAATCAAACTAGCGCTGGAGCTAAAACTTAATAAGCGCCCGAGAGCTTAATTAGTAATTTCTCCGAGTCTCAGACGAAAATCTTGAAATTTCTATGTAAGACAATTTGTGAACAGCTGAAAACTTACTAATAATGTTTATTTTAACTGTAATCTTTATGTTTAACGTTCTTGTACTTAAACACATAATAATTGATTTATTTTTTATTTTTAATTGATTTGGCTCTATTTTCGATGTATTTTTATATATTTTGGGTTGGTGACTGCTAATGCCATCGGGTGTGGGTTCGATTCCCATTCGAGGATATGGTTTTATTTTTTTTGTTCTGGTAAGACAAAGCGCGGCGTTGTCTCCACAAACACATAGTGTATAAACACTTGATTTTGGGCGGAAAGTGCAAAACGGAGTATTTTGGTTCTTAGTTCTCTCTGATTACTACGCTATGCGGATTTTATAAAGCTCGTAGCTGCTTTTTAATATTTTAATACGTCAAAAACCCTTTAGGCTTCGTTTTACTACAAATATGCCTATAGAAGACTATGAAATTTGGTATAATTAAAGTTCGTATGGAGAAGGACAATAAATAACAATACTACTGATATTAATGCGTTTAAAATACATTTTTGTATAAAACAATGTTAAACGATGTTAAAACAACGCATATTTTACGCATCGATAAGACAGAAATCGAACTTATTACCATGTCTTGTAATAGAAAACATCCCAAATGTGTCAAACTTGAAATTTAAACATAAATTACAACATATAGAAATAAAATTTATACTCATAAAGCAATTTTTTGTCTAGACTGGGTATCAAACCCACTACGTTCAAGTATTCTAGCCAACTAAGTTTTGCCTTTATATGCCGTCAGTACTAAATTATTATACACTTTAACAACTTTTGCTGTTAACACCTCTCTAGGAAGATTTTAAGCTTCTCTACGAAAATATTCTTAAGAGAAGATAATGAAATGGAAAAAGAAATCGTCGTGGCGCAGTGTAAACTACGACGCAGTCCGATTGGAACGAAACGCATTTGGTTGTGGGTTCCATTCCCACTCGGGGAAATGGTTATATTTAAATTATTCTCACTTCTACTCTCTGGTAAAACAAAACGCGGCGTTGACTTCCGCCAGTCAACACACAATGTCTCAAAATCTGGCAGAAAGTGAGGAATGGAGTGTTTTGACACTATGTAGTCTATACCCTACTATGAGGGAAAAAGCAGGAAGCTGAAAAAAGCACCAACTGAAAATCATCGTTTATTAATGAGTTATATTACATATATGTTTAATTTATATATTTTTTTGATATTTTTTTACCCCTTTTTAGAGGAAATAGGACCACCATCAGATTTCTTCGACCTCAACATGCTGGTTATAACGTGTAGTTCAGTTCTCTTAGTGATATGCCTTGTGGCTTTCACTTGTATATTATTGAAGAGGCGGTAAGTATTTCAAATATTTTGGTAGTTAGTTTTTTTAAATGTTATATTTTGTAGTAAAATGAATAAAACTTAATATCAAATATAAATTAGCTCCATATATTAAAAAATATAATAAAATTTCAAATATATAATTAAAAGTTATTTTGGACCAATCGGTATGTTTCTAACTGAACGTCATAGTCGTACTACGAAAAATTCCACTAAGAAAAAGTTCGCTATTACATATGGGTATTACTTTTCATTGTTTAAATAAATCTCTAAACGGGCTTATTATTATTAACATATTGACGGAGAATATGGAAAATAAGAAAAATTCTGTTAATATCATCTAATAGATGCGAAAGTTTTTGAAGATGATTGTTACTCTCTTACGCAAAAACTAATGACCAAATTTAGATGAAACTTTACAATAATATAGTTAATACATCAGAATAAGTCATAAATTACAATTTATAAAGATTGTATTTAATTTAGGCATAATATAATAACTTCTTTCAATTTTTTTCCTATAAGAAAATAATATTTAGATGAAATTGTAAACGTTATTTGCATAATCCATCTTTCCTTCTTATATCTGAAGGAAAGACTTTTGAAAATATCTTATTTCCCACAAATAAAATTGTATTATACAATTGCTTTAGGAGCTTGAGTTAAATAATATTTGATATTGTTTTTTATGGAAATTTTGTATTCATTCTTTTATTTCTTTCAAATAAGCTTTTTATTTCTTGCGATGATAAGATAATAGGGAGTTTTAAGCTTCCTATGTAAAAAATAGTATCATATCAAAAAATATTGTATTAACGTCTGTCATGGCGAAGATGTACAAGAGTGCGACTGTTAACGCGACAGATTGTGGGTTCGATTCCCACTCCAGGAAATAGAATTTTTCATTTTCTGGGTTTGGTAACAAGCGAAGCGCGGCGTTGAGTTCCGCCACTAAGCACGCAATGTTTCAATTCGGTGGAAAGTGGGGAACAGAGTGTCTTAACACTAGGTTCCCTCTTTCTACCCTGCTATATGCGGGGTACAGCGTGAAGTTATGTATGTAATAGCCTGCCTTAAATTTGTTTTATTTAACGTACTAATAATACATACCTATCAGCTATAGTTAACTATTAGAAAAAAACATTTTTTTTTAATAATTGTCATAAACGCTGAAAGCAAGATAGGCCTAAAATCTAATTATAACGTATAAGTATTGGAAAGCATAAAGAGCTCATTATTTAGCTTGCTCATAACCATTTTCATGTTTGAACTTTATCTGTAAATTCTGTTTCTTTATATTATTTATATAACTTTTTACCTGTAAGATTGATATGTATCAAATTTTTGACTTTCTAAACCGAATGCCGATTAATACTAAAAAAATAATATATACAAATCGAATTTAAAAATTAAATTAATTATTTATTTTTTAACATACACATAAATGTTGTAGACAAAGCTTCACATCGCAATATCGTCACTCAATAACTGAAGAAGTGAAGTCGAGGAATGAAAGTATAGCGTCGCATTCTGAGCACAAAGAAAGATACGCACACACACCACGTATATATACGTCTCCTGTACATCCGAGGAAAACTAACAAAAATGGTAAGTATTATAGATACAACTAGCTGTATTCCGTGACTTTGTTTGTGTGAATTATAAATCCTTAAATGTATTTGTATGAATTTCAAGAAATCCTTTTTTAATACTTCCCTACAGGGTCCTACTTGTCTTTAGCTATATATAGATAATGGTTTCGTCTGTCAGTAGTCAGCCAATAGTTTGTCAGTCACTTAGTAACTCAAGCGTTTTATATGCTCAGATTTTTGATTAAATATTATAAATAAAAAAGTGTCTGTTTTAATCCTAACAAAACATATTTGTTTAACATATGTTTCAATGGCTCAATTAATAATTTATTAAGAAAAATGATTTCTGAAAACAAATTATTTAACCATTTTCTTTTGCAAAAATCATTAGGCACATAATTTGTTCCACCAGAAATGTTCGAGATAAGTCCGTACGCGGAGTTCGCGCTCGGCTTCCGAACGTTCGACCACGCCGAGAACCAGGACCTGCCGCACAGACTGCCGGCCCGGCCGCGCTTCGATACTGGTAAGTATAGGTTTTTTCAGAGAAAATACTCATACTTTTTTAGAATCTTTTTCTAGAATCAAGAGGTCCTAGTTTTAAGACACTCTATTCTGTAATGAGTTCTTTGATTTTCACGATTATTACACATATTAAATGAAACTATTTTAACCGGATTAATCGCGTATATTTTAGTATTCGGAAACACATTTTTGGAAAACCGACGTTTCGAACACTTTACAGTAGTCCGTGGTCACAAGTAGACTGAGGTGGCATTCGTCTGTCATATATTTATTATATCAAACTACCGCCAACGATTTCTTAGTTGCCTCGCATCCTGCCCTTAAGTGTGGTGGGTTTGAGACTGCTCTAAGCCTGAATCCATTATATTTTGGCTTACAACAGCGGAGAAACGAAAATAATTTAAATATAATCATTCTCCCTGGAAGGGGATCGAACCCACAACCAATCGTGTTTACGGTCAAACATTATCCCATGAGGGTCTCTTATATAGTTGGTGAACTTAATAAGGCCAATTATTATGATCATATACTTTTATTAACACTTTTTTACATACGAGATACTCTAAGTAAAAACAAAGACAATGCGCTTGAGCAAGCGGGAGGCCATCACAGATTATATAAAAAATAAAACCAAAGATTATAACATTTACCGAAGATTACAACATCTTTGTTTTTGAAAATTTTTTTGTTATTTCTTATAGTTTATCAAAATGGATTTGAGTTTTCTAAATTGATTTTAGCCTATGCCTCGATCATAAAACGTATAAAATGAAAAAGTTTCATAAAAATTCTCCAGTAGTTCCGAAGATGTACGTTTAACACATAGACAACCCAAAAGACAAAAATTATAAAATTCATGGATTCATTGAATGCATTCTTTCTTCATCACCCCAAATTATATATACGAGTATGCTCAAAAGTATTCTAATGTAAGCACTTGTTTTACGGTATAACACCGGCATAGTATTAGGCGATTTTGTTTCCATGGACTATACTCGAAAGTCTAAAATCTCGTTTTCGTGAGAATTTCCTATAACTCCTACCTTTCCTAAGCAAACCAAATTTCAGCTATCCAGTGTTGACCAGTAGTTGCATATATGTTGTCTGTCAGTCGTTCAGTAACGCAAGCATTTTATATTTATATAAAATGCTTGCGTTATAGTTTGTTGCGTGGTTGCGTTATATAGTGTCCCTGTCGACGCGTTAACAACGCGTTGCCTAGCAATTTATGTCACTTATTATATAAATATTGATGTGTGTAACGTTTATGTTATTCATATGTTTTTATGCATAATTTTAAAATGATATTGTCGTTCTGCATTCCTTCGCTATACGAACATATAAATGTGCCAAGTTTCATGCTCTTCCGTCCCTGTAATTTTCGTAAAAAGGAGCACAAAGTTTTTGCTTCACGTACTAATATATAAATAGATAAATTATAATAAATTATATGCAACAATTGACAATTTGTCGACTACTCATAACTATTCAATTAAATGCATATTTCAAACGTGCCGCGTTTATTTACAAAGCTTTTTGGAAACGCAAATATTTTCAACGCAATTGCCCGTACAATTTTACTGATTAAAAGTTTATTATGATAAGTAAACCTATAATCTAGGATATATTAGTTGAAAAGAAGCTTGAAATTGTCTATCTGGATCTATGATGTTTCCTCGACGCTAGAACTCCTTTATGAATATCACCAAGAATTATATTATGGCAAGGAGTTCTACTATGTTTCTCAGATTCTAATTTCCATCTCTGTCAAAAGTTTGAATTGAAACGCATACTTGAAAAGTACATCATCACTGTCACTCCATAATTGTTCATCTTCATCTTCAGAAGTTTGTTTTGTGACATTTTTTTCACTATCAGAACAACTGTCAACAGCAATTTATTTTTGTTTCTTTCTTGTCAAGAAATCTAACAGAAAGTAGAAATTGAATGTGTCGGTAATTCACCTTCTGTTATATTTATTTAGCCATTTACTAAACGAAACAGATTCCGGGATTTTTGTTACGTGACACACGCCTGAGTACCGATACAAAATAATCAAAATTATGAGTTCTTATACCACAACTATTTCTATCATAAACACACATCGCACATGATTTATTATAATTACCCACTTGCACCACGATATAATTCTGAATAAAATCCAAAACAAAAAGTCTGTAATAATCAAACCCAACAAAGTTTTACCTAATGTGTCTATCGGACACTTGCGGGTCGATACACGTTACTATTTTGAGTTTATTGTTAATAAATGCTATACGATTAACATTCTAAACATTTTTTTATTACAGATTTCGAATCTTGAAACCTTAATGATAGAATAGATAAAGTGGATTTTCGTAGAAATAAATTACTTAACTTTTTATGAGTAAATGAACAAAAAAATGTGTCCGCAGAGACCCTTGTGGGTTGTTAAAGGGTTAAATAGTATTCATTGAATATTATTGACAAATGCTTATTGTAAATAATTTCAAATAAATATTTTATGCCCTTATTAATTTAGTACTGACGTACCCAAGAGTTTCATTTTATCTAATAACAAGGTAGGCAAAGAAAAATATAGTGTTAAGACAATCCGTTCTCCACTTTCAGAACGTTCTGTGTTAAATAGCAGAACCCAACGCTACACTTTGTTTTACAATAACTGGGAAATGAACATAATTTAAATATAAACTTTATACTTGAATTATGTTCATTTCATTCATTCTTTTATATTCAGTTCATTTTTTTTTTAACTTTATGTATGCTTCCCGCATATAGCAGGGTAGGCAGAGGGAACCTGAGAACCTAGTGTTAAGATACTCCGTTTTCTTTCAACAATTCCGTTCCCCACATTCCGCCAGATTGAGGCATTGCGTGCTGAGTGGCGGAACTCAACGCCGCGCTTTGCCTTGTTACTAAACCCAGGAAATGAAAATGCTAACATTTCCTGATAACATTTTCCGATAGCGTGAAGTTAGAAAAAAAACATTAAACATACGAAAATTATAATTGTAACCATCTACCGTAACAACTTAAAAACTAGACGTTAAAAAGATATAATTTAACTTGAAATAAAGTTACGCTCAAGTTTAATTATAGGTATATTACACGAAGCGTAAAAGCTGCGAATTTAATTTAGCAATTACCAAAATACTTTACATAATAATCTTTTGAAGGAAATTTAATATTGCCGTCTATATTTTTGCCATATAATTTTTTTCACTTCCATAATTAAAACGTTTTCGAGATGATTTTTTAAAATGTATTAAATATTATGAAATGTAGGGAGTCCATTAAGTTATTTGCGTTATTACATTTTTCAAGGAAATTCGTAATATTGTGTCTAATGGATACAATGTTTTATATTTATTTTTTATTTATGTTACTGGAAGGAAATTATAACAGTATTTTTATATTGTTATTGATATACTCGTATAGTATGTGAAGGAAAAGCTTTGGAGTTCTTTTAATGAAAATTATGAGGAGCAGGCATATGAAATTTGGCACAGTTCATGATTATGTAAGGAAGTGCAAATATCTACTTTTTTATAATGTTTAATTATTAAAATAAATATTACACACAGAAAGAACAGAGAACTTGCGTAAATGTCTAACACATTGATAGCTTTTATTTAAAATCTAACTACAATTACATAATAAATAGTATATTTTCCCATAAATTATTAATTACGTATACAACTCTGTACTGTTTTCAAAACAAGCATACTTCTTTCTCTTTCTGCATTTTTTTAAAGTAAATTTTCATATCTGGAAATCAGATACACAAAAAAGGTATAATGTGAAAAATATATATTTCCTCTCTACGAGTACGAGTACATATATATTTTTTATATATGAAAAGAATATCAAAAGTATATCAAAAGTTATATATCATTTTTTTTCTGTTTTTTTTTTAACTTCACGCTGTATCCCGCATTTAGCAGGGTAGAAAGACGGAACCTGAGAACCTAGTGTTAAGACACTACGTTCTCTTATAACACTTCCGTTCCCCACTTTCCGCCGAATTGAGGCATTGCGTGATGAGTGGGAATCGAACCCACAACCTGTCGCGTTTACAGTTGCACGCTTGTGCCTCTGCGCCACGACAGGCGTTTATATCATGATATAACTATATCAAAAGTTATATTACTATGTCGGGAAAAAAATTCTAAAAAGTCCAAAATTTTCCTTCACGTAGATAATATTCGTATATACCTGACTGCTTTTCAATTTTCGAAGACTAAATTACTTCTTCCTTCGCAGACTGTCAATACTAAATAAGTGACAAACAACAGGTTTGTCTTTTGACAGATTTCTTTTTTAAAGCAAGTAACAGAAATTTTGAATTTTAAATACTTATTGAAGTTAGAAACGTACGTTTCTATCTAATTTTTACTTTAATTGGGAAAAAACTTGGCACGTGAAATGCTATTAAACGGTTATACTACTACTTATTGTACTATTATTTTCTTCCGTAATTAGAAAAGTAAATAGTAGTGTCATATGATTAGTATTTTCATTTCCTGGGTCTAGCAACAAGGCAAAGCGCAGCGTACTTCACCTATGTTATTACTATAATTGCTGAAATATTTGACATACTTAAGATGTTGTGGTACCAATTGAAGTACTCTCAATAAATAAGCAAAATTATATTAAATTGCAGTTCGAGTACCCGACATCATAGTGTCCGGGGCTACCCGCCCGTTATTATGCCACATTTTTAAGCACAGCACTCCAAATGTACAAGAATAATTATAAATACCATTATAATCCTTAAATATATTAAATTTGCTAAAACCATGAATAGCAGGCAAGGATAAAAAAATACTTATTGTACTTAATAATCACCGATGAAATTTGACAGGAGCAATGATTTTTAGGTGAAAATAAAACATTTCTTACGACTAATTTACTCAGCGTCCGTGCCGCGATCAAATTACATTTGTTTCTACTCTAGAAAAGGTATATTTACAATAACTCTTTGTCTTTGTTGAGTTTCTTAGAACTTGAAGTGGCAATTTAACAATGATTAAAATGCCATTTATTCAAATATTTCGTGAGATTTTTGCATTGATTTCATTTTTAATAACGTATTACAGACTTTAAATAAAAGTTTAATATAATTTTTAAAATTATATTGGCTTATTTATTTTAGCTTCAGGCTAAATCTAGCTAGATTACTCATAAATTGATATCAAAATAAAAGAATAACAATCTACCTGTTGTCTCTTTATGAAGACGTATTGCCGGTTCGTTTATCTGCAGACAATTAGCTACAATACCATAATTTGTGAGTTCTACTCCTTTGGGCAATCCAGTTGTTCCACTAGAATAAGGCAAGAAACAAATATCATTAGCTTCTCTCCTAACTTCCTTTAGACATGATTTATCCACATTTGAGTCTTCACTTAGCTCGTGATACGCAATGGTTCCTTCGGGTATGGGATTATTATTAGTTTTCACTACATTAATAGGTATATCTAATTTTGCAATATTCAAAGCTTCTTTTACAAGTTAACTATTTCAGGTAATGTAACCATTACTTTTGCATCTGACATCAGTAGCTGACGTTGGACTTCATCTGAAAAATAAATATTATTATAGTTTATTTTATCACCTTTCTTCTATAGACTAATAAATCAGTACTGTTATGTTTCTTTTAACGTTACTATGATGTTATAATTATAAAAAATGGAAAGTTTTAGATATATTGTAACCAGAAAAAACTATATTATCTATTATAATAAAAGTAAATTATTATACATCATAATAAATACGAATTTAAATTTTCTTTGAAACATACAAAATAGAAGAACTGAAAAAGGAATTGAATAAGGTACTTAATACTAAAATATCAAACATCTTATAAAGAAAACCTCACGTGCTGTATAAACTGGATTAATAGTACTTATTACTCCACCGCCTCCCAAAATACCCATAGCCACAGAGGGAAACTCTGGAATGTTCGGTAACATTATCATCACAGTATCACTATCTCGTATTTTGGATTTCTTTCGAAGATTTGCAGCGAAGTTATTTGATAGATTGAAGGTTTGCTCGTATGTGTATTCTCGGCCAGTTTCAGCGCAAACCTTAAAGTTTATTTTTATAATAAGTAAGCAAAGGATATACATATTCTTCCGCCAACTTTAGAGACGTTTTTATAATGCCTGGTGGAAACTTTTTTTTTATTTTCGCTTACGTATCTCCTGTATGTTGTGTGGTGGACCGAGAATTTTGCTATTTTCCACTCTCCACTTAATTTAGATATACGAGTATTGCAATATGCATAAAAACCCTAAAATTACACTTCATACGTCGTTGATTATATTCAAACTAAGAGAATACCAAAATAACATAAATACATAAATATTTCTATCTATATATTACCCCATTTTATATTATAAAATATAATTTAATTAAATTAACAAATAATTTTATTCACCGTCAATGTTTTTTTGAAATTCGATTTTTCCTATAAAGCAAGTTAGTAAGAGATAACATAATCTCTCTCTATTCTCCACTTTCCGCCCAAAATTTAGACAATGCATGTTAAGTGGCGGAACTGAAAATAAGGTAATTTAACCTACCTACCTAACTTCACGCTATATCCCTAGCGGGGTAGTCAGAGTTCCGGAGCGCCAAACGCTACGGTCGCTGCATACCTCGCGCGCCTCGTCCACAGTCATCTACCTCTTCATGCATGCCCTCCGGGGGGTCCTCATGCTTTTTACGTGACTTTCCGCCAATATCATTAATACTGTATTCTCGAAGGTCAACTGAGGTCTCCCCGTACCTCTCTTGCCGCTCACCTTTGCTTCATATATTTTTCTCACTATTCCTTAATCACTCATCCCCTCGACGTGCCCAAACCATCTGAGCACGTCCTTCTTCATTCTTACTGTAACATTCTATTAAATTAACAAAAATAAATTGATTTGAATATAATAACTCCCCCAAGTTGAACTCCCTATACGTTTCTCGCCCAAGATTTCACATTGAGTTGCGTAACTGCACGCCGTGATTTGTATTACAAGAGCAGAGAAATGATAATAATGTAAATATAATTTTTTAAAAATTTAGTGCAGTCATTGGGACGTTAAAGATGTTACAACCTCGGATCTCTCAAGGGGAAGATGAAATTGAATTATTTTTGCGAGAATATGGTAAGAATAACATAAATAACAATCTCTACCTATTGTGTAATTTGTGCTATAGTATACCAAAGTAAGGAATATATTATATATTTTTTTTATCATAAAATCAAATGCACAACTTTTTGAAAGAGAATGGAGTGTCTTAACACTGGGTTCACCCTCCCTCTGCCTACCCCGCTATATGCGGGATACAGCGTGAAGTTAAAAAAATGCACAACTCTTAAATAGGTAGAGATTATTATTCATGTTATTTTTAACACATTCAAAAATCATTCAATTTCATCTTCCCCCTGAGAGATCGGAGGAAAAATGCCTCGAGCGCTGCACTAATTGGAACTTAAACTATCAACCAATTGCGATTACTGTAGTTTTAAAACTTCAATTTAAATGCCTGATTAGTTATAATCCATTTTTTTGTAAATTATTATTACTAACCAATAAAAACTTGGAATTTCATAAAAAAACAATATTTAAATAATTTATTTTATTTGTACTCAAACAAAATCTACTACCAAATATAGTAACTTTATCCTTAATATAAATGTAACCAGATAGTAAAACTAAGCTGTTATATACAAAGCGGATCACATTCCTTTGAAATATGATTTCCAAACTAAAATTGATTGGGATGATGACGCCCACTGTGCGTCATACTAACTCAATTCGCCTTTTGATGAAATATTATATATTATATTTACAATATAATATGATATGGTTGTGAATTTGAAGGCAAATCGTGGCGTTGAGTTACGCTGTTAAAACATAGTGTACCAATGTTAGGCTGAAAGTGACAGTGACTTATCACTATGTTTTCGTTGTATCCTTAAGTTTGAAGATGTTTTAAGCTTGCTTATAGCAAAAAAAAAATATTAATAACGTTTATGTCTGAAAATTAGGCGGAAAGTGGAGAGTTTAGTGCCATAACATTAGGTTTTATTTCCTTGTTAAGTGTGAAGATATATAAAGCTATAAACAAAAATATTTATTCTTAACGATTATTTTTTATTAACAATTTATGTACACTAGTGTCCCCGTTGACGCGTTAACAACGCGTTGTCTTTAGCAATGTCTATGTCACTTTATATAAGCATGGACGTCAAACCATGGTAGTGTGTGTAACATTTATTTTGTTCATTTACTATACTTTTTATGCATTATTAAAAAATGTGAGCATTCTGCACTCCTTCTCTATATAAACTATAAGTGTGCCAAATTTCATGTCCCTCCAACCGCGTAATTTTCATCAAAGGGGTTCAAAGTTTTTGCTTCACGTATTTATATATAGATATTTAATTTATACTAAATCGCAAGTACCTAATAACAGTCCATTACTATTTTAATTTTGATTCAAAAATGAATCCATACTTTTTGTCGTAAAAAAAATAATATAGATTACTATTATAGACTCACCTTACACGATCTAAGTCCACAACCAAACAGTAATAAAATAAATCGAATAATGACGCCTGTCGTGGCGCAGAGGCACAAGCGTGCGACTGTAAACGCAACAGGTCACAACCTGAGTGGGAATCAGGACATGGAATTTTTCATTTTCCTGGGTTTGGAAACAAGGCAAAGCGCGGCGTTGAGTTCCGCAACTCAGCACGCAATGCCTCAATTCGGCAGAAAGTGAGGAACGGAGTGTCTTAACACTAGGTTCCCTCTGCCTACCCTGCTATATGCGGGATACAGTGTGAAGCTATGTATGTTTGTATGTATGAAAAATGACTAGGAGAGTAGGGAACGGAGTGTTTTAGCACTATCTTCTCCCTATCTACCCCACAACAAGTATACAAGCTTATTATATATTAAATAACACAAAAAACTAACTATCCAAGTTATCCCACGAATATTGTTCGTTCGTTCGCTCCGTTATACGTAAATACATATCGATTATGTAAACGATTTTCATTTATTGATAAAATCTTTACCCCGCCTTTATGAAGCTGTCAACAAAAGCAATTTCAAAAGTTTCATTTATCGTATCGAGAGCTCCATCAGCCAATGGCTACGGTTTATTTTTACGTGATTACAAAAATATAGATATTGTGTTTTAATAGTGTTTGTATGTATGTTCAGTTTTTTATTTCAGGTTTATATAATTTGTGAGAAAACAGTGTTGAAAGTGGGTAAGCGCCTCATGACTAACGCTATGGATTCATTTCCCGTTCGAGGGAAAAATATTTAAATCTATATATAAATACGTAAAACAAAAATTTGTACGAAAATTCAGCGGACGAAGTGGCATGAAATTTGACACTCTTACTTAGTTTATATAGCAAAGAAGTGCAGAATGCTAACATTTTTTAAAAATAATACAAAAAAGGTAAATTAATAAAACAAATGTAACACACATTACTATACGTTTGACATCCATGTTTATATAAAGTGAGTAGTGACATATACATTGCTAAAGAAAACGCGTTGTTAACGCGTCAATGGGGATAAGTTATTTTAAATTATCCCCTCTGGTAAAATAGAAAGCGGCGTTAGGTTTCGCCACTCAACACGCTGTATCTCATGAAATAGGTGAAATATGGAGAACAGAGTGTCATAACACCCGATTTTATCCGAAAGAAACTAAAAAAGCTTAGGTTTATAATTGGATTTGTATTGCAAAAATATTTGAATTTTTGGAATTTTTTTGTTGTTAGTAGTTATACGTAGATCTCCCTCTCTCTCGTTCTCTTTTAACATTTCAGTTCCCCACTTTTCGTCTAACCGAGACATTGCGTGCTGAGTGGCAGAACTCAACGCCGCGCTTTGACTTATTATCAGAGCAACTTTTATATGTTCTTATGATTTACTTAATTATTGACCCATAACAAAAATCCTTATATCTATTAATATTAAAAAAATGAATGAATAAACAAATATTACAATCTAGCAAAAAATGATATAAAAAGCAATTCTATAAATACGACTTATATCAAAGAACTACTCAATCCTACAACCGGTATCTTTTTAATTAATTAGAAAATGTTCATCCAGTCTCACTTCCTGCCTAAACCCGCAGTATCAACATCAATCTTAATGTAATTTAATAAAATTAATGGTCTCTCGTCCTATTTAGTTTTCTTTTCCTTCCTTAAACTTGTTATTTGATAAAAAGTGATCGATCACTCCGATAAATTGTTTCGTTGAAGTATAAAAATATAGTTTAAATTCTATGGAGTACGCTATGAGAAAGTTTTAGATTGAACGAGGCCAATGAAACTGAGTTGGGTTACGGATAAGTTTGAATGAGCTCTATTTTAATAGTTTTCAAAGCTATTTCATGTTAAATTATTATTTTAGTGACCATAGTAATGGATTTTTTGTCACTTTACACTAAGGTTATCTTCACGTTTTCCTGCGAACCTAGAGTTAAAACACTCCGTTCACCGCTTTTCTGAATCCCGATCGAATTTGAAACATTATGTATCAAATTGTAGAATTAAACGCCGCGTGTTTCCTTACCAAAGCAGAGAGAACGGAGTGTCTTGACACTATGTTCTTTCTGATTAACCTGAAGCAGATATGCGGAATAAAGAGTGAAACTGAAAAAGAATCAAATTTAGCCATTTTAACTTCTGAATAATATGTAAAGCAATGAATTTTTAATTGAAGACGTTTATACGTCTCTTTATAGAGACGTGAATAAGTTAATAAATCGTAAATGTTTACTTTTATGTAAATTCTAATTTAATTTTATACACTGTACATACTTCTTGAGTTTTGAATTTGTTTGAATTATTTGACTCGGCAATTTTTTCACCTTTTAAATAAAACAAACTCTATAAAGTTATAAGGTAGTCGACTTATCAACGTATTCACGCCTGGAATGGGCATATATTAGGAATTGAAACTTGAATCAACTACTATGTCCTTTAATCTGATACTTAACAACTACGCTACGATGACCTCGTCCTACATTACTGAGAAATGTAAATTTGGCGTACAAATTGCTCTCTAATAAAAAACGTCGCTTTTCGTATTTTCACGCGGAATTTTCCCGAATTTGTTGCTTAACTTCAATCGATTTGAGTTATTTAATGTCGAGTGAATTTCTTAAATGGATAAATAGCGGAATGCCGTCCGGAAAATATTTTCTTTCATACAAATTTCTTCGATCATCGACTAGTTATTTGAGTTGGCTTTTTCATACTTTCTTACTTAGTATATTGACTTTGTTATCTAACTGATAATATTACTTATTTTTTTACTTTTAGTTATCTATATATAAATACGTGAAAAAATGACTTTGTACCCCTTTTTACGAAAATTACGCGGACAGAGGAGCATGTAATTTGGCACACTTATAGTTTATATAGAGAAAGAGTACATAATGGTAACATTTTTTTTAAATAATGCATAATTAACAAAATAAATGTTACAAACACTATCATGGTATGACATCCATGTTAATATAAAATGACATGTACATTGCTAAAGACAACGCGTTGTTAACACGTCAACGGGGACACTAGTTAATTTAATAATGCAAATAATATCCCTTTAATTCGTAAAATACGCGTTGCCTTAGTAATGTCTGTTACTTTGTACAAAAACGTATGTGAAACTCAAGGTATGGTCATATTTATTTTAATTATCTAATGTAGATAGTCTCCTAAGCTACTTTTGTAAAAATAGGTAACAAGTTTTTCCTTTATTATAATAATGATAGCATACTTAGTGTTACGAATGACAGAAACTACAAAATAATCTAATATTCCTAGCTTCGGAGTATTTCCAATGGTATTTAAATATATACATTCTTCATACACTATATTTATTGGCATACTTTAAGAGTTGAAATATTATTGAATCATATAAAGAAAGATGTTGTTTTTTTAAATAACTTTTGAAAAGTCACTAAGAACTTTGATAGGTCACTCATTATATTCTACGTTTTCTGTCGAATTCACAAGATAAAATAATAAATATATAAAAAATTCAGTAGATACTATATATACATATGTATAACTTGGATTCTCATACATACTTCAATTTTAATTCTCTCTTAAAAGCTTGCAGAACTGCATTTCGCACAGTAGTTTGTTAAATATTTTTATTGCCACGAAGCAAGAGCTATTCTTGTAGCATAATGAAATAAATTTTATCTTATTTTACAGTATTTTACGACTGCGCAGCGTATTCGTTCTTTATACTAAAGTAAAATAAACTATCCATTATAAGAATATATGTATATTTTTTTAGTACTTATAAAGAACATATTACTAGTATTTGTGACATTTATGATTCGTAAAGGAATCCGACTTTTCGACTATTTTTTACGAAAACTATGCGGGCGATGTTTCTTATAGGTTATATGAAGAAAAACATAAAAAAAACAATGTTTTTCATAATAATGCATTCTTCTTCTTAGGGAGTAATCTTCTTGCGAATTTCGGCGATCATTAAGGCAATTTGGACTTTTGACGCCGCTGCTCTGAACAACGGAACGTATGCTCTTATTAAACCATTGGCGTAGATTTTTTAGCCATGATGTTCTTCTCTGGCTTCGTTTTTCTTGGATTTTGCCCTGTATAATTAGCCGCAGCAGTTCATATTTTGCGTTTCTCATAATGTGGCCAAAATACTGAAGCTTTCTTTTTTTACGAAAACTATGCGGGCAATATATTAACTATATTGTTTTATATATTTCTAATAATTCATTACAAATATATAAAACAAAATATATAATATCATGTATCGGTAATAAACTTATATGAAAATAGATATTCATTGTTTACTGTATTTTTTAACGCCTGTCGTGGCGCAGAGGCACAAGCGTGCGACTGTAAGCGCGACAGGTTGTGGGTTCGATTCCCACTCCAGGAAATGGAATTTTTCAATTCTTGGGTTTGGTAACAAGGCAAAGCGCGGCGTTGAGTTCCGCCACTCAGCTTGCAATGCCTCAATTCGGCGGAAAGTGGGGAACAGAGTGTCTTAACACTAGGTTCTTTGGTTCCTTCTGCCTACCCTGCTATATGCGGGATACAACGTAAGCGTATGTATGTACTGTATTTTTGCGTCTCTGATATTTATTGTCTTTACGCATTTTGACATAATTCCTCAAGTTCACAGTATATTAACACGAAATATTTGCAAAGATATTATAAATTTAATTCTTGAACTTTTCATACTCTGTCCGTTTTTCTTTCACATATCCTTAGTCCAGATAGACAAAGAGGAAATATTTTCAGTAAAAGAGGAACGAAATTATTTAAATTGGCAAAAAGTGTAGACCTTAATAAGTGACTATAAATATATATTGATATATTACATACATATATCTTTTATAGCTTCACTGTATCCTGCACATAACAGAGTAGGCAGAGGGAATCTGTCAATAGGTTTTTGTAATGGTCCTGATTATGTTACGACACTTCGTTCTCTTAAGATTTCCGTTCCCACTCTAATTTAAATTAAGGCATGGGGTGCTGAGTGGCGGAACTCAACGCCGCGCTTTGCCTTGCTACCAGAGCGTGGAAATGAAAATTCTAAGTGTTTATTATAATAAAGATTTAATATTTTCATTTACGGAGTGTCTTAACACGCTGGATCTCAGGTTCCCTCTTCCTACCGTGCTATATGAGGGATACAGCGTGAAGCTAATATTTTCATTTGCTAGAGTTAGAAATACATATATTAAACACTAACAAAATAACACGTCACTTTTCATATACACTTAAGTAATATTAGCATATTGTTACAGAAACTAGTTTCCAAACTCGATCAGAGTCAGACGACAGTGACAGCACGTCCAAAGCGACTGTCTCAGGAATGCCGAGACGTGAGTATATTTTATATGTTGACTAAATCATAAATAATACGTTAAATATTGTGTGAGGATATCATTTTGTATGGTTTTTTTGTGTTATATACTTATTGGGACAGTAATTAGTAAGCGTAGTTGGTCGTAGGTTCGGTTCCCATTTGGGGAAATGATTTTTTTTTCTTTTTTAGCTTCACACTAAATCCCGTATATAGCAGAGTAGGCAGAAGGAACCTGAGAACCTAGTGTTAACACACTCCATTCTCTATTGACATTTCCGTCCTCCACTTTTCGCCAAATTGGGGCTTTGCGTGCTGCATGGCGGAACTCAATGCCGTACTTTGCCTTGTTACCAGAGCGAGGAAATGAAAATACTAAGCATTATTTAATATTTTCATTTCATATCGTGGGAATCGAACCCACAACCCATCCCGTTTACTGTCACACGCTTTGTGCCTCTGTTTCACGATAGAGCTCAATTATATTTAAATTATGTTCATTTCTCCGCTCTGTTTCTAAACGCGGCGTTGAGTTCCGCCACTTAACACACAATGCCTTTAATTTGGTCGGAAACCGTTGTATTGATTATTTTGACACTAAGTTCTCTTTGATTACCCTGCTATACGGGATATTATGTCTTTGACTCAAGTCAAAGAAATATAACTAAAATACATAAAATTTTGTAATTTATTCATGTTTTAAATGAAATGTAAAATTTAGTATTTTCATTTCCTGGGTTCGGTAATAAGCCGCTACTCAACACGCAATGCCTCAATACGGCGGAAAGTGGGGAATGGAATTGTTGAAAGAGAATGGAGTGTCTTAACACTAGGTTCTCTGGTTCCCTCTGCCTACCCCGCTATATGCGGGATACAGCGTGAAGTTAAAAAAAAATAAAAAATTAAATGACATTAAATTATCGTGTATATTTTAGTATTCGAATTATATTTTAGAACCTACGTTTCTAATTCTAAAGTAGTCCGTGGTCACATTAAAAATGTACACAAAGGCTTACATTATGAAAATACAGGCATACACTTAAAAATAATTTACCATCAAAATAATTATAAAATAATTTCGAATATTACACAAAATGCAAAGAAAACATTTTTATTTCAAGTGTCCTAGAATTAAGCAAAGTGTTTATGTTATGTAAACATTGTAACAATTTAATGGACTTTCATAATACTTCTTTTGAGTATCATTTTTTAAGTATTTCATTATATCCTTATAGTAAAGTAAATGATACTTATCTTGATAAGGGAGTAAGGATTTAATATTATACTAGTACTGTTCACGGCTTTGTTTGTAATTTAATACATACATACATAGCTTAACGCTGTATCCCGCATATAGCAGGGTAGGCAGAGGGAACCTAGTGTTAAGACACTCCGTTCTCCACTTTCCGCCGAATTGAGGCATTGCGTGCTGAGTGGCGGAACTCAACGCCGCGCTTTGTGTTGTTGCAAAACTAGGAAATGAAAAATTCCATTTCCTGGAGTGGGGATCGAACCCACAACCTGTCGCGTTTACAGTCGCACGCACAAGCGTGCGACTGTAAACCTGTGAACGCGACAGGCACAAGCCTCTGCGCCACGACAGGCGATAATATTGTATTTTAATTGACATGTTTTAATTGAATTTAAAAAAAACATTACCCTTAAAATGAAGAACGGAGTGCTTAGGTTCTCTCTTATTATCCCATTCTGCGGGATAAAGCATGAAGCTTTACCCCTAGCGGGGTAGTCAGAGGTAATGGAGTGCCAAACGCTACGACTCTTGCATACTTATTTCGTCTCTTCCACAGTCATGGATCTCTTACATTTTTCGGAGGTCTTTATGTTTTTTACCTCACTTTCTCTCAGTAATTAGCCATTGATAATAACTTTTTTAATATTTATTACTGACATAGTTAATTAAAACCCATAGATCTATGGCCTCCATTTATAACTTAAACGGGTACTTTGGATATTTATGGTATCATTTAACGCTTTCCTGCTTATTAAGCTGGGAATTAAAAATAATAATTTTCCTTGATTGTGATTAGAATGCATAGTCATTGCACTCAGTTAGACTCATGTCAACTGAACCAAGAAGGTGTCAGTGTTAATGGAAAAACTGAGAAGCTAAAGTCATTTAATAAAACAAAATTCTGTTGCTCATAATTTCGTATAAATACATTAGATAATGTTCAAAACGGCATCCAATAACTAGTTATTTAATTGATAGTTCTCTATAGATATTGATTTACGCTTCAATTTTTTTTTATTCAATTTGAAATTAATAAAATTTTTTTATGAAAGAATACAATTTATACAGTTTCAAATTCGTTTATCTAAATTTCAATTTTATTTGAGTTTATATATCGAATGAGATGATTTTGAAGTCCAGAATGTGTGATGTATTAAATAATGAAGTGAAGTTGACTTAATTTACAGCGAACGACAAATTTTGAGTCCATAACTTATATTCAATATTAATTCTTCTTTTTTTTATAGCAGGATAGGCAGAGGGAACCTAGTGTTAAGACACTCCATTCCCCACTTTCCACCGAATTGAGGCATTGCGTGTTGAGTGGCGGAACTCAACGCCGCGCTTTACCTTGTTACCAAACCCTGGAAATCAAAAATTCCATTTCCTAGAGTAGAATCGAATAGAGAGGAATCGAACTCACAACCTGTCGCGTTTACAGTCGCACGTTTGTGCCTCTGCGCCACGACAGGCGTCTCATTTAGTTTCATCTGAATGAAACTAAATGAGAATTTTTATGCTGATATAAAAATTTAAGCATATCGGAATTTGAAGTCACTATCAATGGCACTAATTTAGTAATCTATGTCAATACTATCTATGTAATTGTTTTTAATAACCTCTGTAAATTGAACGGAATCAAAAACTAATAAAAAATATCTTTCTCTCAAAGAAAAACTCTTTACTTTAAAGCAATACTGTTTCATTTTAATATTTCAATATTAATAACTTAAAAGAAAAATCCTTTTGACTTTACGAGTATCTGCTCTCAACAAACTATTGGTAACCCACTATTGCCAATATAATATGCTAAGTTTCAGTAAATTCTTTATCACTAAATTCTTTCTGTTCTGAATATGGGCGGAAAGCGGCGACCGGAGTGTCTAGACACCAGGTACACCCTGGCAACCCGTTTTTTTTATCGTGAGGAAATCCGTTACGGATACTCGGACGGGTTATGTGGGACTCTGAACCGGCTGTGAAGAGGCCGTCCGTATGCCCACTAAAATCTCACGGTGCTCCTCCTCTACCGCTACTAGCCGAAGCCCACGGGAACTACCCTAATCATCTGTGGAAATCTCGGCGGACCCTGACAACCCTGCTATGCAGGATAAAGTGTGAAGGTGTTTTTTTTCTCTCTATTCCCTTCTAACTGATAGGATGTGATGAAATATCAAGTTTATATTTACTATATACAAAATATAACGCCATGCCATAATTGGAGCTTTTCTCACTGTACGTGAAGATAGTGGGATCGATTTCCACTCCGGAACAAATAAAGTATAATTAGAAGTCAGGTGAGACAATGTAGAGTTATTATTTCCAGCACGGTTTATTTTAAAGAGGATAATAAAAAGTAGATAATAGACACCAGTGGCGAGGGATGAAAAGTTTAATTAGGCAAGCCGGTAAATTAAGAGAAGCCGTATGTATATTTATGGAAGCCGGTATATATATTTAGGGAAGCCGGTAATTTTTAGGGAAGCCGATATATTTAGGGAAAGTAGTGTAGCATGTCAAAGTATTTAGTAATTTCACTATCGATTTTCTGCGGTGACCTTTTTTTTAGGTCTATAAGATGTCAAGGTTTTGTTTTTTTTTTAATCGAGTTGTATGGACGCCTCGCCACTGATAGACACTCTTCTCTCTGTTTTCTACTTAAAATGAAAACATATCTTATATTTTAATAAAGTAATAAACAAAAAATATTTGTAAAATATCAAATAATGATTAAAATTAACTTATAAATTCCAACTACATACGTATTATCAATATTGGCTCTCCGCCAGTACCTACATATTTGAGCAATAAGGTCAAAGCGATTAAATAAATTTTGTTTGAACAGAACTTTATTATATAATATTTGTTATATGATGTGTCAAATTTGATTTTCCATAAAGATTATTATCGCAGATTTGTTAACTATCCCAATCCAAAAGAAAAATCGTAAGCGGAGAAAGAAAATACTACGTTTTCTTTCTGTTTTGTATTAAGCATAATAGAATAAGCGTGCAAGAAATAAATGTACATGTATAAAATTATTACGAATAACTCAAAAACTACTTGTCAGATCTTAGCTAAATTTAAATGGTTCCATTAACAATCAAGCATTAGCTATCATATAAAAAAAAATCAACAAAATTGTTTTACCATAAGTCACTACAAACCAAAATACAGTTAAATTGATAACCTTCCCCTTTCTTAAACTCGGTTAATAAATAAGCTTTTAACTAAGCTGGAAGTGTATAGAGTTCGTTTTCTATTATAGAACGGATAGAACTGAGCAATGCAGTTTTTTGTTTGATGGTAACGAATTTAGTTGTTTGAAACTTATAAAGATTAATAAAGACAAAAGATTTTTAATATTGAAGTTCAATATAAATAAAAAAGAGGTTAAAGCCTGTCATGCGCAGAGGCACAAGCGTGCGACTGTAAATGCGACAGGTTGTGGGTTCGATTACCACTCCAGGAAATGTTAGTTTAGTATTTCCATTTCCCGGGTTTGGTAATAAGGCAAAGTGCGGCGTTAACATCAACCACTCAGCACACAATGCCTCAATTCGGCGGAAAGTGGGGAACAGAATGTCTTAATACTAGGTTCTCAGGTTACCTCTGCCTACCCTGCTTAAATGCCAATAATAACCAATTATTATTTCAGTAATTTCCGATCTTATATGAATGATAGTTCTAGAAAGGCCGAGATCATTTTGAAGTTAAAAGTTAAATAAATATGTTAATTAAATATATTGTTAATTAAATTATAATAACCCGTAAACCCGTAATACTCATCATATCTACATAGCTTCTCGCTGTATTCCGCATACAGCAGGGTAGACAGAGAGCATCTAGTGTTAAGACACTCCGTTCCCCACCTTCCGCCGATTTGAGGCATTGCGTGTAGAGTGGCGGAACTCAACGCCGTGCTTTGCTTTGTTACCAAACCCAGGAAATGAAAATCCAATTTCCTGGAGTGGAAATCGAACCCACAACCTGTCGCGTTTACAGTCACACGCTTGTGCCTTTGCGCCACGACAGGCGTTAATCATATCTCAATATTTAAAAAAAAGATAAGAGTAGAGTACTATGATATGAGTAAGAGTTTAAAATATAAATCACTATCGCTTTATACATTTTTATGTAACAATGGACAACTTTTAATGGATATTTCTTTCGAAGTAATTTAAAGTTACAACAAGGTTTCTTTAGAATTTTCTTCTATGCTCTAGATATTATTGATTATGTTTGATTTTCATTTATTATGGGATATAAGACTGTGATGAAAATTGACGATATGATGGCACAGCAGGATGATGTCTGATTGTATAAACAGTGGTTATGCATTAAATTCCGGCTCAAGGTAATGATTTCATATTAATTGTCTTAAGTGCCCGTTCTGGTAAGGAAAATCGCGGCGTTTAGTTCCGCTAACCAATGCAAAATTTCTGTAAATGGGAAAGTTAGATAGATAACAGAGTACCATAATACTTTTTTTTTTCTCCCTTACTATATGTAGTGTTTGAAACTAAACAAAAATATAAAATGTTATGTTTATTTATCATTTTTTTTAGCTTCACGTTGTATCCCGCATATAGAAGGGTAGGCAAAGGGAACCCCAGTGATAAGACACTCCTTTCTCTTTTAATATTTTAGTTGTGTAGTGTAGTGCGGAAAGGAAATCAAATAATTTATTTTATTAATGATCAGCATTTATCGTTGCAGGTTGCTCTCTCTCTGTTCTCTATCAAATTTCGTTAATATGTAATGCTTCTTTTTTCTTAAAAGATCGCGATTAGAATATATTTTTAAAATATTATCATTACTCTTAATAAAATTAACACTTAAGCATATTTCAGTTATTCTACAGCAAAGTTGAATTTCACATAGAACATATATATAACCTAATGCACTTCAAGAATTAAGTTACCTCTATATATAAATAGAAAATTATATTTACTCAGTTTTCAGCTAACGTAGCTAGCACACTTATATAATTCCTAACGCATTTTTAAAATTAAGAATAATAGGTACTTGTGATTCTTTTTATGTGACGCCTGTCGTAGTGCAGAGGTACAGGCAAACGGCTGTAAGCGCGACAGGTTGTGGGTACGATACCCACTCCAGGAAAAGGAATTTTTCATTTCCTGGGTTTGATGACAAGGCAAAGCGCGGCGTTGTGTTCCGCCACTCAGCACGCAATGCCTCAATTCGGCGGAAAGTGAGGAGCGGAGTGTCTTAATAGTAGTTTCTCTCTGCCTACCCTGCTAAATGCGGGATACATCGTGAAGATATGTATGTTGATTCTTTTTTAGGTTTACGCTGTATCTCGCACATAGTAGGTTAGGTAAAGGGAACTTGACAAACAAGTCTTAAAACACTCCGTTCTATTAAAATTTACGTTCCTCAATTTTCTCCGAATTGAGGCATTACGTGCTGACTGGCGGAAATACTAAATATTAACTATTATAAATATTTAATAATTTCATTTCCGGAATTGAACCCACGACCTGTCGCGTTGAATGTCGCACGCCTGTGCCTCTGCGCCATGACAGGCCACTACAGAACACTTATATAATGCATTTCCAGAATTAAGTTACCTTTATATATGAATAGAAAATCATATTTACCCAGTTTTCAGTTCATGTTAGTACTCGTTAGTGCATAAAACAACTATCGCGCTGTTATCTCTGTTAGTTCATTCGGAGCTTTCAAAGCAAATGTATCGTAAAAATTAATCAGTTAATTTATCGTCATTAATTTCATAAAACGTTTGCTTGATATATTTATACTAGAAGCCAGATAAAGTTAGCTATTGAACTAGGAATAAGTATTGCGGTTTTTTTAACTAATTTTAGTCTTATAGTGGAGAACGGAAATTTTACATACCTAGTCTAGGTTTTCTGGTTCCCTCTGCCTACCCTGCTATGTGCGGGATACAGTGTGAAGCTCTTTTATGGATATATACTAGGACGTTACAATGGTGTGATTATTATAGGAAATTATTTTTCTTTCATATACGAAATTCAAAAAGAAAAAATAAAATAAGAAATTGGCACTGTTTTCCCTATTTTTTAATTTATAAGTAGTTATACCACAACGAAATTGGATTTCACATCGAACATTATATAACCTAATGCATATCAAGAACTAAGTTACTTCTATATATGAATAGAAAATCATATTTAACCTAGTTTTCAGTTCATGTTAGTACTCGTAAGTGCATAAAACAACTATCGCGCTGTTATCTCTGTTAGTCCATTCGGAGCTTTCAAAGCAAATGTATCGTAAATCTTCCTGCGCTGTACAGAGCAGTGAGCTCGCCTTGATTTACACGCCCTGCCCGGATAGCGCTTTGAAGTTGCGAACGGAACTTAGAAAATATATGTGGGATTATTTTTTTTAGATTGTTGATACTGTAGGAAATGGGTAGGATTTAATGAATAATAATGAATGGAGTGTTGTATCACTAAGGTTATTTTTGTTGACTTTTATATAGCTTAAGTTCCCACTTTCTTAAGATATTGGAGGAATGGCAGATTATCCAGAGGGTGTCCTGTCAAGTATCTGTCCGATACTTGGTTTAGGTCATACGGGTACGCGACCCCGGATCCTCGAGCCACCACTATCATACTCCTATCATCCAATCCATGAAAGTGGTGTCCTTTCATTGCCCCCTGTCCTGATCTCCTTCTCTCTTTTCCTTTCTTGACTTATCCTCTCCCTTGGTTTTACCCATAATGGGTTTTGGAGGTCAGATGGCAGTCGCTCCAATAAAACCAATCTTCGCCAATCAAATGGATAGATCAAAGAAAATGCTGGGTATGGCTAGGGCGTCGCCGTTAAACGACGCGCAGGCACATCGCCCTACACCTGCGATAAGTGGGCAAGGGCTACCGTGTCAAGTACGGGCACGGCTAAAGACGCAAGTACCCAGAAAGAAACTCCGCTTTGCAACATGGAATATTGGCTCTCTAACCGGACGATGCAGAGAACTCGCAGATGTACTCGTGAGACGTCGGGTCCAGTGTGTCTTCCTACAGGAAACACGCTGGAAAGGCAATAAGTCCCGTAACATCGGACAGGGTTACCAGCTTATATACACTGGGTCGCCCTCGGGTAAGACCGGTGTGGCGGTAGTGCTCTCTCAAGAGCTTCGGAGTGGTCTCCTCGAAGTCGAACGTCGCTGCGATCGCTTGATGCGGGTGAAGGTACTGATTGAGGGTGTCATCACCAACTTGATCAGCGCCTATGCCCCTCAGGCGGGTTGTAGTGGCGCCGAAAAGGAGTCATTCTGGGAACAGTTTGAAGGGGTGCTACGCGCCATACCATCTGCCGAGGTAATCATAGTTGGGGGGGACTTAAACGGCCACGTGGGTAGGGCTGGGGACACGTATGAGCGTGTTCACGGTGGCTTTGGTTATGGTCGTCGCAATGCAGAGGGAGAAAATACTCTGAGAACCTGTATTGCGTCTGACTTGGCCATCGTGAACACGTTCTTCCAAAAGAGTTCCCAGCACCTTATCACGTATAAGAGCGGGTCCCACTCAACTCAAATAGATTATCTGCTGACCAGACGGTGTCATATAGGCAAGGTCACTAACTGTAAGGTCATTCCTGGTGAAAGCCTAACGGCCCAACATCGTCTTCTTGTCATGGACTATGTCGTTACTCCGAAAAAGAAAGTTGTCGAGAAACGTGACCCTAGGATCAAGTGGTGGTTGTTGGATGGGCCGATGCAGACCGACTTTCTGGCAGAGGTTAAAAGTCAAAATCTATCGACTGACACCCAAACTGCCCAGGAAGCTTGGGATCGAGTCCAGTCAGCAATTATTGCTGCAGGTAAACGAGTTCTTGGCATTTCTAGGGGAGGACGAGTCATCGACAGGGAGACATGGTGGTGGAATGACAAGGTGCAGGAAGCGATTAGGAAAAAGAGGGCTGCTTTTAAGAAGTGGCAGAATTCCAACTCCCCTGAAGACAGAGTGGATTACATTGCGGCGAAACGTGCCAGCAAAACAGCTGTAGCCAGAGCCCGCAGTGAGAATTTATCACCACTTTACGATAAACTTGAAACTGCGGAGGGGCAGAAGCTCATATATAAACTGGCACGTGCTCGGGATAAAGCGACACAAGACATTTCCAAATGTCTCTGTGTCAAGGACTCCCGAGGTACGCTGCTTTGTGATCAGGGCTCTGTGAAGGAGAGATGGAGGGGCTACTTCAAGGAGCTGCTGAACACTCAGCATCCGTGTAGTCTTCCTTCCGAACCGCTTCCTAACCTTGGACTTGTTGCCCCAATAACCCTTGACGAAACTCGAAACTGTCTTCGACCCATGAAGAACCGGAAAGCGGTGGGGCCTGACGACATTCCGATCGAGGCGTGGAAATCGTTGGGCTCTCTTGGTGTGCTCATACTCACTGATCTCTTCAACCGCATCTTGAGCACTGGTACGATGCCACAACAGTGGCGGTACAGTTTCATTACCCCTATTTACAAGGGAAGGGGCAGTGTTCAAGATTGTGGTAATTATAGAGGGATCAAGATCATGAGTCACACCATGAAGCTCTTCGAGCGCATAATCGATCTCAGGCTTCGCCGAGAGTGTACTGTCTCTGGATGTCAGTATGGATTTCAGTCAGGATCCGGTACCATGGACGCCATTTTTGCCCTCAGAACTTTGATGGAGGCTTACAGGGAAAAAAGGAGAGCTCTGCATGTGGCATTTTTAGATCTGCAGAAGGCCTTTGACTGTGTGCCTCGTCAATGTATCTGGTGGGCATTGCGAGCCAAGGGGATCCCTGAGATCTATATTGGCATTATTAGAGATATGTACCGTGATTCCGCTTCAATGGTTAGGACTGCTGTTGGCGACACCAAACCTTTTCCGATTACGGTAGGGGTTCACCAAGGCTCGGCGCTTAGTCCGTTTTTGTTCAATGTAGTCTTAGATACTGTCTCGGCTTACATTCAGGACCAACCTCCATGGTTGATGATGTATGCCGATGACATAGCGCTCATTGACGAAGACCGGACGAGGCTGGAGCAGAAAGTGAACCTCTGGAAGGGTACGCTTGAGAACGGCGGTCTTAAACTAAATGTGTCGAAGACCGAGTACATGGCATGCGGGAGCCCGGACTCTGGCACTATCCATATAGGTCCTGAACCAGCCGTTAAGTCGGAAAAGTTCAGGTACCTTGGATCCGTTTTGCACGAGTCCGGAGGCATCGATCACGATGTCCAAGCCCGGATATGCGCTGCTTGGGCCAAATGGCGTGAGGTCACTGGTGTGGTCTGCGACCGCAGAATACCGCCCAAGCTCAAGGGACAGATATACAAGTGCATAATCCGACCTGTTCTTCTATACGGTAGCGAATGTTGGCCGGCGCTGTCTCGGCACACTCAGGAGCTTCGCGTCACGGAGATGAAGATGCTGAGATGGATGTGTGGCGTTACGCGGGCCGACCGCATACGTAACACATTCATTCGAGGTAGTCTTCGGGTCCGTGACGTAGCGGATAAGCTCCAAGAGCGCCGCTTGAGATGGTACGGCCACGTTGCGCGCCGTCCCGAACACTATGTCGGAAGAAAATGCCTTGATATATCTGTCCCTGGAGTTAGACCGCCGGGACGCCCAAGGAAGCGATGGCTGGATGTCGTGAAGCAGGATATGAGAGCCAATGGACTAACCACCCGTGATGCAGAAGATCGTGCAAAGTGGAGTAGGTTAAGTAGGAAGGCAGACCCTGGCTAGCCGGGATAAATGCTAAGAAGAAGAAGAAGATTGGAGGAATGGCAGAGAAAATCACGTGTCAAGACTCTCTGTCCTTTACACTTTGCAAGAATTAGAAAATAATTTAATATGTCTTTTCCATTAAGTGGGAATCGAATTTACAACCATCGTGTTTACCGTTAGATGCTGTTCCACTGCTCATGATTTTTTAAATAAATCATAAATTATTTTATAAACAAAGAAAACATTAAAGATAGGTTATTAGAAGTTATATTAACACAATTATAAGTGATGTTACAGATGCAAATAAATGCTCTTATTTCAGTTATTTTCATGTTCATTGTACAGAAAATAAAATCGAGTTCTGACACCAATAAAAAATATATAGAATATATATAAATTTTCGAATATATAGAAAATTCGAAAAAAAATGTTTCCGAAAATAATGTTTTTTGAACAAAATAAACACTAAAATTCCCTACTATAAGTCCATAGTAAGTAGACAAACAGCTATGATTATTCCTAGGTCAATAGCTTACTTTCTTTGGCTTCTAGTATTAAGACATAAACACAATGGTCTATTACCTTAACTACAATGAATTAACCGATTAATGTATTAAAGGGACTGAGTCAGTACTATAGAAGTTTATACAATGTTAGATACATAAATACATAGGTTCACGTTGTATCCCGCATATAGCAGGGTAGGCAGAGGGAACCTAGTGTTAAGACACTCCGTTCCACACTTTGTGACGAATTGAGGCATTGAGTGCTGAGTGGCAGAACTCATCGCTGCGCTTTGCCTTGTTACCAAACCCAGGAGAGAAAAATTTCATTTCCTGGAGTGGGAATCAAACCCACAACCTGTCGCGTTTACAGTCGCACGTTTGTGCCTCTGCTATATTAGATACTTTTCCTTATTTTTAAGGTTTGTTAACACATAACAAGTGCTATTCAAATGTTTTCTTTAAAGTTTTACTAAAATAGAGAAAGGAGTTCTCGTAGTTAGTTTTTGTTTGCCTATTCTGGCAATTTTTTTAAAGTTAATGAAGGTAAAAAAATAATGTTATTATTTTTGCCTTTTATATACAGAATGCAGTAAAATTGCTACGTGTATATCACGTTAACCATTTCCCGACACAAAGATTTACGATACGTTTGTTTTGAAAGCTCTATCGAATGGAGTACAATGATAAACTTTGATTTGGAAAGAAATATTTGTGCAAAAACTGTATATATTTTTGTTATCAAGCTGAAGTCAAAATATTCATTGTAAAATGTTATTTTATACGTGGAAATTTTGGTAATCCACATGAGAAATTTATATGTTATATTTGCATTATTCAAGGAAATGCAAATGTTTTAAATATCGATATTTTTTTGTATGACAGTTAACTTCACGTTTTTGAAAAATATGTTTTTGATGCAGTTTTTTCACAACGAGTTCTCATTATGACTTGCAATAATAACGACTCTAATAGGTATCATTACTATAACCTGCTTTATCTACGTTTTTGGAACACAGAAACGACAATTTCAATAATTTTGCAATCTTTAGGGACATATAGAAAAAGACCAATAGTTCGTTCCCTGTTGGAGACCTAAGTGGTAGTAAAAACCCTTAGATGAATAAAAGAATACTTAAAATTACAATATATTTAATGTAACTAAAACAACACGGAGCTTATCTGACAAAACTACGTGTAAGTTGCACCAACATTAAAACCATAATGTTTGTGGTGGGAATGAGCTAAATGGTCTCTCGCTGGTGCCCTCGCACCATGCTATCGTCAAAAATATGTGCTATTCACGTTTTTGACTCAGGCATATTGTTCTTAAGCCTCGCCCACTGACTAACTCAAGAATACTGACACACGAAATTTCTACATTGTCACTAATATTGCAACTGACAGGGACCTTTGGAGACGTCCGATCCATACATCCCAACTTGTCAACGATCTGTAGACATAAAGGACCGACCGTGAACATCCAAAATTCAAAAATTTCGTAATAATATTTATTCAAATACATTTTTGTGAAGACTTTTGTGTCATTGAGTGCACATAAAGCGGGAGATCTGAAGAAAAAATCAACAGTTGCTCCTTTCAAATATCATACTTCCAATTTTTATATTAAATAAAATGATAGCTATCTCACATGCAGTTGAAATGAGAGCGGAAAAATAAAAAAAAATTACATATAATTATTACCCTGAGAGGAAATTGAACTCACAACTAAGCGTGTTTACAATCAGACATTATCTCACTGCGTCAGGATATCTTCTAAGTCATTCTCAGAAAATCCTATTAATAAGCTTTACTTATTAACATTGTTTTAACAGTTACTTTAATTTTTTTTATTGCAAATTTAGGATAGATTGTGGAATTTAAAAATGTATGTTAGTCGCAATTTGAAAACGAGCGCTTCTACATGTACCTTGACTTCAGCTTCAGTAGTTTCAGTGTCTACAGTAATGTTTCCTCAGATAGAGTTAGCTGGTATGTGAATTAAGCTAATGATATAATCTTTCCACTGAGTTGGAATCGAGCTTAAAACTAACAACTTAAACAGTTAAAAAGTCGACCACGATGGTGTCAATTTGTACATAAGCAATTTTGAATCAACTTCAAATTTTATCTCGCAAATTGAGGTAGGAAAAACTAAGTGTCGAGACACTCTACTCTCCACTTTCCGCCCTAACATTGCATGATGGCGTGACTCAACGTCCCTCTGTCTTTCCTGAGCGAAAAAATGAAAATACTTAAATATTTTCATTAATTATTCTCTCGATTGAGAATCAAACTCAGTACCACTCGCGTTTGCATTGCAGACTATATCCCACTGCGCCACTGTAACAACGAGAAACGGCATTCAATTTCCTTTTTACTTAACTTTAATTTAAATTTTTTGCTTATTTTAGTGTAAATGTTTCAACGATTCACTATCTTGCATACGGTTTGTAAGCACGGCTCGGAAGGCTTTTGTCTACTACAGTTAATAGGCTAAAGTACTAAGCGGTTTTGAAATTACTTTAAGTGTGCTCAAAACTCCTTTTACAGTGTTCTGTTTCAGAGAGAGAGTTATTTATATTTGTATTCTATATAAAGTAATGAGTTTTAATTTAATTTGAGAAGAATATTTGGATTAAAAGGTTTTTGTTTCGTGAATTTTTAAATAGCGTGCGACATTAGATTTTGTTAGCTAAGTTAGTAGTTAGCTTCATGCTTTATTCGGCATAGCAGGGTAGTCAGAGTGAATCTAGTGTTAAGACTCCGTTCGCCGCTTTCCGTACGAATTCGAGACATTGCCTGTTATGTATATGAGAAGAAGCTTTTATTACACATATTCTTATAGGTATTTTATATGCGAAATATAAAAGACAGAAGAAGAAGATTACTCTTTACAATATAATATAATAGTTTGGCAACTCAAAAACGAAGTCTCGACTTTGGGCAGTAGAAAATATTAGTGTCAAAACTCACTCCGTTTTAACATTAGTTTCTCTCTGAATGGGTGAAGCTTTTCTTGATTTTTTTAGCTTTTCTCTATATCCCGCATATAGCAGGGTAGGCAGAGGAAACCTGAGATCCTAGTATTAAGACACTCCGTTGCCCACTTTCCGAATTGAGGCATTGCGTGCTGAGTGGTGACACTCTACGGCGTGCTTTGCCTTGTTACCCAGGAAATGAAAATACACCTTAAACTTTTTACATTTCCTGAAGTGGGGATTGAACCTACAACCTGCCGCGTTTACAGTCGCAGGCCTGAAGCTGCTTAAGTATATAATATAGATTGTCACATTCTCGCACTAATTTATTCTTATATTTTCATCTCTCTATCGCGACGCATTTTCGTTACATTGACTTTCAAATTATAACTATTCTAAAAAAAATAAACAAAATTTCTTAAAAATTTATTATTTATATTAAAAATATATTAAATTCAACGTCAATTATTGTCTTACCAGACTGGAGAAATGACCATAAATAAATATAATCAAATATAATCACTCCCCCGAATGGAATTCAAACCGACAACCACTCTCGTTTACAAGTTTGTTCCACTGCGCCACAATGACCTGAACGTATATATATATATATATATATTTCGATAGTAAAATAACCACATGAAGTACAGTAATAACGTGCATGCAATTAGTCAAGTTTAGCAACTTTGTTAATTTCAACGTATTCAGTGCTGCGTCATCAAAAACTTTGCACGTAGAAACTCATATGAGTATGTTAGTGATTCTTACGAACAATGTATATTATGTTATATATTGTAATAGTTTTGTATATATTAGTATTTCTATTATTATTAAAATAAGAAGAATGAAGAAGAACGCAACAATGCCGTTCCCCACTTTCCGCCGAATTGAAGCATTGCGTGTTGAGTGGCGGAAATCAATACCGCGCTTTGCCCTGTTACCAAACCCAAGAAATGAAAATACTAAATTGTTGAACTAATACGGAATTGTTGAAAGAGAATGGAGTGCCTTAGCACTAGATTCTCTGGTTCCAGAGGGAACCAGAGAATCTAGTGCGGAGGTTAGGAGGTGCGGAGGTTAGGAGGGTAGGCAGAGGCCTACCCTGCTATATGCGGGATACAGCGTGAAGTTAAAAAAAAAGAAGCGTAGCGTGAAGCTAAGTTAGTAATTGCGATGTAAAATGAATATAGAGGTATTTTTTTAAATTTTGGAAATTTAGGTACATTTCAATGATAAATTCCGCTATCATTTTATTTATTTTTTTTTTATTTCAAAATTTCTAATGTGCTTGAAACTTTTACTTAAGTAATTTATTCATCCCATTAATAAAGCAATCCCTTTATATTAATAGGACGATTTATTTAAAAAAGTATGTATGTATATGTAAGTTAATTTATGAATCTATTAACGTCTGCTAAATATACATAATCTAAGGGGAGAAAACTGCACCGCTTTCGTTATGCCTAAACACACGTAACATAGTTCTTCCCTAATAATTATAAATATAACATCCAATAGTCTTATATTAAGTATATCCTTACAACTACTTATAATGAACGTGAATGTAAGTTTGTGTGTTACACTTTCACTACACAACTACTCGACCAATTATCATGATACTTTGTACACATATTCTTAGAGGTATTAAATATGGTATAAAATATTGTTTATTAAAAAAAATGTTTTGACAAACGTAATTGCTTGTCATAAAAGTTGAAAATCTAGCTACTTTAAAGCTTTCAAGCTTCACGCTGTATCCCGCAACATAGCAGGGTAGACAGAGGGAACCTGAGAACCTAGTGCTAAGTCACTCCGTTCCCCACTTCAAAATAATGTATATACGCACTACATACTATAGTATGTAGTAAGGACTATCATTGACCACGTGAGTGATTTCGCGGGTAACAGCTAGTACTTTTACAAAAGCAATTACCTCCTTTATCTTTCGATACTTGCACTTGGCTCTCTTCGGCGAACTTATCGTAAATCTCGCAGTATCGCATGCTGTGAACTTAGCTTGATTTATTTGAAAGCGTTTGTGAGATAACGGTATACGAGTACACTGTGGGTTTCATTTTATTGATTACCTATTGTTCAAATGCTGTAGTACAAAAAATACTCTAGAGTAATATAGGAAATGTTACTTTCAAAAAAAAATCTATATTCTATACTAGGTCGCTAACCTAAAGATACAGTGTTGTTAATTTCCGCCATCTAATACATGTATATAACAGCGTCAAAGTCAAAAAGAATCTAGTGTCAAGACACTCCGTTCTCCTCTTTTAGTCCGATTCGTGAAACTCGGTCGTGCTTAAATAGAGCGGAGAAATAAAAATAATTAAAATATGATAATAATAGCTTCACGCTTTATCCCGCATATAGGCAGGGCAGACAGAGGGAACCTAGTGTTAAGGCGCTCCGTTCCCCACTTTCCACCGAATTGAGGCATTGCGTGCTGAGTAGGAGGACTCAACGCCGCGCTTTTGCCTTGTTACCACCCACCCAGAAAATGAAAATTCCATTACCTGGAGTAAAAATTGAACCCACAACCTGATGCATCTACAGTCGGACGCTTGTACCTCTGCGCCACGACAGGCGTATACACAAAAATACTTTAAATAAATAGATTCAAGTAATAATCTATTTTTTACGTTAGTAAAGTAAACATAAAAAGCATATACTACAAAAAAACCGCATTAAAAATCCCATTTCCTTCTCTCCATGAAAGCTACCTGTAATATTTTTTCAGCTAAAAGCTCGTACAAACAAAAGTTATTTATGAGATGGACACTGTAAAAATACTGAAAGTTTCGTAAGTATATAAAAATTCAAACTTTGTAGGATTTGAACCCACATATATAGAATTTTTAAGCCAGTCGTGGCGCAGAGGCACAAGCGTGCGACTGTAAACGCGACAGGTGTGGGTTCGATTCCCACTCCAGGAAATGAAAATATTAAATATTTATAAAAAATAATATTTCATATTTTCTTTTCTTCGTTCTGATAACAAGGCAAAGCGCGGCGTTGAGCTCCGCCACTAAGCACGCAATGCCTCAATTCGGCGGAAAGTGGGGAATGGAAATTTTAAGAAAAAAAAGTGTCTTAACACTAGGTTCTCAGGTTCCCTCTGCCTATTTATGAGTAAATCACTATCATAATGCAGCTAAAAACTTTACACATGAAAATCGTGACTTCGATTCCGATTGTGGAGAATATTTCTGTTTTTAAATTTTGTTCCCGCGCAATAGTCTTAAAATATCAATCTTAAATAGAGTCTTTACAAAGTTACCAATAAACTCTATTTTTAATATTTTTTTAAGTATCATTACACATCGTGCACACTTAAGAGAGTAAAACAAATATTTTAGATAACACAAAGATTATTTTTTCCTTTTTCTGCTTTGGAAAGACGAAGTGCAGCGTTGAGTTCCGCCACTCAACAAGCAATGTCACGATTTCCGGCAGAAAGCAAATTATAATTTTCAGGTTCTCTAGCTTTAGGTGTTGGAACGAGAAGTTGCATTTTACTATATTTTTGGCTACTTATTTTGCTTTTACCTTACATAATACAAGGAATCGTTGAAAATTAAAACAAAAAAAATCACTAATAAATATTTTGTTTCCTCAGGCCACTTTGCCGGACACCGCACCACAGATAAGCTGATTATTTTATATTCTATCTTCTAAACACTTATATTTTTATTAGTTCAAGGAAACTGTTTTCGTCCTTATTAGCACAATTGTATAACCTTATTTCTTTAGCATTTTGCGGTTTTTTTTATTTTTTTATTTACACTCATTGTATTGGGTTCAAATATTGCGTAACTCAATATATATAAAAGTTTTGTGTTAAAATTCCTAATATAATGAGAGCTCTTTTGATTTTCACAAATCATTACACATATATTAAATGAAAACTATTTGAACCGGTCACAGGCAAAGATTCATCCATCAATGGACTACTGCGAAAGTATTCTAAACGTCAGGTTTCCAAAATGTATTTTCGAATGCTAAATATACGCGATTAATTAAAATAGTTTCACTGAACAGTCCTAATACATATGCTTGAAATTGTTTTTGTTTAGTGAGGTGAAATTAAAATCTTACTATCATATCAGTATGACGATTTTTCATATGTTCAGAATGTTAGTGTAGAACAGAAATAACGTCATTTTTTCACAATTACAAAACTTCAATGTTTGGTTAGAAAATAACGGGATCTAGAGAATTATTGTGGGGAACGGAATTGTTGAAAGAGAATGGAGTGTCATAACACTAGGTTCTCTGGTTGCCTCTGCCTACCCTGCTATATAGCAGGATTACAGCGTGAAGCTAAAAAAAAATATTGTATTTTTTTATGTTATTTCATTAAAAGGAGTGAAATAAAGTTTATAGGATTGGTTGCCAATTTGGAAACTACGCGCTATATTATGTTTAACACAGCACACTGCCATATTTGTAACAATATTGAACACTAGATATACGTATGTAATGATATTTGCTAAGCTTTATAAAAAGCTCTTTTAAAAATATTTTGTTCTTGAAGTTGTGCAATACATCTGGACGTTAAAAACGTTTTTTGAAAATGTATAATTTTTTGCCAAACCATTACTTAGAAGTATATGTTTGGATAGTAGAAATCTGTAAAAATCTCTACCAATTTAGACGCAGCTAGATAATAACGTATGGCTTATTGGTTAGCATTTGGACGGTTTCCAAGAGGCGCTGGTTCGAATTCCGCTACGTGCAAATTATTATACAATTGCTAAAATCGTTTTTTCTTTAAGTTAAATTAACTTTCTAAATATTAATTTAAACCACAATGATTTACAAAAAGCTCAAAACGTGAAATTTTATATAAAAAGCGTCTTAAAATCTAATGGACTTTATATGTACCTGAAGGAAGCAGTTCTAGTCATAATTTCATTCACAATAATATCACAGTAGCAGCATAAAGTTGACGATGCTTAAGTAAAAACGTATATTTTAAAATGTTATTTTAATAAAAATATTGTTTTATTACACGAAAGGGAATCTAATGGGCAACCAAAAAGGGATTAAAAGGGTGAAAAAGGGAGACAAAAAGTATTAATATATTCGTTATATACAAAATGTTAGTTAATTTATAGATGTAACTAGAAAAATATGAAAGTTATATCTATAATTTCCTTCACATAAACCTTCACTATAACTTTTCGTTGGCGTTGGTTTGGCGTTGAGTTCCGTCACTTGTTACGTAGTGTTTGGAATTCGGATTGAAAGCGGTGAATGGAGTATCTTAGCACTAGATTCAATCTGATTACCCTGTTATGCTCTTTTTTCAAATCCATTCCTTTGTTTTATGTAAAGACATTGTGACAGCTTACATGGGAAATATCGAAATACGTTTGTCGTGGCGCAGAGGCACAAGCGTGCGGCTGTAAACGCGACAGATTGTGGGTTCGATTCCCACTCCAGAAAACGTAAAAGTTTAGTTTTTTCATTTCCTGGGTTTGGTAACAAGGCAAAAAGCGGCGTTGAGTTCCGCCACTCAGCACGCAATGCCTCATTTCAGCGGAGAGTGGAGAACGGAGTGTCTTAACACTAGGTTTTTAGGTTCCCTCTGTCTACCCTGCTATATGCGTTTTTACTTAAGTAACGTTTTACTATAAACACTCATATAATCTAGTCATTTTAATTTTATATACAATAAAATAATATTATAATACTGTAAATTTGTTACATTTCGAATCATATCAATAAGGAAAATGAATAGTTTTAGTAATAGTTTGTAAAAATCTTTGTACGACGATACGACCGATACGACCGATACGATCGATAGATACGATCTTTCTTGAGTCTTGTTGTCGTATAAAATTGTCACTCTATGAGTATGTCCTGGCCTTGTATGTGTTTAATATATATATATACTTTGCTATGATCTGTGGTTATGAGGTACAATATTTTTAGTTTACTTTTTTTTTATACATGTCTTATATTTATTTGACGAACACTTAAACATATACAAAGCTAAACAAACAACAACCAGTGACATAAATTAAAAAAAAAAACAAATAGAATAAAAAAAAAGAATATGCTGTCAAAATATATTATCTTTATTAAAAGACTGATGATTCTTCATAGAAGTAAGTAAAACGCCAAAGTCTTTGTGTCAAAGTTCTGTTGTACAATAGTTAAGTGGAACTTTGTCATACTAAGTTTAAATGTGAATCTCTCTCACAATATCTTCTTTTAATGGATAGAATTTTCCAGTTTCCACTTTGACAAAGTTGCATCTACTCGTGCATAGTTGATATTAAACAGTGTAATGTAAATTAGATACTTTGTTGTTAATCTAACTTAACTTATTGTCGTCATTATTTATGGAACGTCATATGAAATAAATGTTTGAAGTATTTGAGTGTTTTTATTTAATACCTTTAGTTATGTGTAAATAAATAGTAATTAAGATATTAACATTAAAATAAAACCGACTAAAATGTACAATTATTACGAATAACTCAAAAACTTTTTACGTTTTTTTGGTATTTCGTTTGGTGGTAGGAGGTTCGTCCGCCGTCTGGCTCGCGACCACTATCATGTCAAAGACGAACTCCCAAATATCTTATGTGTTCCGGTTTGATGGCATGTAAGCCAGGTTTTCCCCTTTCCCACCCATCCTTTCCCCAAAATGTGATATAGGTTGGAAACGCATCTAAAACATATCTGGTATTGTAGATGTTCATGGGCGAAGGTAACCACTTACTATCAGGTAGTCTTTCCGCTCGTTTGCCATCCGTTATCCATGAAAAAAAAACTAGCTGTCATTCAAATAATAATCATCGGAATTGCTTTACCCAGTAAGAAAGTATGCGGTACGACGATTAAAAAATACAGTCAAATTCTTAACCTCCTTCTGTTTTGAAGTTGGTTAAAAGTTGATTTAAAAAGCAATAACAAATATACATTTTGCACTTTCAATCTTTCTTTCCATATAGCAAAGAAATCAGAGAGATCTTAGTGTTAAGGCGTACAGAGTGTCCACTTTCTACCGTGAATTAAAGACTTTGCGTACTAAGTGGCGGAAATTGACACTTAGCCTTAAGTTAAAAAAAATTGAAAGTAATTTAATTTAATTGATTCCCCAAGGAATCGAATCTACAACCTCTCGGGCTTACAATCGGACGCTGTCGCACTGAGCCACAACGACAACAATAACGTAAGTGGAGAATAGCTCGTTACTAGTAAATTTAAAAAATGTATAATCTAGGAAACAACCAGTACCTAGCCATAACTAAAGATTAAAAATAAAAAAATGATATTTGAGCTTAAGAAAGTTGCCTATCGTAATATAACGCCTGTCGTGGCGCAGAGGCACAAGCATGCGACTGTAAACGTGACAGGTTGTGGGTTCGATTCCCGCTCCAGAAAATGTAAAATTTAGTATTTTCATTTCTTGGGTTTAGTAACAAGGCAAAGCGCGGCGCTGAGTTCCGCCACTCAACAAACACGCAATGCCTCAATTTGGAGGAAAGTGGGAAACGGAAATGTTGAAAGAGAATGGAGTGTCTTAACACTAGGTTCTCTGGTTCCCTCTGCCTAAAGTGAAGTTAAAAAAAATATTGCCTTAAATTCAGTGTAACCTAGTGCAGTCTAAGAAAGGTAGCTAAAATTCAGTCTAGCCTATTACAAATAAGTATAATCTTAATTAACGTATAAAATTTCTACCTTGAGCGACGTAATTTTAGTTTTCTTTGTTACTTTTATTTCAAATGATGTGTGTCGTATGTACCGTAGTCCACGTTTCGGTAGAACGTGATTGCCATCGACTCGTTCAAAATGAAATATTTTTGCGAAGTGACTTTCAAAAATGGTTTTGAATAGCCAACATAAAGCATAAAAGTGATGTTTTCTCATTAAATTAGGCAATACTTATCTTTTCAAATTGGTATTAGGAAAATAGGTGTAGGTACGTACTTAAAAAATATTTTAGAATTGAATATTGGATCTTTTATCATTTTTATTATAAATGTACTAAAATTATATATAAAAAAATTTACAAAAACTTCAAAGAAAATTCACAAGAAGCAAAATTATTACAGATATGTCAAAAACTACTTGTCGGATCTTAAATACATTTAAAAGACCCACTAATGCCGCCTCGAAGGCGGCGGCGAATAAGTGCTAAAAATGAAATGTTCTAGAAAGGCCGATATCTTTTAATAGATTATAGAGAGATTTCGCTGTTATACCTCTCGCGCCTACCTCTAACATGCACACATTAGCTTTAAACCTTAGCTTAAGTCCTGGTCATTTCATAGGTAACTTCATAGTACTTATTCACCTTAAAATAGTGATCCTTAGAAATGTTTGTTTCCCACGGAACTGTAAGTTCTACCAGTACCAATACACATATAAACACAATTCGTATATAAATCTTGCATAAATTCGCATATACGTACTATTTCATAAATCACACATAGATTTTGTAGGCGACGTCTGAAAATGTCTATCCTATTGAAACTTTAAACAATGGTTACAGATTCAAAGAATCGTGGAGTAGGATTTTTAAAGCAAAATTTTCATCAATACCAAAAGTTCCATCACCTTGCTTGATGTTGATTTTCCTGTCATTCACCTTAGTGTTTCCAAAAAAATGAAATGATTTTGGTAGTATATTTTGAAATCAATCCTATTATTGTAAATGTAAAATTTTATGAGCATGAATGTATTTTTGTTGCTCCTACATACACTACACATAATAATTCCTGAACGGATATGGATGAAGCGTTCTATTAATATACCTACCTTAAATACCAGAATAGTACATAGGCTAATTTAGAATTTTAATAATAACGATAGATATCTAGTTCATTATAAAAAAAATAATTTGGTACTTCATAGTACTTAAGTAGTTAAGTTAGTGGCAACAATTTTTAATAAGAATCAAAAATTAATTCCAAATTCGCATATAAAAATTGTAAAATACAATTAAGATGTTTTCACTAAAAAGTCAAATTATTACAAATAACTCAAAAACTACACGTCCAATCTTTACTACATTAAAATAAGACCAAAAACGGTAGCTTCATATAAAAAAAGGATCATAAAATTTTATACACCCAGTAGTAAAAAGTTATTTTTACAAAAAAAAAATACAATTGAATTGATACCTCATTTTTTGGAAGTTGGTAAAAAATAAAATTAATTGAACAACACAACAAAAATTAAAACAAACGTTATATAATCCTTGTGGGACACAATATTCCCAGGACTAGCATAAATCATACACGCTGAGAGAATTAAAAGTAAGCATTTTTTATTATATTGCTATCTTTTATCGGAATTTATTTGGATTTATTTTTATTGTTATTGTATTCGATTTATATGGAATTACAAATATAGCAAGATTCTTTTTTTTTTTTAATAGGCAACGCGTTGTTAACACGTCAACGGGGACACTAGTAAAAATAACTTTATAATTTCATTTCCACAATATAGTTACTATATATTAGATTATTCTAACCGACTGTGAGTCGGTTAGAATAATTTGAAAATGGACGGAAAGTACAGAACAGAATAACTTATCTCTAAGCACTTGCTATTTGCCTCGGAAAACACGGGCAAGGAAAAACAAGTGATCAGTAACCCATTTGAATACGTTAATATTTTACTATAGAAACTATTGTTGCGAAGTGGGACAGCAGTGATTTGGAGGTTCGTCCTCCGTCTGGCTCGCGACCACTATTATGTCAAAGACGAACCGCCAAATATCTAATGATGTGTTCCGGTTCGATGACATGTAAGCCAGGTTTTTCTTATTACCACCCACACTTTTCGCTGAATGTGGTGGTTCCGATAGTAAACTACTACATTGTCCTCCCCTTCCATTGCATCTAGGTCGGCAACGCGTTTAAAACACCTCGGTGTTGTAGATGTCCATGGGCGAAGGTAACAACTTACCATGAGATGGTCCTTCTGCTCGTTTGCCCTCCGTTATCCATAAAAAAAAAGATTTGGCTGGTTGAAGAATGAATTGTATGCATACATACATACATAGATTGATAAACACATTACCCTCCGTTACGTCGCAGTCGGGTAAAAAATAAATAAAAAGATATATTTTTACCTATCAAGAAATGGTAAAAGAAGGATCTAAAAATTATTCGAACATAACATTATGTTGTGTATATGTCTTATCGGTAAGTCAAAGGAACCCTCGCATAAGCAGTATGTTGAAACTTTTAATGTCTTTCTGTCTGTATATTTTTACATAATGTTATATATATTCAAATATTTTATCGCCTCCATCCGTCTTAGCTTTCATACTTTAGGTAAACTATAGTAGTATATTTAGACAATAGATATATACTCGTATTCTACTATTACTACTCTTTTTTTTAACTCCACGTTGTATCCGCGCAGGGTACGCACAGGGAACCTGAGAACCAGGAGTGGGAATCGAACCCACAACCTGTCGCGTTTACAGTCGCACGCTTGTGCCTCTTCGCCACAACAGTCGTTATTACTACTTCTAGTAGTTATAAATGCTAAAGTTTGTTTGGATGGATGATTGTTTCTCTTTCACTATAAATACTGGACGAGTTTGGATGGAACTTTATGCATATGGGCTATAATTTATAAAAATTTCGTGTAATTTGTATATATATATATATAATTCACAATATTTTTCTACTGTTTGTCGAAATGTTAATGTCTTTCTGTCAGTATATTTTCACACAATGTTATATATAATATCTTCAAATATTTTATTTCTTCCATCAGTTTTAGCTTTCATACTTCAAGAAAACTATAGTAGTTTATTTGGACAAAAGCCTTTCAACTATTATAGTAAATGCGAAAGTTTGTTAGGAAGGATGTTTGTTACTGTTTCACCATAACTACTAAACGGACTAGGATGCCATTTTACAATAAATGTTTATACATTAGAATAATGCATACGCAATTTATGAAGATTTTATGATTTTTATATAAGAGAAGTATAGAGGTGAGGTGAGGTAAGGTTAGATTTAGATATAAGATAAGTATAGAGGTGATAATAAATCCAAAATTTCAAGAAAGCTTAAAAATGCGAATAACTGCTATAAATATGGATTTAAATCAGAGCAGAATTTATCCTTTGATCTATTAGATTAAGATAGCCATGATTTTTTATCAATTCAATAAAAAAAACTATTAATAAAGAAATAAGTTATTTATTCCCTAGATATAATGACGTCGTGCCACAGGGGCACCGGTGTATGACTATAAGTAAGCACGATTGGTTGCGGGTTTGATTCCTTCTCGTTTAAACTATTTTCATATTCTCCCCAATGGTGTGACAAAGTACGACGTTAGGTTCCGCCACTCAATACGCAATGTTTCAAATTAAAAAATCATCCATTTCCTTCGATTTTTTTCCAAAAAAAAATATCAAAATTTTATATATTTTTTTTTTAAATGAAATCAATACAAAGAAGACATTGTGTAATATGTAAATATACGAGTACGTATATCTAAAAAAATCCCCTTTATGAAAATCGGTCACAAGCAAGTAGGTCACTTACGCATCATTCCACCTACCCCGGTTATAACGATAAGCTTAAAAATAGCTTTATGTATCACTAGTTATATCCTGCGACTTTGCGTGTACTATTTATAGTTTGTATGGTTTTAACCTAAAACCATTTTTAGAAAACGTATAAAAATTGAACGCAGCGGGGCTCGAACCCGCGCCTTTTGGAAACCGTCCAAGCGCTCTGACCGTTGTTTGACAATAAAAATATTGTAACAAGCGTTTAAGAATTTCGACGCAGCTGGGTATAAAACGCATGGTTTAACGGTCAGAGCGCTTGGACAATTTCCTAGAGGCACAGGTTTGAGTCACGCCGAGTAATTTACTTAAATAATTTAATAAATAAATAAATAAATTTACTCAAACATTATTTGACATGATTTGCGTAATATATTTAGATTACGTCCAGATTAGGACACTCTTGGTTCAACAATGGTTCATGTGGTTCATGCATATATAAAAGTATCAGAATTTAATATTGCATATGTAGGTCTCCCAAGTGTTATAAAAGATAAGTCCACTTTTTACTAAAAGTTTTTTTTTGCTTTTTACCATGCAATTTTTAAGTACAATAAAAATATGATAACTATAATAATATGTAATAATTTATATATATATATCACATGTTAGTATTGCGGAGCTTAAAGCCACACTTCACTTAACACCGCCAAGGAAACTAAAATAATTTAAACATAACCATTATCCCATAATATAATTGAATCCACAACTATCGATTATACAGTCATACAGATACTTACCAACTGCGCTACCATGGTGTCAGTACTAAGCTGTCAAGTACTATGAAACTCTAGAAAATTACCATCCCCGCATAATTTGTGCGAATTGAAATTTTTTAATATTTGCTGGAAAATGGAAAAAAATGTACCTTCCGAGCGTGCTTTAATTACATTAAAACACTGACGCTCCCTATAGATTTATCTCATTCGAGTTATCCATTCGTCTCGAGTTGCTAGATTTTTTAATATTCTTTGCAAAAATTCATTATCTATAGAGGAAATTATTCAATTGATGATATTATTACCGTACCCTGTCTATTGTTTATATTATTAATTAAATATTTTAACTTTCTCCGAGGGTATCGTAGCGCAGTCTGTAAACGCGATAGGTTGTAAATTCTCAACGCAAGTAATTGATTCTTAACCGACTTCGAAAAAAGAGAAGGTTCTCTGTAACTGTATTTTTTGTGTGTGTTACCGTATAACTTTTTACTGGGTGAATCAATTTTGATGATTCTTTTTTTATATCATAGCTAGTGCTTTTGATGTAGTCCCATTTAAAATTAGCTTAAATCTATCGAGTAGTTTTTGAGTTATATATATCGCAATAAGTTTACTGTTCAGTGCATTTTCTTTAAAGTCGGTCTCCCGTGGGTGCATTGGAGCTCCGTCAATGAACACAGTGTTTTAAATGCAGGCAGAAAACGAAAACGGAATATCTAGACAACGTTTTCTCTGACTACCCTTCTATGCAAATTCTATGGGAAAATCGTGAAGCTGAAACAGAAAATGTATAAATCGCGGTGAAAGTAAAGAACCGAGTAACCTTACACTAATTCTTCTTTCTATTTAACGCCTGTCGTGGCGCAGAGGCACAAGCGTGCGACTGTAAACGCGACAGGTTGTGGGTTTGATTCCTACTCCATAAAAATGGAATTTTTCATATCCTGGGTTTGATAACAAGGCAAGATGAATGAAGAATGAATATGCGGAAAGTGGAGAACGGAGTGTCCTAACACTAGGTTCTCAGGTTTCCTCTGCCTACAGCGTGAAGCTATGTATGTGTTTTCTTTCTATATTTTTTTTAAGAGAAGAAATATATTAGACGGTTAATTAGAAGCTTCTTTTGTCTTTATATCCACTTCAAAAAATACTGGTGCTTTATATGCTCTCAAACACATGGAGCTATTATACATCAAAGTAAGAAAGGAAAGAGTGCACTTCTGAGCTCACGGACAAGCTTTCGCACTATAAAATCTTCAGGTCGATAACAAGTCTTATTGAAAGTGACCGCTACCATCGTATAGTAGAATATTCAGAATTTACTATAGTAATATTACGTGTTATAGTAGTATGTGATATAGATCACATTACGGCGTTGAGTTCCGTCACTTAGGATATAATGTCTCCAATGCAGGCAGAAAGCGGTGAGCGGAGTGCACTAGGTTCTCTCCGACTTCCACGGATGATTGGGGCAGTTCCCGTGAGCCTCGGCCAGTGGCGGTAGAGGAGGAGCACCGTGAGGTTTTAGTAGGTATACGGACGGCCTCTTTATAGCCGTTCCGGAGTCCCACATACCCCGTCCAAGTCCCCGCGTGTGAGTATCCATAACGAATTTCCTCACGTAAAAAAAAAGAAAAAAGGCTCTCTCGCTACGCAGTTATGCGAGATAAAGCGTGAAGCTGCTACTATATTACCTAGGAAGTATTATGTCGGGTATAAATTATTTAAGTTTCATATATATGGAAGAAAAAGATAAGCTAATTTCAAAATACTCCTTTCTCCACTTTTCGCTTTTTTTTCTTTTTAACTTCACGCTGTATCCCGCATATAGCGGGGTAAGCAGAGGGAACCAGAGAACCTAGTGTTAAGACACTCTATTCTCTTTCAACAATTCCGTTCCCCACTTTCCGCCAAATTGATTAACGCCTGTTGTGGCGCAGAGGCACAAGCGTGCGACTGTAAACTCGACAGGGTGTGGGTTCGATTCCCACTCCAGGAAATGTAAAATTTAGTATTTTCATTTCTTAGTATTTTGAGTTCCGCCACTCAACGCAATGCCTCAATTTAATCATTCCATAATTGAAATCAAGCTTAGAACCAATATTACTTATTAGGCAGAGCTTCACAAAGGAGGATTATCATACTCGTAAACCGTTTTCATTTGAAATAATATTAATCTACCCAGCAAAGTAGCTTCTTTATCGTTCGAGAATGACTTTGAATTGATTACGTTTCCCCATACTAAGTACAGTAAAATTACATAGACTTTTTCCCTCTTCGTACATTGACGAATTTCTTTATACATTTTGTTTTAAGCATAGAGTAAAGACAGCAATGATAACTGTATAATAATTTTTGTGCGAACGAAATAAAAACGCGTTGAAAGTCTAAGGCGATTAACTTAATGGTTCTTACACGCTATTTCTATCGAGAGCTGTAACAAATCTTCTTTTTTTTCGCACTTAAAGATATTTTCAATTAGCTGTATTTAACAATTCTAAATGGTTATTAAATTATTATGAAAATCCTAATAATGTGAAATGAATGTGTGTCTTTCACGCAATAACTGCTAGACGGTAAAAAATAATAAAAATGAAAATTAACAGTAATATAAAAATATAAAAAGCCTAAAAAGCCTAAAATGCCTAAAAAGGCACCAAAATAATATATAACGCCTGTCGTAGTGCAGAGGCACAAGATTCGATTCTCACTCAAGGAAACGTAAAGTTTCGTATTTTCATTTCCTGGCTTTAGTAACAAGGCAAAGCGCGGCGTTGAGTTCCGCTCACCACGTAATGTCTCAATTCGGTGGAAAGTGGGAAACGGAATTATTATAAGAGAACGGAGTGTCTTAACACAAGGCTCTCAGGTTCCTTCTGCCTACCCTGCTATATGCAGGATACAGCGCAAAGCTAAAAAAATAATTAAAATAAATCCGCTGCAATTTGCTTAAAATATACTTATATATTTTCATGTAGCTTTGGTTTTCTCTAAGGAAGTAGTTAAGGCAAAACGAAGTGACTTTATTTTCCACTTTCCTTAAAAACATATGTTGGGTTCGAAGAGTGAATCCCAAGCCTTTTCTTATTAACCCAGGGAAATATTATCGAAAGAATGTTTATATCTACTGGAAATACGTACAAAAATATAACATTCAATACTCCTTTCTAAGATAATAATGAAATTTGATTATGAAATTTGATACTTCTCATTCCTCCGTCCCTTTTAGTTAAATTTTATATGAAAAATTAGTGCAGAAAACCAACTTTTTTATAATATAATGTAAGAGATTATATTAAATTAATAAAACAAATATTATTTATACAGACTACTTTGCCTTTTACATCTTATTACATTTTTTTGTATAAGCTTTAATAGATTCAATGAATTGTAATATAGTTGACGTTTTTTAGTATAAGAAAGAGAAAGAGAGAGAGAATGGAGAGAAGGAAAGATAGAAATAACAGAAATTATAAAAAAAAACAAAAGAATTATTTGGTAAATAATTAGTTGAGAAGGCAAAAATTATCGTGGCACAAAAACAGTCAAACGCAGAGAACAGAGAGATTTATCTCTTTTTTTTTACTCTACTCTAAGAAGAAATAAATTCATATATTAACACATGAATAAATACCAACCGAATTCCCAAAACTCAACAAAAAAAAACGCGTTCACGATAAAAATTCTATCAAAAATGAAACATCAATCCAATCAAATCTTATCACTGTTCGCAAAACAAGAAAATGGGAGAAAATAACGGAAATGAATAAAGGCGCGTTCGATTTATAGCTGAAGTGGCTCGGGAGTAATGAAACTGAATAATGCATACCTCGGAATATTGCCGTGGATGTAGGGTTGTTGATACAACAAATAAATGGAAAAAACTTATGTTTTTACTATAAAATATTATAGGTGATAAATTCTTTTTTATTTCAGCTTCACACTGTATCCCGCATATAGCAGAGAGGGTAGACAGAGGGAACCTGAGAACCTATTGTTAAGACACTTCGTTCTGTTCCCCACTAAATTTTACGTATGTTTTTATAGAGTAGGTAGGAAGAGCATAGTGTTAAGACAGTCCGTTTTTCACTTCCTATCAAATTTTGTCCATTGTGAGGCAGAATCCAATGCCGCCCGTAGGAAAAGAATGAGAGACGAAATTATTAAAGTCTTAGTTATACAGGCATTTATTAGTTAATTGAAAACATGCATTTATGAAACATGCATGTTTTAAAGTATTGATATATTCTAAAATTCGATTTTCTAGATTATTGATAGTTTTGCGTAAAAACTTCAAAGGGCCTACTATGATAAACTTGAGCCATACATTGTTATATACTAGTGTCTCCGTTGACGCGTTAACAACGCATTGACTTTAGCGATGTATATGTCACTTTGTATAAGCACGGATGTCAAACCATGGTAGTGTGTGTAATATTAATTTTGTTAATTTAAGATACTTTTTATGCATTATTTCAAAACCTGCACTCCTTCGCTATATAAACTACAAGTGTGACAAGTTTCTGTCTCCTCCGTCCGCGTAATTTTCATAAAAAGGGAACCAAAGTTTTACTTCACGTATTTATATATAGATATCAAAGTATTGATCTAAAAATCTCTTTTTAATTTTTAAGTAGTGATTCTACACTCATAACAATACTTTTAAAGAGAGTTTCAACATATATATACTTTTTCAATTAAATATTTCTAGCGAAATAAAACACTTGGCAACCCTAAAAGGGTATAGCGTGCGATCACACAGCGATTAGATTTTCATGAGGCTCTGCTGATTTCGATGGACTCTTCAGATGCGATAGTCGAGTAATAAGTTGGCCTCCATATCAAGTAGATAGCAAGAGTAAGTACGTCTTAGACTTATATTATAAATCATTTTATAGTATTGACGTTAACTAGACGCCGCGCCGTCGTACTGTAGAAGAAAGTTCTTTGACTCAATACGAACTAAATTTTATCACTATGTTGTTTATTGGTAGTGTTTTATTTCTATTTTTGTATGTTTTGACCTATTTGGTTATACTAGTATAGTATAACCTTATTAACGCGTTGCCTTAGTAAGGTATGGGTCACTTTATGTCAAAGCGCGGCGTTGAGTTCCACCACTTAATATCCAATGTTTTGATTCTGGGATGAAATTAGAGAGTTTATTTCTTTCTAATTATTCTACTATGCAAAAATAAAATCGTGAAGCTATATGTAAAACAGACCATATAAGTTTAATGTATTCATGCACTCTTTCTCCATATTAACTTAAACAATGCGAAATTTAATACTCTTATGTAAAATTTTCATAAAAAAGGGCTTATAAACTTTTCCTTTACCTATTAAAATAACGAATATATACTGGATATAGGAACTCAACATTATACTTAAAATGACACCGAAGACACCGACCAGAAAATCTATATCACAAATGTTGCATTATTTCAAAATTTAAAACTAAATCCACAACTATTATAGTCTTTCAGACAACACAACAAAGTCAATGAGATATTAAAAATTTGCAAAAAATATAATGAATCTCTTATAAAAGCATTCAAATTAGATAATTACGTAACAAAAGCGAATTTACTAAAATATACTAACAATATAATAACAATCGACTAGTGAAGTACCATTGTCTGTCTTAATGACACTAAAAATACGGCTTGGCTTTATTTATTCCAACCAATTTAACCGGTTAAGAGAGTATTGTATCAAATATTTTATGTTTCTATTTTAAATTATTGAATAGTAGTTTTTTTCATGTTCAAGCATAATGTTACATTTTTTTTTAACTTCACGCTGTATCCCGCATATAGCAGGGTAGGCAGAGGGAATCTGAGAACCTAGTGTTAAGATACTCCGTTCTCTTTAAACAAATCTGTTCCCTACTTTCCGCCAGATTGAGGCATTGCGTGCTGAGGGGCAGAACTCAACGCCGCGCTTTGCCTTGTTACCAAACCCTGGAAATGAAAAATTCCATTTCCTAGAGCGGGAATCGAACCCACAACCTGTCGCGTTTACAGTCGCACGCTTGTGCGAAATCAAATCCAATTTCATTTCCTGAGTTTGGTAACAAGGCAAAGCGCAGCGCTGAGTTCCGCCACTTAGCACGCAATGCCTCAATTCGGTGGAAAATGGGGAACGGAGTGTCTTAACCCTTAGGTTTCCTCTGCCTACCCTGCTATATGCGAGATACAGCGTGAAGTTATGTATGTATGTATGTAAAAATATTTATTATTTACAAAAATCTTCAACTTCAAGCACTTTATAAAATAGCAAAACTAAGTAATAACTTAAGGACACGTTCACAAAACGTTTTTCTTGTACATATAGTATATTATTTACATGTTCTGTATCACGATGTGTACTCAAGCGTGCATTTTAAATGTAAAGGGAATCCTAAAATACTTCATAACCCAAACCCCGCATCCACTAGGAAATTAAAACGTTTGAATATTTCATATTACTTTAAATGACTGTCTTTTGGATAATAATTTTCTTTTTCAGCTTCAGGCTTTTTTTCACAGAGATAACCCACATTACGCGTTGAGTGGCGTAACTTAACACCGCGCTGTTCTTGTCAGAGTATGAATAAAAATAAATTAAATATAATTCCACCGAATGTAGATCGAATCCACAACTATCGATGACCTTGATATTTACTGTGTAGTTTGTACTAGGTTGTCTCTGACTACCCTGCTATGCGGAATAAAGCGAGAAATTTTTTAAACTATGAAGCTTAGTTTTTTCATATATGTCGAGCTTGATTTAGGATGAACCCACGACATCTGCCATGGCTTTTCTGTTCATATTCGCTTAAACATTCCAAAAATCTAAATGACTATATGCCCATACATACCCACCTATAAAAATATATAAATATTTCAAACACATTGAAAAAAACCTCCCTTTATTTTAAGTGTTTACTGAAACTTGAAATAAAACGTATCGGAGCAATTAAGGAGAGTTTGCGGAAAGAAGTAACAGCTTTCGCCCGTCGCTGTCGCTAAGCACTTCAGTATCGCTCGCGTTGCGGTCGTTTGTATTCAATATTGTTTATATTAAATTATTTCCTTAATGTTTTTATTTAATTTATAAATTAAATAATACAAAATCTTTAATGAATTAAAATTAGGTTTGATGACGTTTTTATCAAATGTATAGTATGCTGTTGGCCCAATAAATAAAAAAAAAAAAGAAAACAAGTGATCGACTTTAATTTTAAGTAAGATTCATGATATATGACTATGAGTATAATAGTTTATAACATGTTTTTCTCATTTCATGCATTTCTCTTACCGACGTAGCCAGAAAAAACTAGTTTTCAAGCACTCTCTCACTACGCTCTTCACCTGCCTGTCGGTTCCAAAATACTGTATTAGTAATTACAGATTATATCATTTTATGTATTCTGAGTGCTTATCATTTAACTTGTAAAAATAGTATGTGTTAAGTAAAACGGGGGAATTATTTTTTCACCTAACACGCAACACGTTCGAATGAAAAGTGGAGAACGGAGAATGTAGCACTAAGTTTTTTCTGCTTACTTTGTTATTTATTGGAAAAGAGTGAAATTTAAAGTATAGTGTCATTATTAGGAGTGCAGACACTAGTAGTGAAGTCTAATGACCGAATTCACTAAGTGCACTTCCATATTCATGCGCTGTGGCCGCGCATTAGGTAATTGATAGGCGCCATGACACATCCGCTACTGTTACTATTTAGTTTTGATTATTTATGTACATTTAAGATTTTATGCTTTAGTGAGAATGGAGAAGAATGCGCTCAGGTGATTTTGGGCACGTCGAAAGGATGAGTGATGAAAGAATGGTAAGAAAGACGTATGAGACGAAGGTGAGTGGCAAGAAATCTCTCTGAAAACGTTGGAATACCTCGGTTGAACTTCGAGAATATAGTCAATGATATTCTATATGGTTGAGTATCATTAATACTGTAGATACTCTTCCTTCGAGAGGAAGTTCATATAAAAAACCTTCCGTATTCCTTCCTTCCGTATGTAAAGATGTTAACAACTGTGGACGAGGCGAAAGAAGTACCGTAGAAGGGACCGTGGCGTTTTCGCTCCCTGACTACCCCGCTAGGGATAAAGCTCAGTAGTAAGTAGTAAGCCTTCTTTTTATCACAATTCATCAATTCAAAAAGTTGTGCTTTTGCACTTGTTCCAGTGTATATAGGACCCGTTGAACATATAAAATCTGGAAATATACAAGTCATTTTTTTTATAATAATTTGAAATATTTTTAAAAAAATTTTTAAAAAGCTTCTAACGAAAATTAATACTTGGCAACTCTAAATATATCTTAAGAGAACGAAGTGTCTTACTACACTAGGTTCTCAGTTTCCCTCTACCTACCCTGCTATGTGTAGAATACAGCGTCAAGATTTAAAAAATCATTATATCAAGACGTGCTTTTCCTTACTAAAGACAAACGCAGAGTTTAGTTCCGCCACTTAACACCCAATGTCTCGTATTCGGACAGAGAAACGGAGTGTCTTGACGCGGACAGCGTGATGCTGCTTTTTATATTAAAAAAAAACAACGGGTTGCACTCCGGGATTGAATTAATCATGGCAGAGCAGGAAACGCACAGGTGGAAGATATAAGTGTAACAAAAAATCAAAAGACATCAACGACTCATCAAAAAAAATTATCAATTGCATTGAAACGATTACATGAAAATCCTTTACAAATACACTTTTTGATGTTATTTCTAAGATATATCATTTAATTGTAAAGTACAAAAAGTGCACAATGCTAAGATTTCACTTCAAAAATATATTATAATAAACTATATTCCAGAAATTATATTTCGCCTGTCGTGGCACAGAGGCACAAGCGTGCGATTGTAAACGCGACAGGTTGTGGGTTCGATTCCCACTCCAGGACATGTAAAATTTAGTATTATCATTTCTTGGGTTTGGTAACAAGGCAAAGCGCGGCATTGAGTTCCGCCACTCCACACGCAATGCCTCAATTCGGCGAAAAGTGGCGAACGGAATTGTTGAAAGAGAATGGAGTGTCTTAACACTAGGTTCTCTGGTTCCCTCTGCCTACCCAGCTATATGCGGGTTACAGCGGGAAGTTAAAAAAAAAAACAGAAATTATATTGCAATGCAAAATCATAATAAAAATTAATTTAGACAGTACTATTGTTACAGTAATGATTATTACAGCACAATGGTAATGACCATCGGTTCCTTCCTTAGAACAATAGGGTAGACTTATTTTTTGTGCATTGTAATATGAATGTTAATGAGAGCTAAGATATTTTTCTTACATGTTGCTATGTAGGTATTCTTTGTATTAATTCTAAGGTGAGGTAAGAAGTATTGAGGGTGAAACGTATAATTAGAATTTTACATTTTTTTAGAAGAATCTGTGCTGCAGTGGGACTTCCTCTGAATATAAACGCGATGGGTTGTGGATTCGATTCTCATTCGAGGCAATTATTATATTCATTTCTTTATAAATTATTTTCATTTCTTCTTTCTGGTGAGATAAAGCACTCCGTTGAGTTATGAAATGGAAAGTGGTGAACGGAGTTTTTGAAGGTTTTTTCTAGCCTGCAATGCAGGATAAAGCGTCAAGCTGTTTTTTTATGTCTATGTACAAAGAGTGGCATTGTGAGAGAGGAGGCCGGAGCTAGTACTTGGGACTCATATGCTTAAGGGGTCCTCTTACTGTGTATTAAGGATGGACCCCACTGTCCAAGGCCCTCACTCTAGGTAATCAAATTTAAAAAGAAAGATATTTAAGGAACACCTAACACTAAACTTATTAAGTACTTAATATATAACTTTAAACGTCGCAGTACTGTATATTTGACGTGAATGCTAATTCTTGGTAGCTGTTGGTTTCATTGAGCATACTCGTTGGCTTGTATTTAAAATATTTTCATTACCTCGATCTGTGTAACACTTTACACTCACTACATCGCAATGTAAAGCACCGTCTTCTGGTAAATTATCTCTTAAATAAGTAGAAAGTAGCGAATTGGTAGCAGTTAGTTAGTTAGCCGTTTTTTTTATTTATATATATATATATATATTGACGAATCAGGCCACCTTTTAAAATTAGCAAATAATACTAATGAAGCAGTAAACACGGTAAATAATTTTTTTGCTAATATTGGAAAGGAGATTGTATATAAGGTAAAAAAAAAAAAAAAAAAAAAAAAAAAAAAAAAAAAAAAAAAAAAAAAAAAAAAAAAAAAAAAAAAAAAAAAAAAAAAAAAAAAAAAAATAAATAAAAAAATAAATAAATAAATAAATATATATATATATATATATATATATATATAGACACTGAATATTTCATATGGAAATGTGACCTTTGACTTATTTTGAAACAACGCTATGCAGTGCTTTGTATTAAATAGTTTAACGCTTTTATCTGCATAACAAGATGGGCAGAAAACTATGTGTCAAGACACTCCGTTCTCCATTTTCCACCCGAAATATCATCATCACGTCTTGGACTATGAAAATATACTATTTTTTTATCTTCACGCTGTATATCGCATATAACAGGATAGGCAGAGGGAACACGAAAACCTAGTGTTAAGACACTCTGTTCTCTTTCAATAACTCCGTTCCCCACTTTCCGCCGGATTGAACTCAACGCCGCGCTTTACCTTCTTACTAGACGCAGGAAATGAAAATATTAAATATTATTTAAAATTTTCATTTCTCTGGAATGGGAATCGAACCCACAACCTGTCGCGTTTACAGCCGCACGCATGTGCCTTTGCGCCACGACATGCGACAAAATGTTCTAATGCTAAGCTTATAATTACTAACAATTTTTTAAAAGCATTTTTTCAATTCCTTTTTATAATAAGTTAATAATAAACAATGTATGAATGTATACTACAGAAAGCAAAGAAAAATTGAAAAATTCATAACATGATAACGTTTCATGCTATAAAGAAATATCTCGTTATTACAATGTAATGGGAAATAATGATGCAGTCAAAGGTAAATTGCTTACTTGCCCAAAGAAGCCCGTTCCCTTTGAACCAAAGTTAATAAATAGCACAGAAGCTTGCATGCATCGACTATACTCACATAAGATGAGTAAAGTCTTATGAAATCCTCCGTTTCGAAATATTTTATACAGAGAACAACAGAACAGAGAAACTTTAGTGATCTATCACTCTGTCTTCTATTTTATTTTTTATGCTGTAAAGTACTTTAATATTTTAATATTTGTTCAATTTAATACATACATAGCTTCACGTTGTATGCCGCATATAGCAGGGTAGGCAGAGGGAACCTAGTGTTAAGGCACTTCGTTCCCCACTTTCCGCCGAATTGAGGTATTGCGTGCTGAGTGGCGGAACTTAACACCGCACTTTGCCTTGTTACCAAACCCAGAAAATGAAAAAATCCATTTCATGGAATAGGAATCGAACCCTCAACCTGTCACGTTTACAGTCGCACGATTGTGCCTCTGCGCCACGGCAGGCGCTAATTTTATTGATTTTAATATTTGTTGAATGTGTATAAAGTTTCAGGTTATTTTAATAGTAGGGTTGGTAGAGAGTGTCAAATCATTCTTTTCTCCATTTTTCGCCCGAAATTGAGAAAGTAAGCCCGCCCAAAGTAGTAAGAGACAGAGTTTAAAAAAAGCAAGGCAGCTTTACGTTTTGTTCCACATAGCAAGGTAGTCAGAGAGAACCTAGTATCACGACACTCTTATTTCCTATTTTCGTCCCGAAAGCGTGTCGTTGGGTATTAGTGGAATTTAATGATGTTGACGCTCACCCGGGAGGCTCATCATAGTTGTATATTTATTGTAAAATCTTATTTGAAGAGAGCAACTGTTGAGTTTCTTGCTGGCTCTTCTCAGCAGAAATGCCTTCCGAGCCGGTGGTATCTTCCGTTAGGACTGACACGACTGACACCTTTGTAATTTGACGATTCGAAAGTGCTTGTAATGCTACAGCCTACTTGAATAAAGAATATTTTGATTTTGATTTTGAAATTTGAAGCCACGCTCTATATAACCAGAGCAGGGAATAAATTTTTTAGGGAAATCTAGCGTTAAAACACTCCATTTTATGAAGATTTTCGTTCCCTACTTTCCGCCGAATTGCGTACTGAGTGAGATTACTAAACACCACATTTTGCCTTATTACCAGAGCGAGGAAAAGAAAATACTAAATATTATTCACTATAAATACTTAATTTTCGCATTTCCTGGACTGGGAATCGAACCTACAACCAATCGCATTTACAGTCTAATGCTGTACCACTGTGCCACGATGGTGTTAAATATTCATAATATTTATAAGATAATAGAAGAATATAAGAAAGTCTAGAAATATTTCTAAAGTCAATTGTATGTTAAGTAAAATAGCCAGAAGGCAATTGCTTTATTTCCAAGACGCATTGTCTTGGTTTACTATAAGACCAAGTATTGAACGCTACATTTTTTATAGATAAAAAATTATAGTAATATTTAAAATGTAAAAATATGTACGCCCGTCGTGGCGCAAAGGCACAAGCGTGCGACTGACAAGGCGGCAAGTTGTGGGTTCGATTCCCACTCCAAAAAATGTAGCATTTTCATTTCCTGGGTTTGGTGACAAGGCAAAGCGCGGCGTTGAGTTCCGCCACTCACTTCTTGACACTAGGTTCTTGCTTCTATTTGAAATATGGCGTAAAGCTAAGAAATATTATATATATTCTTTTAATTAAACTTAAGAGGTTTTTCTCTCTAGAAAAATGTTTTCGTAGTTCCACTTCTAATATTGTAGCAGATAATTAGTTGGCTCGGACCATTTATCTATTAACAATGGCCCTGACGGAGTTTTAAGTATTTTTTGTTATTGATTAAGTTTTATAATTACATTGCACAATTTTAGTGCAATAAGAGTGCATTAAGAAAATACATACGGTGGTATGAGGTTCGAATCCTATGGGGAATTTAATATATTTTTTATTTACTCAGTTTAATAATCATATTATTAAGGAACCTATGGGGAACTGATTTTAAACTCTATTATTTTAGCTTACCACGTAATATAAGAAAAATCGTAAAAATTAATAAGTTAGCAAATTTTACTTTCTGTGAACCCTAACAGATTTTTTTTATTTCCGTTTATCACTTTTGGGTCTACTCTATACTACTCTACAATCTCTTGACCATCACATATAAGGTACTGATAATTAGATCTTATATGATACATATTTTTTATTATTCTTTTTTTTTTCATTTCACGCTGTATGCTGTAGAATACAAGAGCGAACCAAAGAAACCAGTGGGCAGGCACTCCGTTCTCTTTTAACATTTCCGTTTCCCACTTTCCGCCGAATTGAAGCATTGCGTGCTGAATAGCGGAACTAACCTCGTTCTGTCTTGGTGCCAGAAATAAAAATATCAAATATTTTCATTTCCTGGAGTGGAAATTGAACCTAAAACCTGTCGCGTTTACAATACGCGTTTACATATATTTATATACATATATATGTAATATATTTTTACCATTGTAATGGTTAAATAAAAATGGTAAAGTAATTTATACGATAAGTTCGACTTAAACGAATTCTGGTAGTGACGCTCTACAGAAAGTTACTTAATTTATTGCTTAAAAAGGTCAAAGTGCTATTTAAAATTCCAATAGCAATTAGGCTTAAAATAAATTGTGTTTTTTAATTAAAAATATATTTTAAATGTATAATTAAATTAGGATTTCAACTAAATAAGAAAACCGACTTCAAAGTAGATCAAAGTAAACTAGAAACACGATTATTACGAATAACTCAAGAACTACTCGTCAGTTTTGAACTACTACTAAATCAAAAGCACCAGCTATCATTTGAAAGCTATTAACACGCAATGCCTCAATTTGGCGGAAAGTGAGGAACGGAATTGTTGAAAGGGAATGGAGTGTCTTAACACTAGCTTCTCTGGTTTCCTCTGCCTACCCTGCTATATGCGGGTTACAGCGTGAAGTTAAAAAAAAAATCATTTGAAAAAAATAATCATCACAATTGGTTCACATCTCCCCTGTTTTTTGAAATTGGTTGAAAAAATCCGTAATAGTTAACTTAAAAAAATAATAAACATTCGATAATATATACTTGTATTTTAGATTTCAGAAAAAAACATGAAAATACAATTTACATATAAAACTTTAACTTCAAAATATTTTCTGTGAAAAGTATGCATATTAGATTTATCAACTTATTCACGCTTGGTACGTTATTGTCATAACAATTTAATTCAGGTTTTGTATCACAATATTTATTATTTAAAAGAATTCTTTATATTGCATAATATTTAATTTATAAGCTGTTGTGGAGTAGTGAGGCTGTATATTACAGCAAATGCGATAGTTATGGGTTCGATTCTCGATTCGGGGAATGATTATGTTAAATTATATTTCCATTTCCCCCGTTCTGATAGACAAAAAGCGGCGTTGAATTCAACAACTTAACTCTCAATATTTTATCATTTTAATTTGAGTGGGAAGCGGGGAATGGAGTGTCTTAACACTAGGTTCCCTCTGCCCACCCTACTATATGCGGCTTACAGCGTTAGGTAACAAGTTAAAAAAAAAGATGTATATATTCATATACATATTCGTATCGTAACAAGTATTTATAAAACGGGCGCGCCTCGATACGCAAACAACGCTCCCATCGCAATCAGCTTGTATACTCCCTCTAACGACTACAATGTTATAAAATTTATGGAAGATACAATGTATGGATTTTTAGTCTTTTTGTTATATTTTTATGTTTTTTTTAAAGGTCAATTACATACATACATACATAGCTTCACGGTGTATCCCGCACATAGCAGGGTAGGCAGAGGGAACCTAGTGTTAAGACACTCCGTTCCCCACTTTCCGCCGAATTGAGGCATTGCGTGCCGAGTGGCGGAACTCAACGTCGTGCTTTGCTTTGTTACCAAACCCAGAAAAAGAAAATTCCAGTTCGCATTGGGAATGGTAGTTCCCAACTTTCCACCGAATTGAGGCATTGCGTGCTGAGTGGCGGAACTCAACGCCGCGCTTTGCCTGATACAATATTATAATATAATTATAAGGTAATTTATTGATATACCTTATGTTATAATATAATATATTTATTTATCGACCTATTTCTTATAGTCTCTTCTATTATTTTAAGGATCGACGTTATCGTAAATTGTCCTGTGCCTTACGTTTAGCGCTTCCGTTTGTGCGAGCAACATCCGTGCCTAATCGTGTAATTTGTCATATAACTGTAAATAGGACATCAAAATTAAATTATTTTTTACTGTATTTTGAGGTCATGTGACCCAGAGGCACAGCGTCTGCCTGACTGTAACCGCGAGTGGCTTTGGGTTCGATTCCCACTCGGAAGAATGATTATATTTATGATTATATTATTTTCGTTTCTTCGCTCTAGCAAGACAAAGCGCAGCGTTGAGTTCCGCCAATTAAGGCATAATATTGAATTCAGGCGGAAAACTAAGAACGGAATGTCTTTATGCTAGGTTCTTTCTAATTGTCCCGCTATACCGAATAAAAAGCTTGCTAAAAAGCGTGAAGCTAACGAACGAAATGCAATAATTGTCAAAACCTATTATTCATTGAACTAACGCATGGCGACTAAACTAATATAAATTTAATTGCAAACATTTGTTTAAAAAATAAAAATATATTAACTTTTCTTTTTTTCTTTTTTTTTAACTTCACGCTGTATCCCACATATACCAGGGTAGACATAGGGAACCTGAGAACCTAGAGTTAAGACACTCCGTTCTCTTACAACAATTCCGTTTCCGCCAAATTGAGACACTTAACTCATTACGAATTGTAATATAAATTTTAAAAAATATAGAAAAATGTTGCTCATTGGCTCAAAGCCACATTATTATAACAATACATAATGTTAATACATACCGTTATTCGCTTTCCGCATGAAGTAATAGCTTAATAACCATTTTGTATGATATAAAAAAATATATTGAAAATATTTTTTAAGTTACTTTAAATTTTAAACAACTATCTAAGACTTCTTTTTTACTCTACGCTGCATAAAAATTTGAACGCAAAGACGAACAACGAACGAACGACCACGAACGCGAGACTCGAACCCACGCCTCTTGGAAACCGTCCAAGTGATTTGATCGCTGAGCCATGCGTTATTATTGGGCTGCGTCGAAATTCTTATACGCTTGTGACAACTTATTTATGTTGTTAGCATCTCTTTAGAGAGATTATTACAAATAATCTTTGGTCAGCAGAATTTTTTGTTGTACCCGAGTGGGAATCGAACCTACAATCAATTGCATCTATATACAGCTGTTGTCCCACTGCGCCACGATAGCTTAAACCATTTTATTTTTAAGATTTTTAAAAATTTTAATCAAGTATTTATGAATTGAATATAATAATCCTCCCCTCAGCGTTCAACAATATCTTGCGAGTGTCCGACACGCAGTGATTGCAGCAGAACTAACATTCATTTTCTCTCGAACAATTTGCTCCATTGGAAATTCCTTTCGACAACATTTGCTTGCAATCACGTTGCGATCTCGATTGTTTTTGCTGAAAAAATTGTATTAGCTATTTACTGATGTTAGTTTATATATATTTTTTATTGGCGGAATATTAAGATATGAAATTATATGTATTTTATAGTAATATACTTAAAATAAAATGAGACCATCGTGGCGCAATAGGACAGCATCTGTCTAACGAGATTGGTTGTAGGTTTGATTCGCATTCAGGGGAATGAATGTATTTAAATTATTTTCATTTTTCCTCTCTGGTCTGGCAAAACAAGATTTTGAATTTCACCAATACGTTTTTCTTGTTTTACCTTCACGCTGTATCCCACATATAGCAGGGTAGATAGAGGGAACCTGAGAACCTAGTGTTAAGACACTCCGTTCTATTACAACAATTCCGTTCCCCACTTTCCGCCGTATTGAGGCATTGCGTGCTGAGTGACGGAACTCAACGCCGCGCTATGCCTTGTTACCAAACCCAGGAAATGAAAATACTAACGTACTATAAATAAAAATACTGACAGACCAATACGTAATGTTTAGAATTCAGGTGAAAAGCAGAGAACGGAGTGTCTTGACACTAGGTTCTCTTACTCTTTACTTATTTACTCTGTGTGGGATAAACCGTGAAGCTGAAAAAAAAATTGTAAAGAGTTTAAATTACTACAGGCATATGGAGATAATCTAAAAACCTTATTATTTCTGTGGTAGCCAACTTTTATTTTCATACTTTCACTGCATAATATACTTATGAATGTTTCTTATAAATTTCTATTCTGTCTGTTCTCAACAACCAAACGTGTGGCGCATTTCAATATGGGGCTTTATAATGTAAATAAAAAATATATTGATACTTTACAGGCGCCGTTGAGATCTCTCACTTAATACTCAATGTTTTGAACTAGACTTACTTAGTTACTTAGCTTCACGCTGTATCCCGCATATAGCAGGGAAGGCAGAGGGAACCTTAGAACCTAGTGTTCTAACACTCCGTTCCCCACTTTCCGCCGAATTGAGGCATTGCGTGCTGAATGGTAGAACTCAACGCCGCGTTTTGCCTTGTTACCAAACCCAGGAAATTAAAAAATCCATTTCCTAAAGTGAGAATCGAAAACAGTGTCGTGTTTACAGTCGCACACTTGTGCCTCTGCGCCACGACAGGCGTTTTGAATTAGAGAGTAAAGAAAATGGAGTGTTTAGCCACTAGGTTCATTCTACCTACTCCGCTATGAAGAATTTGAAAAATTCAAAATCGAGATTAAAAAGATATTATTAAGAAAAGTATATTATTCTGTCCAAGAATACTATACAGATGTTAATGTGTGGAATTAAATGCTGTTGACGCTTATCGTTGTTGTAAATTTACTGTATAATTATATTATTATAATTTACTGTATAATTTTATTTGAAAAGAGCAACTGTTGAGTTTCTTGCCGGCTCTTCTCAGCAGAACTGCCATCGAGCCGATGGTAGCTTTCGTTAAGACTGACACTCCTGGCATCCTTTTATAAATTGATGATTCAAAAGTGCTTGTAATAGCCTATTTGAATAAATAATATTTTGAGTTTTTTTTCATTTTATTCATGAAAAAGCGGAAAGTGGCTTTTGCATATATTTATGAAACAGTTCCCGAAAGGTATCACTTAAATTTTATAACGGACTTCATATATATACAGATTTCGCTATTATCTAGTAGCATTTCAGTGTAAAAGCTGAAGACTCGAACAGCTGAACCCAATTGGGAATTTATTCATTGGAAAAGCAATCGTGCGGGCATCCAAATGTATTATTCCCGCCAGTTTAGATGCAGCCGATAGATCGCAATGCAGTACGCTTTATATTATAATAACGTTTATTTTAGATCAACTGTATAATAAATAACTTTGGATATTAAAATTAACGCTCTTTATCCGACTTCCGAAAGAGGTGGAGGTTTTTAATTTAACTGTTTTTTGTGTTAACGCATAACTTTTAACTAGGGGAACAGATTTTATGATTTTTATTTTACGTTTTACATTAATACCTGTCGTGGTGCAGATGTACAAGCGCGCGACTGTAAACGTGACAGGTTGTGGGTTCGATTTCCACTTCAGGAAATGGAATTTTTCATTTCCTGGGTTTGGTAACAAGGCAAAGCGCGGCGTTGAGTTCCGCCGGCGTTTTGCGTGCTGAGACGCGATGCCTCAATTCGGCGTAAAGTGGGGAACGTATTGCCTTAACACTAGGTTCCCTCTGCCTACCCTGCTTTATGCGGGATACAGCGTGAAGCTAAAAAATAACTTCAAAATACCCGTTCTGAAAGTATGCATTTTAAATTTATTGACTTATTTACACCTAGCTTAAATTAATATTGAATAATTTTATAGTAATGTGAGAACGCTTGACTTGACTTTATGGAAAACAAATGTCAGTGTGTCTTTTCCTTGACAACCTAGTTACAAACCTTATAATTTTAGGATGTAATACATATTTATTTACTAATAAAATATATATGTATAATTATATATAAAATATACAGTAAAATATATATAAAGTTAGGAATATTAACAAAGGGAAGATGCTGAAATAAGCTAATTACATCAATTAATCAAGCGCGTTATCGCTGACGGATGGAGTGGGGTTTGCAGATAGCAGGTAGAGGCGTCTGTCATATTAATTATGCTTTAAATAGCTGTAAATACGTCAACATTTAAGTTATTATTACTTAATATAGACGTTATTATAAGTAGTCAGAAGTGCCTGACTGAACATGATAGTGTCTTTGCCATAGTAAGGCCAAGTGTAACGCTGAGTTGCGCTACTTACCACACTATGTCTCGAATTCCGGCTAAAAACGAACAGAGTGTTTTGGCACTAAATTCTCTTCGTTAACCCTGCTATATAAATAAAAATAAAAATTTTATTAGGGCATTCCTATAAAAGTACTGGACAACATTAAAAATTCCTTACAATTCCAAACCTCCTTCCTCGAGACAAGCAATTGATACGGAATCCTGATTTGTTGATTTTAATTAAAACTCGCTTATTAAGTAAAACGGTCTTCGAAGAGCCTTAATTAGTATTTTCGTTGTATACGATCGTTGAGTGTTTGTCTCTGTATACAATTAGATAATTCACTAAATTAACGATACCTGCTATTAGATATATAACCCGTAATTATGTGACTATAAATTTGAAAGCGAACGTGAATAAAATGTAGAATAAATTTCAAGGAACTTCCAGAAAACGTAATTATATTATTATGTGTAAGGAATAATGTTCCTGTGTTTACGAAAATTATGCGGACGGATGAGTTTGAAAGATTTTTCATACTTAAAGTTTAAGAAGTGCAGAAAACGAATATGTTTGATAATAATGCATTAGAAATGAGATACATTAATAAAATTTACATATTGATGTGTGTAAATTACTAATATTACTGTATGTTTGTCATACATTTTTGTATAAAGTGACATACGTTGCCTTAGCAATGTGTATTATACTTTCTTTTGGTTCCCACTTTCCACCGGAGCACATTGAGTGCTGAGTGGCGAAACTCGATGCCGCGCTTTGCCTTGTTACCAGAACTAGAAAATGAAAATACTTAATATTTTTTAATATTATCATTTCCTTGAGTAAAAATCGAACCCACAACTTGTCGCGTTGACTGTCGCACGCTTGTGCCTCTGCACCACGACAGGCCACAACCTTTATTTAATTACCTTTTATTAAATACTTAAAATAAACTATCTTTGGAGTTATATCACTTTCAAATATAACCCATACATAGACTTTAGAATAGCTATATTACATTGCAGTTCTTATATTAGCAAAACATACTATGGCTTCTCGCTTATGTTTGAATATTAATTACATTATTGACGAGGTCTTATAATAATGCGTGAGATTGTATTTCAAAGGAGTACGTTATTTGGTACACGATATTTGATACATTTAGAGGCCTATAAATTGATAGGAAGTCTTACTTCTACCTTTAACAAACTTTAGTTTTGTTGGTATCTTTCTGGAGAGCCCCTCACCTGTAAACTGTTCGAAACGTCGGGTTTTCAAAAATGTATTTCCAAAAACAAAAATATACGCGATTAATCCGATTAAAATATCACTTTTTTCATTTAATAGAATAAAATTATTAGTTAATCAAAAAATTAAGTTGCAACAAATGTAAAAGAATTTCGTCGTACTTCGATAAGACCGTATAGCTTATTTGGCTAGAGCATTTGGACGAATTCTAAGAAGCGCGGGTTCTATTCAAAATTTATGTTTCTAAAATATATTTTTTATCCAAAGTGTATGAACAACATTTTAAAAATATATTATGTTTATTTAATTTGTTATTTCAATGTATTTCTAAATCATATGAAACTATTATTTAGTTTTCTGCTACTGTTCTTCGTGTAAACTTCAACTATGCCAAATTTCTTTCTGCGTCGTCCTTATAATTTTTACGAAAACGGGCCACCACATCACACTCCACTCTCTTCTCAAAAATATTACACACACCACATAAAACATTTTTGTATAAAGTGACATACACGTTACTAAGGCAATGGATATATGTGCCACTAGTGTTTAATACTATGAAAAGAGTAAAAGTTTTCAGATTATAAGGCAGCCTTCAATTTCCTCTAGCAAAGTAGTAAAATATCTAGAAAACATAAAAAAATATATACGTAATGGTAACAGAACCTGCGCCTCGTGGCTATCATTCAAGCACTTTGACTACAAACTATACGTTCCCATCCAACTACGTCGAAATTCTTAAATAATTTTTATGTTTTTCTTACACTAAATGTATGAAAAAATAAGCAATACATAGTTAAGTTAGTAAGTTATGGTGAGCCTAAAAACCAAAATAAAGTACTTTTAAAAGTTAGTAGTCCACAAATCGCAGTCGAAACCGAAATTCAACTCGTAAATTACTGTAACAGATGTTCTCAATGTTTGTTCGAAGCTTTTGCGAATGTTACGGTTTTATAAGTGACTTTTTTTAGCTTACTACTGTGTTTAATGTTTAAAAGCTTTTTATGGACACTTGTGTTGTATTGTGGGATTCATTTATATTTATGGTGCTATTTTCGTGGTAGGCGTAAATTGGTTGTTAAGTCGACTTGTATATTCTTAGAAATTAAAAAAAAAATAATAAGTTAGAATGGGGATAATAATCTCCTCAATCAATTACATACATACATACATACATAGCTTCACGCTGTATTCCGCATATAGCAGGATAGGCAGAAGGAACCTAGTGTTTGGACACTCCGTTCCCCACTTTCCGCCGAATTGGGGCATTGCGTGCTGAGTGGCGAAACTTAACGCCGCCCTTCGCCTTGTTACCAAACCCAGGAAATGAAAAATTCCATTTCTTGGAGTGGGAATCGAACCCACAATCTGTCGCGTTTACAGTACCATGCTTGTGCCTCTGCGCCACGACAGGCGTTCATTCAATCAATTAAAAATTAAAATCGAAAATTGGTCAGAGTAACGTCAGCGATGTTTCCTAGTTGATAGTCGACGGCAAAAAGGAGCGAGGGTAATTTCGTTCGTCTTTGTATACCCTCTCTATAGATTACGGTTTCTAACAATATGAATAGAATTTAAAAGGTGGTTTTATAAATTAAATAGTTGCGCGGAAATTACTAAAGTCAAGCAAATAAAATTTTAGCAAAGGTGAAAAAGTAATTAATATTAAGAATATTTTCCTGAAAAATATGCATTTTCGATTTATCAATTTATTCACGCCTTGCCCGAGTTTTGAAAATTATTATTTTTTTTTTTAATAACTTCACGCTATATCCCGCATATAGCGGGGTAGGCAGAGGGAACCAGAGAACCTAGTGCTAAGACACTTTATCCGCTTTCAACATTTCCGTTCCCCACTTTCCGCCAAATTGAGGCATTGCGTGTTGAGTAGCGGAACTCAACGCCGCGCTTTGCCTTGTTACCAAACCCAAGAGATCACATACAATACAAAAGAAGATTGTACATTTCCTGGAGTGGGAATCGAACCCACAACCTGTCGCGTTTACAGTCGCACGTTTGTGCCTCTGCGCTACGACAGGCGTTGACAGGTTGACAGGTTTTTAAAATTATAATGTTTTATATAAATTTTGGCCATTATAAGAGTTACAGATATAGCTACAACTTTGATTTAATACGTATATAACAAAATTGAATAATATCGTTTCTAAAATACTATATATTGATTTTTTTACTCTTGTGACACAAAAGCGTTCTTTTGACACGCAATGTTTAAAATTTGAATAGAAAATGAAGAACGGAGTGTTTTGACACTGGGCTCTCTCTGCCAATTTACCATGTAGGAAAAAGCATGAAGCTTCAAATACATTCTAGAATTATATACAAATAATTGGATTAAAACATTAGTGTCTGAAAAAATAGCTTAAGCATTTTATAAAGAGAATCTAAACACAAAATCTAGTCTTAAATCGTTGTAATATCCTTTCTCGTTGATATTTTATTTTGTTAATATATTTGAAGGCTTATAATGATGAATGGCATATTGGAGGGTCATCGATCAAAGACCCTTTTAACGCCACTAGCACCAAAAATGATACATCGCGATATAATAACAGCGCTCTAGAAGATTATAAAGAAAATATAATTTAGGGTCAACCTTTGAAGGATTTGGATATTCTATTAGGAGGAATATGTACGAGTACTTATATTACTATTAACGCAGAGGCACAAGCGGCTGTAAACGCGACAGGTTGTGGATTCGATTCCCACTCCAGGACATCTAAAAGTTTAGTATTTTTATTTCCTAGGTTTGGTAACTAGGCAAAGCGCGGCGTTGAGTTCCGCCACTCAGCATACAATGCCTCAACTCGGCAAATCGAAAAGTGGGGAACGGAGTGTCTTAACACTAGGTTATCAGGTTCTCTCTGCATACCCTGAAGCTAAAAAAAAAATACTTATGTATAGAGTCTATGGCGCAGTGGGACAGCGACTAAATGTAATGGCGATTGGTTATGGGCTCGATTCCCACTCATGGACTGATTATATTTAAACTGTTTCCATTTTTCCACTCTGGTAAGATAAATCGCGGCGTTGAGTTCCGCCACTTAATAGGCAATGTTTTTAATTCGGGTGAGTAACGACGAATGGAGTGTCTTGACAATGTTTACTTTGATTACACTGTTATGCAGTATAAAGCGTGAAGTTGTTTTTTTTTAATACACACTTTAAGGTTTTAAATTATTGTTTATTTCTCACTATCTATATCTATTTGATTGCAGTATAGAATGTTCATAATAAATATAAGAGAAGAATATCCTGTACAAGGCTCATTCGTACCACTTGGAGCGTGCGAGATTTATTTTAGATGAGCATGCACTGTTCAAATATATTTTGCTTTAGTGTGTAACTTAATTAATATTATATTTTTATGGCTATATGGCGGAGAGAAGAGAGTTAAGGGACAAGTCTCTATATTCTTTTCTTTGATTTTCTACCAATAAATGCACAGAATTTTGTTTCTAGAGTATTGTTATTCGCAACGAAAAGTTGTGTTTATCTTTCTAGCTTATAATATTACTTTGTACGGTATTATTTTTAAAAATACTAGAGACTAACTCATAAGTGACAAAACTTTTACTAATGTTGGTAATTTTTAGAATGATTTTAAATACATATAATTATATTTACTAGAAGGTAGCTCAGTTGACGCGTATGATACGTGTTACCTTATTTGGTAACATGTATGTCAGTCTATACTAAAGTATATGTGATACATATCGTAGTCTGTCGAACGCCTGTCGTAGCGCAGAGGCACAAGCGTGGACTGTAAACGCGACAGGTTGTGGGTTCGTTTCCCACTCCAGTAAATGGAATTTTTTATTTCCTGGGCTTGGTAACAAGGCAAAGCTCGGCGTTGAGTTCCGCCCCTCAGCACGCAATGCCTCAATCTGGCAGAAAGTGGGGAACGGATTTGTTGAAAGAGTGTCTTAACACTAGGTTCTCAGGTTCCTTCTTCCTACCCTGCTATATGCGGGATACAATGTGAAGTTAAAAGTGAAGTATTTATTTTATTCATTTTGGGTTTTTCTATTGTATTACTATGACAAAATTATTAGCTTCGTGCACTCCTTCTCAAAATAATTGATTTCGAAGTATGCCAAACTCTCACTTACTCTTCCGTTGTTATAATTTTCGTTAAAACAGAAACATACATTCCTTTCACATAATAATATAATGATATTTTCACGAAACTTCTCAACATTTATTCTACATTTTATTCGCGTTTAAATCTTCAAATCTATACTTACGTATTTTTCTTTTTTTTTAACTTCACGCTGTATCCCGCATATAGCGGGGTAGACAGAGGGAACCAGAGAACCTAGTTTAAAGACACTCCATTCTCTTTTAACATTTCCGTTCCCCACTTTCCACCAAATCACATAATTACGGGTTATATATCTAATAGCAGGTATCATTAATTTAGAGAATTATTTAATTGTATACAGAGACAAACACTCAACGACCGTATACAACGAAAATACTAATTAAGGCTCTCCGAAGACCGTTTTACTTAATAAGCGAGTTTTAATTAAAATCAACAAATCAGGATTCCGTATCAATTGCCTGTCTCGAGGAAGGAGGTTTAGAATTGTAAGGAATTTTTTAATGTAGCCAAGTATTTTTAGAGGAGTGTCGTAATGGAATTCGATTTTCATTTTCGTATTTTTTTTACAGTTTCACGCTTTATCTCGCTTTGTAAGTTAGTCAGAGCGAATCTAGTGTACCTGAAGTCGAGGCCTTGCGTGCTAACGGAACTCAACGCCGTTCTTTTCAGCAGTCTTGCCAGAACAGAGAAACAGTAAAAACTTAAATTATAGCATATATATAATGGAATTCAGATTATTATTTTCGTTTTTTTTTCAGTTGCACCTTTTATACCGCTTAGTAAGGTGGGTAGAGAGAATTCAGTGTCAAAACACTCTGTTCGCTGTTTTTCACCGGAATTCCGAAACTCAACGCCACGTATTGCCTTGTCACCAAAGCGAAGAAATGAAAAATTATTTTTCTTTTTTTTTAGCTTCACACTGTATCCCGTATATAGCAGGGTAGGAAGAGGGAACCTGAGAACCTAGCGATAAGGCACTCCCCTCACTAAATATTAGTGAGTGAATCGAACCCACAACCTGTCGCGTTTACAGTCACACGATTGGGCCTCTAGTAAGATAGTTAGCTATATATTTATTTATAAATAAAAAATATATACATATATATTTAGTTACTAGTATTAACAAAGGGAAGATGCTGAAATAAGTTAATTACGTCAATTAATCAAGCGCGTTATCGCTGACGGATGGAGTGGGGTTTGCAGATAGCAGGTAGAGGCGTCTGTCATATTAATTATGCTTTAAATAGCTGTAAATACGTCAACATTTAAGTTATTATTACTTAAATATAGTTGTTATTATGGTGTAGTTGGAGGTGTCTAAGTGGACGTGATTGTTGTAGTTACGATTTCCATTGTAGTTCATAATTTAAATAGAAAAAAGGTGACCCGAACGCTCGTTTATCTTGTTTTTACCATGAAGAAAAAAAGACTTATTACATAAGATACAATGCTCAATAACATCTACATAAATAGAAAGCGGGGCAAACTGGAGGCCTACCGTGTTACTAGGTAATCTAGTCCTATCCCACCTGATACGAGAGATGTACAAAGACTAAATACATTTAAGGCAAGATTTAAATATATTCACGTTTTTTAAAATTCCTTTCTCTTTCTCCGCATTTTCCACATTTTAAACGAAATTAACCTAACTTTGTCATTATATTCAAGCAAAATTTGATAGCACGATCATCAAATTCAGTCAAAATATTGGTACTGCGTCACAATGGCGTCATGATGAATGATTGTTGTAATGAAAAATAACCCAAGCTATCTACAATAAGTACTAACGTTCGGTAAAGTGCTACTCTCCTTAAATATAGGACAGAAGCGAAAACTGTCCAATTAGGTCAATGAGAAAGCTTTTGGTTTCGTCTACTTGTAGTTTTAAGTGACACTGTATCCGTTATTTTAAATTTCAAATACATTTTTAACCAACTTCCAAAGAGGTGGAAATTCTGAATTCGGCTGTATTTTTTATTTATTTATTTATAAGGTCTGCCAACAGAATAGACACACAAGTTAATACATATACAAATTCAAAAAATTACATTGCAAGGTGTTATTCCACTTACAAACAGGCACAACATGCTCCAACTGTATACTTACACATTATTTTACAATTAAAATTAAGTTAAGTAATAAAGATGGACAAAATACAATAATAAAAAAAATAAAAATATTGAAATATATAAAAAAAAACAGCTTTAAAAATAATTGATTTACGATGAAGTGGTAAATCAAAACTAACAAAAATAACAATCAATAAATTTTATTTTTGTTACCGGATATTTTTCTACTAAGTGAGTGAAAAATAAGTTACTGTACTTTTTTACGTGCATCACTGTTAACTTTTTTACGAGAACCAATTTTGATGATTCTATTGTTCAATGAAAATATTATGAAAATATTCAATATTAATACATAGGTCTACATACATAGCTAGTTTTAAGACACTCCGTTTCCCACTTTGCGCCGAATTGAGGCATTGCGTGCCGAGTGGCGGAACTCAACGCTGCGCTTTGCCTTACTACCCAGGAAAAAGAAAATACTAAACTTACAATTAACTGTTAAATATTTAGTATTTTCATTACCTCGCTCTAGTAACAAGGCAAAGCGCAGCGAGTGTGATCACTCTGTACGCAATACCTTAATTCGGCTGAAAGTGGGGAACGGAGATCTTAAGAGAACGGAGTATCTTAACACATAATTTTCATTATTCTCTTTTATATGACAGCAAGTGCTTCTAATGTGGTCTTATTTTAATTCACTTAAGATTGGGCGAGTAGTTTTTGAGTTATTCGTAATAATTATACTTCTAACGCCTGCCGTGGCGCAGAGGCACACGCGTGCGACTGTAAACGCGACAGGTTGTGAGTTCGATTCCCACTCCAGGAAATATAAAATTTAGTATTTTCATTTCTTGGGCTTGGTAACAAGGTGAAGGCGAAAGCGAGGCAAAAGCGCGGCGTTGAGTTCCGCTACTCAACACGCAGTGCCTCAATTCGGTGGAAAGTGGGGAACGGAATTGTTGAAAGAGAATGGAGTGTCTTAACACTAGGTTCTCAGGTTCCCTCTGCCTACCCTGCTATATGCGGGTTACAGCATGAAGTTAAATTTTTTTTGTTTAAATCCTAATTATTTCTAATTTCTTGTTGAAATGTAATGATTGATGTAAATTCAAATTATCCTACGTTTTAGTAGAGTATAATTTATGTGTTAGTATTTACATCATTTAGTTTCCGTTGATGACTTGTAGATTTATACGACCACGGACATAAATGATACTGCCAGAGCTGTTAGCCTTGTTAATTCCAATCTGCATACAATTAGTACCAGGAGAAAGTTATCTATTAGTAACACCTAAAGAGACTACGTCGCCTGGCGTGGCGCAGAGGCACAAGCGGGAGACTGTAAACGCGACAGGTTGTGGGTTCGATTCCCACTCCAGGAAATGTTTCTTTTTGTGGGTTTGGTAACTGGGCATAGCGCGGCGTTGAGTTCCGCCACTCAGCACGCAATGCCTCAATTCGGCGGAAAGTAGGAAACGGAGTGTCTTAACACTAGGTTTCCTCTGCCTACCCTGGTATATGTGGGATACAGCGTGAAGCTATAAAAAAAAGACTCTTAAAACAATTAACAATCTCTAAAATATGGATACCTTCCCGGTAAAAGTTATTTTAGTAACCCAAAACGGATTTCTCTTAGAAACTTACCTTAAGTTCTGATAAAAATAAATAATGAAGATAATAACATAAAAGAAAACTTACCTCAAATAAAATGCACTAAAAATAAAATTATAACGCATGTCGTGGCGCAGAGGCACAAGTGTGCGACTGTAAACGCAACAGGTTGTGGATTCGATTTCCACTCCAGGAAATGTTTCATTTCCTGGGTTTGGTAACTCGGCAAAGCGCGGCGTGGAGTTCCGCAACTAAGCACGCAATGACTCAATCAGGCGGAAAGTGGGGAACGGATTTGTTGAAAGAGAACGGAGTGTCTTAACACTAGGTTCCAAGATTCCCTTTGCCTACCCTGCTATATGCGGGATACAGCGTGAAATTAAAAAAAAATATATAAATAAAATAAAATTGTTACGAATAACTCAAAAACTAATTATCAGATCTTAAATAAATTTAAATGGGACCATATCGGAAACATCATATTTAAAAAAATCATCGAAATCGGTTCACCTATTAAAAACAAGTAATACACATAAAAAAAATAGTGACATTACAAACCTCCCCCTTTTTCGGAAGTAGGTCAAAGAGCATTAATTTTAATATTCAAAGTTATTTATTATACAGTTGATCTAAAATAAACAATATTATAATATAAAGCGTACTGCATTGCGATCTATCGGCTGCATCTAAACTGGCGGGAATAATACATTTGGATGCCCGCACGATTGCTTTTCCAATGAATAAATTCCCAATTGGGTTCAGCTGCTCGAGTCTTCAGCTTTTACACTGAAATGCTACTAGATAATAGCGAAATCTGTATATATATGAAGTCCGTTATAAAGTTTTAGTAATATTTTTGGGGAACTCTTATATAAATATACAATAAAATATTTTCAAGCATATATTGAATAGCTTTTAATAGAAATTATGAAAGCATAAAATTTCTCTATAGGTATTCACCCCTATAGTTATATATTTTTTTATTAATTTAGCTATTACTTTAGTTTTTTCAACTTCACACTTTATCCCACGTAGCTGTGTAAGTAGAAAGAACTTAGTGTAAAGACACTCCGTACTTCGCGTATCAGCGTTTTGCCGTATTATAGCGAAAAATGAAAATACATACTTACATACATACATACACATACATAGCTTCACGCTGTACCGGGCATATAGTAGGATAGGCGGAGGGAACCTAGTATTAAGACACTCCGTTCCCCACTTTCCACCGAATTGAGGCATTGCGTCTTGAGTTGAGTTAAGAAAATATAAATAATCATATCAGAATCATCACATCACTAGCTATTACATAAAACTGAGTACCTTCTCTTTTTTAAGGCGGTTAAAAATACAGACCACGCGTCCTTAATGATAAAAAAAACCTATACAAATTTTTGAAATATTTTTTCTTTTTTCATACAATTTAGAGATATACCACTTGCTCACAAAACCTCCACATATTTAATATTATCGCGAAAACGACGTGATATAAAGGTAGGTATCGTACGCGTACGTAATTGCTCACTGCCTTGGATTAATCCATCAAATAAGCAATCCATTATTTTGACAGTTCTTAATATAACACGTCTAAACTTACTGCCTGTAGGCTTAGTTGGTAATGACTGCGATTATAGGTTCGAAGCTCGCTTAGAATAAATATTTGTAGGATTAGCATTAGAATTTTATATAACCTTTCGAACTCTTTAAAAAAAACTATGCAGAAGGAGTACTAAATTTGACATAGTTATAGAGGTATGTAAATTAATAGAGGCAAAGAATTACAAAACATTTTTTTTTTATCATTACGTTTGGTATATATCAGCTTCACGCTTTATCTTGTATATCATTGTAGACAAAGAGATCCTAATGTTAAGATACTCCGTTGCCCACTAAAAACATTTTAAAATAATAATAGCCACTAGGAAGAAAGAAAATATAAATTATTTCTATTTCTTCACTCTGGTAAGACAATACGCGGCACTGAGTTGCGCTAACGCTAACTAGAGAACGGACTGTCTTAACACAAAGTTTAATAATTATTATTAACGAAAGCATATTTTGCATTTTTCCAAAACAATCTGCAACGCTAGAAAATATTCCAATGTTATTACCGTCGCTTAGGGCCGTAAAGGGCGGTATATAATGCTTATCTCGGCTTTAATTGCCCTTTTGCCACTTTATTGTCATTCCCCTGTATGCTTGTATCTCGTTTTGTTACTTTATCGTCATTCCCTCGTGCACTTTTCTCGCTTATTCCGTTTAATAGTATCGTCTGGATATTTAAGCGCTTTTTCCGTTTTTCACCTTTGCCTGTACATGAACTATCAATAATTATCGTATACAAGGGTAGGCAGTAACTTGTGTTTAGATACTCTGTTCTTCATTTTCCGCCCAAAATCTCTACGCGGCGGAACTCAACACCGCTTTTCGTCTTATCACCACAGAAAATTGAAATATTTTTATTAGTTTTCTCCGAGAGAGAATCGAACCCACAACTAATCGTGTTCACTTTCAGAGCCTGTCCCACTGCGCCATTATGACCTCTACGTTATCTTTCCCTATTCCATAGTATATTAACGAAAGCTAGAACTAAAAAAATACGTTAAGTCTATAAGTTGCTTTTTATACTCCATCTGGATAACGTTCAGTACAAGCTTTCGAGCTTCGTTCGTAGACTACTAACGATTGATTGATGGTTATGTGGTGTCTAAAACATTTCTAAGATTCTTTTCTAAATAGGCAATAGAAAAACCCTACTAAGTCTGTCGTAGCGCAGAGGTACAAGCGTGTTTGATTCCCACAGCGGAAATTGTAAAAGCTTAGTAATCTCATTTCCCGGGTTTGGTTCCCCGGTATCCCACATATAGCAGGGTAGGCAGAGGGAACCTGAGAACCTAGTGTTAAGATACTCCTTTCCCCACTTTCCATTGAGTTGAGGCGTGCTGAGTGGTTGAACTCAACGCCGCGCTTTGCCTAGTTACCAAATTCAGGAATTGAAACATTTCCTGAAATGGGAATCGATGACAACCTGTCGCGTTTACAGTCGCACGATTGTGCCTCTGCGGCACGACAGGCGTTAGTATAAGTTGGGGAACATACATTCGTACTCGACGCTTTATTTCGCATAGCAAGGTAGTTAGAGAACTGAGTGTCCGCTTTATGTATATTATCACGTGACACGTATTAACACGTGAAGCAAAAACTTTGTATGTGTGAAAATAAAAAAAATATTAAATAATTTGTATACTATATTGGTTTCCTATAGAAATGAATAAATTTAACAAAAACCTAACTTAAGTATAATTTCAAGCCACAGGTTTCAATACAATTATTTAACAAGTACTTTTATTCTGAACATAGATTCAGCTTCATTTGGCAGAGTGCCTGCTTTCATGTGGTGCTTTCCGCACGGCTGTCGAGTGATGGATGACTAGCGACTAATCTCTCCTAGCACTTATATACTGGAGATACGGATAAAGTGCTTATATAAGGATATATTCCCTAGAATATAATTATGATTTTAACAAGGAAACCTATTTTAAATAAAATGCATTAAAATGTAAAATTATTGCGAATATCTCAAAAATTGTTTGTCAAATTTTCATTAAATTTGAATGGGATCACATCAAAAACAGAAGACGATGAAGTGATTATATATTATATAAAAAGATTCATGAAAATTGGTTAACCCATTAAAAAAATATGCGGTACCATAAAAAAAATGTTTTTGTTCTCGGTAAAAAAATGTTTTGAAAACACAAAAAAAAAGAGTTCATGTACTATATTGGCTTCCTATATTGTCCACGAACTCTTATTTCTAAGGATTATCTTTATTAGCTTTTATAAGGATGTATAGGAATAATTTAGAAAGGGTAGGTATCAGAGGCGAGGTGTCCATATGACACTGTTTGAAGGCTAAAAAAGATCCAAAACTTTACGTCATATAGCGGCTTACCTAAATATATCGGCTTCTTTAAAAATATACCGGCTCCCTTAAATATGTACCGGCTTTCAAAGCACTCCTTTTGCCGCTTTCTGCCCGAATTCGAAAATTCGCATACTAATCGCAAAGTTCAAGGCCGTGTTTTGTAAGAGCGGAGAAATGGAAATAATTTAAATATAATCCCCCGAGCAGGAATAGAACCCACAACCAATAGCGTTCGCAGATTCTATCCCAATGCGCCACAAAAGCCTGAAATTCCTTAAAGTATTCCTAACTAAATAAGATTAATTTAATTTTCACACAAAACACTTGTCGTGTTCGTATTTCTGTGGAAATTAGCTAAGTTTTTAACGAAGTTAAACTTAGCGGAATTATTAACGCAGTTAAACACCGGCTCTTTTGTGTTTGCAAGTGAAAATATTTCTTTATAGACGTTAAAAGTATGGAATTGAAATAGAATATTAATTATGTGAATATAATTAATATATAACGCCTGGTTCAAGCGTGCAACTACGACAGGTTATGGGTTCGATTCCCACTCCAGGAAACGTAAAAGTTTAGTATGGAAAGTGGGGAACGGAAATCTTAAGAGAACGGAGTGTCTTAACACTATGTTCTAACATTTCCTCTACCTACCCTGCTATGTGCGGGATACAGCATGAAGCTAAAAAAGAAATTTTAAGTCTGTTAATAAAATAAAATTAATTACATACAAGTACTTCCACACATTTTATAAGTAATCTAAGAAGAATATAGGAGTTCCATTAGAAGATGTCCATCACTGTCTAGCGCCGACGTATTGACATATTGGTCGAAAGCTAAAGGTAATTTCTGCTTTGATTGGATACTTTCAGTAAATTGAAATGGCGAAGATATTGAGCCTTTTGAGATTCATTTATAAATTGCTATGAAGAGAACTTTATTAAATATTTATATATTTTAGCTTTTTCTCGTGTATTAGGGTATTCAGAGAGAACCTAGTGTTAATACACTTCGTAACCAATTTCTGCTACCAGAGCGACGGATTTTTTTTTAATTTCACGCTGTATCCCGCATATAGCAGAGTAGGCAGAGGGAACCAGAGAACCTAATGTTAAGACACTCCATTCTCTTTCAACAATTCCGTTCTTTCCGCCGAATTGAGGCATTGCGGGTTGAGAAGCGGAAGTCAACGCCGCGCTTTGCCTTGTTACCAAACCCAAGAAATGAAAATGCGAAATTTTACATTTCCTGGAGTGGGAATCGAACTCACAACCTGTCGCGTTTACAGTCGCACGCTTGTGCCTCTGCACCACGACAGGCGTTACGGAATGAAAATAGTAAATATTATTCAATATTTTCATTTCCTGGCGTGGGAATCGAATCTACAATCTGCCGCGTTTACAGTCACGCTTGTGCGTCTGCGCAACGACAATCCCCATTTTATATAATAAATTAAATATAAAAATGTATAATAACTTACACTAATTAAATGAACTGTACAAGACAAACTATAAACAAACTTATAAAACAGATGAACATCGTAAAACTTGTTAGACGTGTAGAAGTTTTATGTCAATGTATTTCTTAATTAAAATAATTTAATATTGTTATTTTTCACTAGATCTATATATAAATACGTGAAGCAAGAAATTTGTACCTATTTGTACGAAAATTATGCGGACGGAGGAACATGAAACTTGGCACACTTATAGTTTATATAGCGAAGAAGTGCAGAATGATAATATCTTTTAAAAATAATGCATAAAATGTATACTAAATTAATAAAATAAATGTTACACACACTAAAATGTGTTTGGCATCATACATGAAATATATATTGCTAAAGACATCGCGTTGTTAACGCGTCATTGGGGACACTAGTAACTATAAAGCGTGGAACCAATAAACAATTTCAGCGTTAAGTTACGCTACTAATACAATTTCACTAAAATGATATAAAAAGTGAAAACGGATTATGCTAATACTTTTTCCTCCTATATTCGGGTGATGCATAAAATAACATTTTTTTGCAGTTTCTTAGAGATATTTGAAAACATGATATACTTTTTTGCAAGTATGTTCATTATTTGTATAGTAATAATAATTGCTATATTATAGGAAAAGGCGTAATATGATATTGTGAGTAAATTATTTGTAAACAAATTATTTTAAAAAATAAACTTAAAGGTATCCCTTATATATTTACATTTTCTCCTTTCCTTTCCCGCATACCAAAATAATAGAGAACCCATGTTGAGATACTCCGTTGTCTACTTTCCGCTTGACTTCGATCAAATGTGCGTTGATTGGCGGAACTCAACGCCGTGCTTTCTCATACTAAAAGGGGGAAATGAAAATAATTTTAACATAATCATAGCCCCGAGCGAGAATCGAACCCGCAACTAAACGTGTTCGAAGACCGACGTCCCACTGCCTCTAAGCTACGTTATCTAATTAACCTTTTCTTCTATACTTAGAGGTAAATCCAGGCACTTTAGTTAGTGTAACAAAATATAAATCCTTACATTAGCAGCCAACTGGGATACACGTTAAATTCACTGAGTAGCCGTGTAGTGGAAGCTTGACGTATATTAAATAATTTAATGGTTCTGTATGTATTAAAAAAATATTAGTCGGATATTATCGGAATACGCTATTGTTTTTTTTTCTTTTTTTATGAAAAGGACAAGACAAACGAGCGTTCGGGTCACCTGATGGTAAGTGATCCCCGCCGCCCACGGCTTCGTGTAACACCAGAGGAGCTACAGGGGTGTTGCCGGCCTTTGAGGTGGGAGTAGGCGGGTTTTTTGAAGGTACCCATTTCGTATTGACCTGGAAACGCTGCCGCAGGTAGGCCATTCTACAGTTGAGTGGCACGTGGAAGGAAATTCCTACGAAACCGCACAGTACTGGAATGCCACATATCCAGATGGTGTGGATGATATTTAAGTTTGTGACGTACTGTGCGGTTAGAAAATCCTGCGGCAGGAATCAGATAAATTGTATACTGCCAACCAATAACCAATATGTTACAAAAAGTAAAGAGCCGAGTCACTAAATAACTGAAATAAAGATAAAAATATATATACAGACCTACCAACGCTATACGGTACCCAGTCTCATCGGCGAGTTTATTTGCCCCGCTACTTAAAGAGCGCTGTCTAGCGGAAAACTGTGCGCTTACCCGACGTTATTAAAAACATTTCACTCCTGATTTTATATTTACCTTCGTATTTTTGCCTTCTCGTTTAAAGGCGTTTTTTACATAAAGCCCGGTGGCTGGTGCCTGCAAAATGTGGCCTTAAAAATGTTTTAAATAGATATTTTTTGTGATTAGCTAGCTATGGTTTGAGTGTCGTTCGTGTATTATTTATTAATGTTAGTCTGGTTTTTTAGTAGTTTAAGAGTTATGTCGTAATATTTCTATTCAACGACATACAGTTTGTAAATATACTCCGTTATCCTTTTTTCGGTCGAAATTGAGATATTGTTGAGTGGCGGAACTTAACGCCGCGTTTTATCCTATCAGGATAGGGTAATGAAAATTAATGTTAATATAATTTACGCTGTATCCCGCATATAGCAGGGTAGGCAGAGGGAAAAAGTAAGTAAAAACGTTGGCATATTTAGGTATAACAAGTGGGACGACATGAGAGCGTCTCCTTTAAGTAACGTAAGAACCCTTTGCTTAGTGGTTTGTCTTAAATAAGCTTAGCTTCATGTAATATATTAGGTAATTTTTTTCTTAGTTATTGATATGCAGTTTGTTTGTTATTTATATTTCTAACCGATCTCGAAAAACGGAGACGGAACAGAAAGTAGGGAATGAAAATCTTTAGAGAACGAAATAACTTAACACTAGACTCTCAAGTTTCTTCTGCCTACCTTACTATGTGCGGGATACAGCGTGAAGCTAAAAGAAGAAAAGGTTCCTAATTTGGCTATATTTTTTGATGTGAATTAATCTTTTTACTGGGTGAACCGTTTAATCTTAGTTAAGACCTGATGAGTAGTTTTTGAATTATTTGTAATAATTTTACTTTTAAGAGCATTATTTTAGAATGTGGTTTTCTTTTATGTTATTTTTTTAATTTTTTTTAGCTTCACGCTGTATCCCGCATATAACAGGGTAGGCAGAGGGAACCTAAGAACCAAGTGTTAAGACACTCCGTTCCCCACATTCCGCCGAATTGAGGCATTGCGTGCAGAGTGGCGGAACTCAACGCCGCGCTTTGCCTTATTACAAAACTCAGGAAATAAAATTACTAAACTTTTATAATAATTCATTAGCTTTATTGTAAAATAATCCTAATGTCTATTAATATTTTAAAAATGCAAACCTACATATCCACTTATTCACGCCTGGAACAAAAATATAATATAAACAAAATATACGAAATAATGGAACAAGTATATAAATCAATTCAAACAATTCACTCAAGGAACGAACAGCAAAATAATTTCGCTAATTTAATCTTCATGAAAAGGACTTATAAAAGAGACTCAAGAACAAAGCTCTGTACTGTATTAGACAATTTACATAATTTTATGCGAATGTTAGTCTTGGAATAATATAGTAAAAATGTTTTGGATATAAATGCTTCTTTATTTTTACGTATATACATAAATACAGCTTCACGCTGTATCACGCATGTAGCAGGGTAGCCAGAGGGAACCTAGTGTTAAGACACTCCGTTCCCCGCTTTCCGCCGAATTGAGGCATTGCGTGCTGAGTGGCGGAATTCAACACCGCGCTTTGCCTTGTTACCAAACCAAGGAAATGAAAAATTACATTTCCTGGAGTGAGAATCGAATCCACAACCTATCGCGTTTACAGTCGTACGCTTGCTGCGCCACGACAGGCGCTCTTTATTTTTCTCCCCTACTAATGTGGGTACCGAAATCTTAATGGGACGGAGTGTCATAACACTAGGTTCTCAGGTTCCTTCTACCTACCCTACTATGTGCGAGATACATTCAAGTAAAAAAACTAATATTTATTTAAATTTCTTTTATATATTTTTGTGAGGAAATGTCAATTTAAATGTGGATCGTAGTTAATAGATAATATATTATTTATATGCTATATACCACATTTTGTAAATTATATCTTTTTAAATCTTTGGACTTCTTTGTTATTAAGTTCTTGTCCACGTATCTATGAGTGCGTAAAGAACATTCATATTTCGATGTTGCATTATAGTTTTTATTTTTTAACTTCACGCTGTATCCCGCATATAGCAGGGAACCAGATAACCTAGTGTTAAGATACTCCATTCTCTTTCAACAATTCCGTTCCACTTTCCGCCGAATTGAGGCATTGCGTGTTGAGTGGCGGAACTCAACGCCGCGCTTTGCCTTGTTACCAAACCCAAGAAATGAAAATACTAAATTTTACATTTCCTGGAGTGGGAATCGAACCCACAATCTGTCGCTTTTACAGTCGCACGCTTGTGCCTCTGCGCCACGACAGGCGTTTCATACATTACGTACAGCCGAAACTTATAAACGAAGAAATCTGAAATTTGGGACATTTAGGCATGTAGGAGTAAGGATTTTCCGAAATTTCTACAGAAACAGGAAAAACTGCATATAACGTATAATAGTAAAACAAAATGGAAATAAAAATAGTATAGAAAAGGGTCATAAAGTTCACGCAAACAATTTTATGAACCACAAACTTCCAAATGAGCAAGAATCAAACTTCAACTGCGCCACGATAGTGTTAAAAACGACTATGCAAAAGGTATACATATATTGCAATATTTGAAAGTAAACAAGGTTGTTGTTGTCATAATAAAACCATCACGTATAGCAGATTCGATTTCTGCGTGCGAATGTTTATATTTGCTTTTCTTCATGTTTTATTCAAATCACAAATGTTGTTATAGTGCATGTACCTGTACATTAACGCCTGTCGTGGCGCAGAGGCACACGCGTGCGACTGTAAATGCGACAGGTAGTGAGTTCGATTCCCACTCCAGGAAGTGGATTTTTTCAATTCCTGGGTTTGGTAACAAAGCAAAAGCGTTGAGTTCCGCCACTCAGCACGCAATGCTTAAATTAGGCTGAAAGTGGGGAACAGAGTGTCTTAACACTAGGTTCTCTCTGACTACCCTGCTATATGCGGGATACAGCGTGAAGCTATGTAAGTATGTGTGTATTTATTTACTGGGAAGCTTACGCGATACATAGGGTTGGCAGAGGGAACATGAGAACGTAGAGACACTACGTTTGGTGAGTGGCGGAACTCAACGCCGCGCTTCACCTTGTTACCAGAGCAGGGAAATGAAAATACTAAATATTTTTCCTCTTTTTTTGAAATCGGTCAAATAATATTTAAAGCAATCTGTGCATTAACAGTGGCCAGTATAGCAAATCTAATTCAGAGCGACGCACCATAAATCTACTTGTACGGCAAGACGGAAAACCGTCCGTAATAAATCTAGCCGGACATGGAATATTCATGAGGGTGCCCCGTATTAGAGGGAAACTACTGTGTGCATATGTTAGTTTTAGTTTTTATTTATATATGTATTTATTTATGTATTCTATTGGAAATATTATCATTATATGCTTGTCGTGGCCCAGAGGCTCAAGCGTGCAACTGTAAACGTGACAGGTTGTGGGTTCCATATCCATTCGAGGAAATGAAACAAATATTAAATAATATTTAATATTTTTATTTCCTCGCTCTGGTAAGAAGGCAAAGCGCATTGAGTTCCGCCACTCAGAACTCAATGCGCTAATTCGGCGCAAAGTGGGGAACGGAAATGTTAAAAGAGAACGAAGTGTCTTAACACTAGGTTCTGTGGTTCCCTCTGCCTACCTTGCTATGTGTAGGATACAGCGTGAAGATTTTAAAAGCCATTAATACGTGTTTTCTCTTATCAGAGACGAAAAGCGCGGCGTTAAGTTCCATCTCTTCTTCATTACATGCGATGTCTGTGTGTGGGTTTGTAAATGTAGGGGTATAATTTGGATTTGTTTTTTATGAAATGATCGATGAGTATAAAAATTGGCACTTATGCAGTATACATGTAGAAGTGTGGATAACAAATATTTTTTTAGAATAGCAGTTTCACGCTTTATCTTGCATATCTTGGTGGTCAGAATATCTAAAAAACATTAAAATAATAAAATATATATTACTCATACTACCATCTGCTTTCTACCACTTTTGTATAAAATAGTAACTAATTTAGGTAATTGTGAAATGGATGGTCGGAAAAACTTTTTCGTGCTAATTTCTCTAATGAAATGAGTGCTTCATTAGAGAAATATACAGGAAAAAGTTATAAAAAAAATCAGAAGGTATAATCATATAATGGTTAACTTAATTCCATTCTTTAGTGTATTTGACTGGAAAATATTCTTAACTTTAGTATTTACTCAAGAAGGTATCGAACCTACTACTGTAAAAATATACATTCAGACTGTCCAACTGCGTCACTTGTATGAATATATAAAAATAATCTTTAAAAAAATATAAATGCATGAGAATATGTTAAGGTGGATGGATGTTTGTTTCTCTTTCATACAAAAACTACTAAAAAAGATCAAAAAAAAACTTTGCAGTGATATTTTAGTGATATATTTAGTGATATATATAATAAATAATAAATAATAAAGAATTGAAAACCATTGTCGAAAATAAAAAAAAAAAAAAAAATAGTCCCGCTGAGTTTCTTGCGCCGGTTCTTCTCAGGTCTGAGGCATTAAATTTAGTAAACCGGTGGTAAATTATTTGACGTTCAAAAAATGAAGCTTGTAACTTCTTATTTTGAATAAAATTATTTGACTTTGACTTTGACTTTGATTATAAATGAAAATAACTTTGAAATGAAATGAAAATAATTTAGCCATAATATAACAAGTATTTGTTTTCCCTTTCCCCAGATGTGGTGGTCGCCACTACATTGTCTCCTAGTCCTTCTATCTGTACCCTCTAGGCCGGAAACGTATTTATAACTTCTTGGTGGTATAGATGTGCTATGGACGAAGGTAACCACTTACCATCAATTGTGTTTGTGCTCGTTTGTCGCCTATGATTAATAAAAAATTATATGTCTACTGGTTACTAGATAAAAACTAAATTTACCAATGGTCTATATATCACGAAGTATATATTAAAGTAAATTACCAATTAAACTAAAAATATCTTCAACTTATTCCATACAGTTGCTACAGAAGGTATGAAATCAAATGAAACATAAAACATTCATACGAATACGCAACTACGCACACACGTTTGAATTTATATCTAACCAAGACCTTATAAATCCAGCTCACTGGAGCTCTAATGCAATAAAATACTGGAAATGTTATCACTTACTGTTACTAAACAGTAAAAAAATTCAATTCAGTTCTTTTATTTATGGCCCTTCGAACGTACCAGTTGAGTATAAATCACTTCACCAATGTCATGTTGTATGGAGAACACACGAAGGAGCATTTATAAAAAAAACAGTAAGTAACTGGAAAGTAATTAAGGTCGTCACTTCACGCCGTAACCCGCATATGCTATATGCGGGTTACAGCGTGAAGTTAAAAAAAAAAATATGCAGTTATATATAATAGTTGGTAAAAGGTATGAACCATGTGTCCGTAGTAAAAGAAATAAAAACTTGAAAATAATCTAAGGCACTTAAGTGTATTATTCTAGAAATCCTCTTTCAAAAAAAAATATATCAGGAAAAATATAGTGGAAGAACGTCTGATTGTAAAAGACGATTGATTGTGGATTCGAATTCCACACGGAAGAATAATTGTATATAAATTATTATCATTACCTTACCCTGGTGAGACAAAGCGTAACATTGTTTCTGTCACTCAACACGCAAAGTTTAGACTCGTACAGAAAGCGTAAAACGGAGTGTCTTAACTTTATATTCTCCCTGACTACACTATTATATAAGGAAAAGAGTGAACCTTAATAAAAATATTATACTAATGACACTTTCAGAATACAAAATCCTTGTTAAAATAACAACGATAACTCTTCCAGATGTTCGATATTTTCCGCCACGACACGCATATCGAGCTCAATGAATACCGTCGCGATTCACGTCGTATAATATAGTATGGAGATATTTTTATTATTGACGTTTATGCTTTATCTGCGTTTAAATGTTCTACTTTGTTAACTTTGATATATTGTTCAATCATTTTATAATAAGAGAAAGTATATTCTGTCTTATTACAACGACTGTAAACGTGACAGGTTGTGGGTTCGATTCCCACTCCAGGAAATGTAAAAGTTTAGTATTTTCATTTCCTGGGTTTGGTGACAAGGGAAAGCGCGGTTTTAAGCTCCGCCACCAGCACGCAATGCCTCAATTTGGTGAAAAGTGGGGAACGGAGAGTCTTAACACTACGTTCTCAGGTTCCCTCTGCCCACCCTGCTATATGCGGTATACAGCGTGAAGCTAAAAAAAAATATATGACGAATGGGAATCGAACCCATTACTCATAATGTTTACTGACCATGGCTTCACTACGGTTTACTTTAAACGGTAACATACCTTAGGGATGCGAGGGCTGGACGAGCATAAATCATACGACGCCCTGAGAATTACTGAAACTAAAATTGTTTTTATTGCCTCAACTTTATATGGTAATGTCTTTTTAGATGAGAAACGTTTTCGCTGCGTTAGTTATTTTGTTTGTGTATTTATTTTGAATGTAAATTTTTAATAGAAGTCAATTTTTGGCGCGTTATTGATATGATAGTATGTGTTTTTTTAGCCTCACGCTGTATCCCGCATATAGCAGCATAGCAGGGTAGGCAAAGGGAACCTAGTGTTAAGACACTTCGTTCCCCACTTACCGCAAAATTAAGGCTTATTACCACATCCAGGAAATGAAAACTTCCATTTCCTGGAGTAGGAATCGAACCTACAACAATATTTTTAATGTTAAACAATTAAGGGATAAGATGTGAAATGTTGATAATAAAAAATCTTCTTAAATTGTACTGTTATTAATAAATTGAATACAATTTCAAAAACTAATAATTAAGATTTTAACAATAAAAGAAAGCAGACTTCAAATAAAATGCAACTAAAAAGTACCATTCTTACGAATAATTCACAAACTACGCGTCAGAATTTGACTAAATTTAAATGACACTATGTCAAAAGTGCTAGCTATCATATAAAAAATATATAAAATTATTTCACCCAGCAAAATGTTACGCAGTAGCACACATAAGGTAAAAATACAGTGGTATTGAGAACCTCCTACTTTTTTAAGTCAGTTAAAAACTTTTATGGGTTTTACATACATAGCTTCACGCTGTATCCCGCATACAACAGGGTAGGCAGAGGGAACCTAGTGTTAAGACACTCCGTTCCCCACTTTTCGCCAATGGGTGTTATTATTGTATATAACCAGACACTTATCTTTATATTATTGACTAATTAAAAAAGTTATGCGGTAACACATATAAAAAATACAGTCAAATTGAAAACTTCCTCTTTTTATAGAAATTGGTAAAAATAAACAAAATGTAGTTTATATTTTATAGTAACTATTTTTTTTTAAGCAAACAATAAATCAAGAACAAATTTAAAAATGTAAAAGACAGATAAAAATAAAACGAAAAAAGACAATACTATGTGAATGCCAGGGCAGATTCGTTCCGTACAACGATAGAATGTTGTTGCAATCTGTGCAACTGACTTGTGAAATACCATTAATACTGAAATTACTTACAGTTGTCTAAGTCTTGGAAAATCTGTATCTGTGAATGGAACGCTTGTACGATATTGGTTTTTCGAAGCTTAAAACTATATAGATATCAGTTCTTAATCTATATATAAATACGTGAAGCAAAAACTTTGTACACCTTTTTACGAAAATTACGCGGACGGAGGAGCATGAAATTTGGAACAAATAGTTTATGTAGAGAATGAGTGCAGAATGCTAATATTTTTTTAAAATGATGCATAAAAAGTATAATAAATTAATAAAATAAATGTTACACACACTACCATGATTTGACATGCATGTTTATACAAAGTGACATATACATACATTGCTAAAGACAACGCGTTGTTAACGCGTCAACGGGGACACTACTAAATAAATGTAGTCAGAGAGAACTGAGTGTCATAACACTCCGTTATTCTCTTTACATATGAATATCAAATATTGCGTGCTAAGTGGCGGAACTCAACGCCGCGCTTTAAATTAGAATATATTGTTATAAGAATTCTTTAAGTACCTATTCAAAATGTTATGTTCATTAAAAAATTGATCAAAATGGGGTAATTTATTTATTGTTAAATGGAACTTAGTAGGATTCGAGAAAATGTTATGAACATAACAGGATTCGAATCCACGTTAAAAAAAATATTCGCGTTCCAAGAATACAAAGAAAAATAATTCTAACATGTTTTATCAGCAACCTTACTGACATTAACTTTATTGATTTGATTCTTAAATTTAATTATTATATATTTTTGTGAAACTATAAAACATCACTGTTTTCACGAATTAACAATGTATCTGTTCTTCAATTAACTTCTTCGTTACGCAGTAGGACAGTATCTAACTGTACACGCAATGATTTAGGTTCGATTCTCAGAAGTAAGAAATAAATTAAAATTATTTTTCTTTTTCCATTATGGCAAAACAAAACGCAGCGTTAAGTTACGAAACCCAACACGCATAATGTCTAAATAAAAAATGCCGCATAACCGTGGCTCGTTTGAATATTCTCACAAAAACTTGTCCGAACTAGCACCATAATTCAAAAGCAGCCAGCAGTCTCCTAAATCAGCTGCTAACACTAAATAAATATACTTGGTAATAAATCTACGTTAAAAATTACCAACACTACCGTAGAGGAAAATGTCTTTATGAAAGATTAAGTTGTTTAACTTTAAGTTTATATAGGAAAAGTGTGATTTTTGTAATATGAGACCATTGTGGTGCTGTGGTACAGGATGGTCGTGGATTCGGTTCTCATTCTCTCTGTTTTTATTTTTTTTAGCTTCACGGTGTATCCCGTATATAGCAGGGTAGGCAGAGGGAACCTGAGAACCTAGTGTTAAGACACGCCGTTCTCAAAAGATTTCGTTTCCCCATTTTCCGCCGAATTGAGGCATTGCGTGCTGAGTGGCAGAACTCAACGCCGCGTTTTTCCCTTGACATGATATAACTATTATAAATATAATATTTTCATTTCCGTGAGAGCGTGAGAATCGAACCCACAATCTGGCGCTTTTGCAACGCAACCTCTGGGCCTCAACTTTTTAAATTATTCATGTGTATTTATTGAAATTTATGTACATAAAATATAATTTCTTTTAATCAGCGCAAGAAATAAGTTAGGAAGCCGTTTCTGAAGCTTAATTGCATTAAAATTTCACTCGGCTACAACCGCGACTCCCAGGGGACTACTACACAACGTGTTTTACTGAACTAACGGTAATTATTGGCTAAATATTATGTAAATTGTATGTGTTTTCTACTAATAAAGTAGGAAGAAGAATTTAATTTTAGTTTTTAAGTGATGTTCAAAAAAGAAAGTTCTCAATTCGTCTGCAATCAATTTTTTTATGTGTGTTGCATAATTTCTTACTGGGTGAACCAATTTTGATGATTCTTTTGTTTAACTTACAGCTAGTGCTTCTAATGTGGTCCTATTTAAATTTAGTTAAGATTTGAGGAATAACTTTTTAGTTATTCGGAAGAATTGCACTTTCGAAAGATCGATGATGTCGGTTTAATTTTTATGTCCAAATTTTTATTATACATTCTTAATATATTTTAAATTCTTTAGTTTTCTTATGCATTTGTATTGCAATGCTAATGTAGCATTGCAATACCACAACCAACACGCAATGTATCCAAAAAGTGAAAGAACAGAGTGCCTCAACACAAAAATAAATTCCCAATTTTATTTATGAAAAAGAAACTTCAACAATTTAAAGTTAAGATTAAGAACGTATTATTGAAAAAAGTATATTATTCTGTCCAAGAATACTATCATCATATATATGTGGAATTAAATACTGTTGACGCTCACCCGGGAGGCTCATCATAGTTGTATATTTATTGTAAAAAAAATATTTTAAAAAGAGCAACTGTTGAGTTTCTTGCCGGCGCTTCTCAGCAAAACTGCCTTCTGAGCCGGTGGTAGCTTCTGTTAGGACTGACACGACTGACACCTTTGTAAATTGACGATTCGAAAGTGCTTGTAATAGCCTACTTGAATAAAGAATATTTTGATTTTTTTTATTTTTTTTTGTCAAATCAATCAAATCAAATTGATCAAATCACAATTTGTAACGTAATTAGTATGTCAATAGTATGTATATATATTATAGTGTACTATTATATAGTAATAAATAAAGGGTGCCAGAAAACCGTCGCTTGTCATAAACAAGCCATAAAATAAACTCAAAAAGTTCCCAAAAAAAAAAAACAAATTTAATCTAGAACTTTCCACGAGAGATTATCATTAAACGTTTTTCTCCCGATATTAAAATAGCCTTCATCCATAACGATTTTGCATTGATTACTTTTTGTAAGCCTTATTACAATATATCGATTGATTTCTTAATTTTCTATCCATTGAAGCTTTCTTTGGGTGAATAATGAAAAACAACAATGTATTACTAACAATGTATTTTAAGCAATAATTTCTTGTATAAAATCATTCAATCGTAGTGAATCTCTAGGCCGATTAACTTAATAGCTCTTTTACTATATTTCTTTAAGTGGTGTGTAAAATTTTCTTTCTCGAACATTCTATATTTGCTTTCATTTTGACATTTGCTAAATGTTATTGGCTTAAAATTAACGCCTGTAACGCTCGTCGTGGCGCAGAAGCACAAACGTGCGACTGTAAAAACAACAGGTTGTGGGTTCGATCCCACTCTCAATAAAAATAATTTAAATATATCATTCCTTTTAATGGTTCCTGCTTTTACACGCGTTGGGGATTGCCAGAGGAGAACCTTGTATCAGGACACTCCGTTCTCGTGTTGCGTGTTAGTAAAATTCAGCACCTTACTCTTTCCAGAGCGGGGGAACTGAAATAATTTAAAATAAATATATTATTGGCGGAGTGGAATCGAACCCTCAACCAATCGCGCTTACAGGCAGACGACGTCCCATTTTTTTTTTTTTTTTTTTTTTATTGATAACGGACGGCAAACGAGCAGAAGGACCACCTGATGGTAAGTGGTTACCTTCGCCCATAGACATCTACAACACCAGAGATGTTGTAGATGCGTTGCCAACCTAGAGGATACTGATGGAAGGGGGGACAATGTAGTAGTCCACTATCAGAACCATCACATTTTGGGGAAAGGATGGGTGGGAAAGGGAAAAATCTGGCTTACATGCCATCGAACCGGAACACATCATTAGATATTTGGCGGTTCGTCTTTGACATGATAGTGGTCGCGAGCCAGTCGGAGGACTAACCTCCTACCACCTAACAAATACCATTGCGCTACGATTGAAAATAATGACCATTATTTAAAGTCTAACCACAAAAAGATTTTTAATTAAACGGAAAACTTCAATGTTATTAGTGAAAATTGTATGTTCCAGCTGAAATTTCGATTTCAGTGCTTATTTGATTGGATAGAGAACCATGTTACCAAACTATTTACATACTACATAGTTGTAATTTGACTCAGTATTCATTTAGTGCACTAGAATTATATAGGTTAACCTGGTTCACTATTTCTATACTAAAGTTGTTATTGATTCGTAGAAACGAAAGATTTGTTTATGGTTAGGTAGAGAAAGGAGCTCGGATAGTGGAGGCGAGTGTTAATGTATCCACTCCACGCTGTATCCCGCATATAGCAGGGTAGGCAGAGGGAATCCGGGAACTCCGTTCTAAGTGAGGAACGGAATTGTTGAAAGAGAACGTGTTAATGTATTTTAAAGGGGGTCCTTAAGCCTGCACTTGGGTTGCAACTTCTAGGCGATGCTACTAGCTATTTTCTCTGCAATGTGGTGGGCACTTGCTCGATGAGTCCGTAGATTGGTAAAAAGTTTCATCTCATATATTTTTTTGCTTGGTTATGTTTTTTTATGTTTACGCAGATTCTACCTTTTTGTTTAGGCAAAGAATGAATGTCGTAAATTATTTGTTCTCATTTAACAATAAGATTTTCTTTTTCAGAAACTAATAGAAATTTCAATCTGTCATTCGTTCAAACGCTCTAACCAATTATAGATAGTTAAGCTAGTCTTTAGTCTTTCGTTGCGTAGGAAAGATAAAGTACACGACTGTAACGTGCTATAGCAAGAAGTATGTGTATCTTGTTATACATTTTTAAGCTCACTTTTATTCCGCTCAGTGTATACGGATTTTCGTTTCAAAAATATTATCTTGTTTCTCAAGTATAGACGTGTGAAATTTAAAACCGTTGTATCTAGATATATTTTAGAAAATAAAAAAAAGACATCTCAAAGTAGAAGATAAACACAAAACTTAGCTTTCTTTATTATAATTGTTAAATCCCTAAGTTTAGTAATTATTTCTTACATACATACACATACATAACTTCACGCTGTGTATGCAGAGGGAACCTAGTGTTAAGACAATGTCTTACTTATAATTACGTGGCGG